>CM060071.1:0-458560 GCA_030533445.1 Cyprinodon diabolis | reverse complement strand
ATGGGCTTTGGTTTATAAAGGGGTCTGGTTCATAAAGGGCTCTGGTTTTTAAAGTGCTCTGGTTTATAACAGGCTCTGGTTTATAACAGGCTCTGGTTTATAAAGTGCTGTGGTTTGTAATGGGCTCTGGTTTATAATGGGCTCTGGTTTATGACGGGATCTGGTTTATAACAGGCTCTGGTTTATAACCGGCTTTGGTTTATAACAGACTCTGGTTAATAACTGGCTATGGTTTATAACGGGCTCTGGTCTATAACCGGCTCCGGTTCAAAAAGGGCGTTGGTTTCTAAAGGGCTTTGGTTTATAAAGGGCTCTGGTTTATAAAGGGCTCTAGTTTTTAAAGGAATAAGGTTTATAAAGTGCTCTGCTTTATAAAGGGTTCTGGCTTATAAAGCGCTCTGGTTTGTAATGGGCTCTGGTTTATAACTGGCTTTGCTTTATAAAGGGCTCTGGTTTATAAAGGGCTATGGTTTATAACGGGCTCTCATTTATAACCGGCTTTGGTTTATAAAGGGCTCTGGTTTATAAGCGGATCTGGTTTATTACAGGCTCTGGTATATAAAGGGCTTTGGTTTATAAAGGGCTCTGGTATATAGAGGGCTTTGGTTTATAAAGGGCTCTGTTTTTTAACGGCCTCTTGCTTATAACGGGCTTTGGTTTAAAAATGCCTCTGGTTTATAACAGGCTCTGGTTTATAACCGGCTTTGGTTTATAAAGGGCTCTGGTTTATAAGCGGATCTGGTTTATTACAGGCTCTGGTATATAAAGGGCTTTGGTTTATAAAGGGCTCTGGTATATAGAGGGCTTTGGTTTATAAAGGGCTCTGGTTTTTAATGGGCTCTGGCTTCTAACGGGCTTTGGTTTAGAAAGGCCTATGGTTTATAACGGGCTCTTGTCTATAACCGGCTCCGGTTCAAAAAGGGCTTTGGTTTCTAAAGGGCTTTGGTTTATAAAGGGCTCTGGTTTATAAAGGGCTCTGGTTATTAAAGGGCTCTGGTTTATAAGGTGCTCTGCTTTATAAAGGGTTCTGGTTTATAAAGCGCTCTGGTTCGTAATGGGCTCTGGTTTATAACAGGCTTTGGTGTATAAAGGGCTGTGGTTTATAAAGGGCTATGGTTTATAACGGGCTCTGGTTTATAACCGGCTTTGGTTTATAAAGGGCTCTGGTTTATAAAGGGTTCTGTTTTTTTGACAGGCTATGGTATATAAAGGGCTTTGGTTTATAAAGGTCTCTTGTTTTTAAAGGGCACTGGTTTATAAAGGGCTCTGGTTTATAACGGGCTCTGGTTTATAAAAGGGCTCTGGTTTTTAACGGCCTCTGGCTTATAACGGGCTTTGGTTTAAAAATGCCTCTGGTTTATAACAGGCTCTGGTTTATAACCGGCTTTGGTTTATAAAGGGCTCTGGTTTATAAGCGGATCTGGTTTATTACAGGCTCTGGTATATAAAGGGCTTTGGTTTATAAAGGGCTCTGGTATATAGAGGGCTTTGGTTTATAAAGGGCTCTGGTTTTTAACGGCCTCTGGCTTATAACGGGCTTTGGTTTAAAAATGCCTCTGGTTTATAACAGGCTCTGGTTTATAACCGGCTTTGGTTTATAAAGGGCTCTGGTTTATAAGCGGATCTGGTTTATTACAGGCTTTGGTATATAAAGGGCTTTGGTTTATAAAGGGCTCTGGTATATAGAGGGCTTTGGTTTATAAAGGGCTCTGGTTTTTAATGGGCTCTGGCTTCTAACGGGCTTTGGTTTAGAAAGGCCTATGGTTTATAACGGGCTCTTGTCTATAACCGGCTCCGGTTCAAAAAGGGCTTTGGTTTCTAAAGGGCTTTGGTTTATAAAGGGCTCTGGTTTATAAAGGGCTCTGGTTATTAAAGGGCTCTGGTTTATAAGGTGCTCTGCTTTATAAAGGGTTCTGGTTTATAAAGCGCTCTGGTTCGTAATGGGCTCTGGTTTATAACAGGCTTTGGTGTATAAAGGGCTGTGGTTTATAAAGGGCTATGGTTTATAACGGGCTCTGGTTTATAACCGGCTTTGGTTTATAAAGGGCTCTGGTTTATAAAGGGTTCTGTTTTTTTGACAGGCTCTGGTATATAAAGGGCTTTGGTTTATAAAGGGCTTTGGTTTATAAAGGTCTCTTGTTTTTAAAGGGCACTGGTTTATAAAGGGCTCTGGTTTATAACGGGCTCTGGTTTATAAAGGGCTCTGGTTTTTAACGGCCTCTGGCTTATAACGGGCTTTGGTTTAAAAATGCCTCTGGTTTATAACAGGCTCTGGTTTATAACCGGCTTTGGTTTATAAAGGGCTCTGGTTTATAAGCGGATCTGGTTTATTACAGGCTCTGGTATATAAAGGGCTTTGGTTTATAAAGGGCTCTGGTATATAGAGGGCTTTGGTTTATAAAGGGCTCTGGTTTTTAATCGGCTCTGGCTTCTAACGGGCTTTGGTTTAGAAAGGCCTATGGTTTATAACAGGCTCTGGTTTATAACCGGCTCTGGTATATAAAGGGCTTTGGTTTCTAAAGGGCTTTGGTTTATAAAGGGCTCTTGTTTATAAAGGGCTCTGGTTTATAAAGGGCTCTGGTTTATAATGGGCTCTGGTTTTTAACGGCCTGTGGCTTATAACGGGCTTTGGTTTAAAAAGGCCTCTGGTTTATAACAGGCTCTGGTTTATAACCGGCTTTGGTTTATAAAGGGCTCTGGTTTATAACGGGCTCTGGTTTATAACCGGCTTTGGTTTATAAAGGGCTCTGGTTTATATACGGCTCTGGTTTATTACAGGCTCTGGTATATAAATGGCTTTGGTTTCTAAAGGGCTTTAGGCTCTAAAGGGCTTTGGTTTCTAATGGACTTTGGTTTATAAATGGCTCTGGTTCATAAAGTGCTCTGGTTTTTAAAGTGCTCTGGTTTATAACATGCTCTGGTTTATAAAGGGTTCTGGTTTATAAATGGCTCTGGTTTGTAATGGGCTCTGGTTTATAACGGGCTTTGGTTTGAAAAGGGCTCTGGTTTATAACAGGCTCTGGTTTATAACCGGCTTTGGTTTATAAAGGGCTATGGTTTATGACGGGCTCTTGTCTATAACCGGCTCCGGTTCAAAAAGGGCTTTGGTTTCTAAAGGGCTTTGGTTTATAAAGGGCTCTGGTTTATAAAGGGCTCTGGTTATTAAAGGGCTCTGGTTTATAAGGTGCTCTGCTTTATAAAGGGTTCTGGTTTATAAAGCGCTCTGGTTTGTAATGGGCTCTGGTTTATAACAGGCTTTGGTTTATAAAGGGCTGTGGTTTATAAAGGGCTATGGTTTATAACGGGCTCTGGTTTATAACCGGCTTTGGTTTATAAAGGGCTCTGGTTTATAAAGTGTTCTGGTTTTTTGACAGGCTCTGGTATATAAAGGGCTTTGGTTTCTAAAGGGCTTTGGTTTATAAAGGGTTCTGGTTTATAAAGGGCTCTGGTTTTTAACGGCCTCTGGCTTATAACGGGCTTTGGTTTAAAAATGCCTCTGGTTTATAACAGGCTCTGGTTTATAACCGGCTTTGGTTTATAAAGGGCTCTGGTTTATAAGCAGCTCTGGTTTATTACAGGTTCTGGTATATAAAGGGCTTTAGTTTATAAAGGGCTCTGGTTTATAAGGGGCTCTGGTTTTTAAAGGGCTCTGATTTATAACGGGCTCTGGTTTATAAAGGGTTCTGGTTTATAACGGGCTCTCGTTTATAAAGGGTTCTGGTTTATAAAGTGCTGTGGTTTGTAATGGGCTCTGGTTTATAACGGGCTTTGGTTTAAAAGGGGATCTGGTTTATAACAGGCTCTGGTTTATAACCGGCTTTGGTTTATAACGGGCTCTGGTTTTCAAACTGGCTATGGTTTATAACGGGCTCTGGTCTATAACCGGCTCTGGTTTAAAAAGGGCTTTAGTGTCTAAAGGACTTTGGTTTATAAAGTGCTCTGGTTTATAAAGGGCTCTGGTTTATAAGGTGGTCTGGTTTATAAAGGTTTCTGGTTTATAAAGGGCTCTGCTTTGTAATGGGCTATGGTTTATACCGGGCTCTCGTTTATAAACGGCTTTGGTTTATAAAGGACTCTGGTTCATAACAGGCTCTGGTTTCTAACCGGCCTAGGTTTATACAGGGCTCTGCTTTATAAAGGGCTGTGGTTTCTAAAGGGCTTTGGTTTATAAAGGGTTCTGGTTTATAACAGGCTCTGGTTTATAACCGGCTTTGGTTTATAAAGGGCTATGGTTTATAACGGGCTCTGGTCTATAACCGGCTCCGGTTCAAAAAGGGCATTGGTTTCTAAAGGGCTTTGGTTTATAAAGGGCTCTGGTTTATAAAGGGCTCTGGTTTATAAGGTGCTCTGCTTTATAAAGGGTTCTGGCTTATAAAGCGCTCTGGTTTGTAATGGGCTCTGGTTTATAACGGGCTTTGCTTTATAAAGGGCTGTGGTTTATAAAGGGCTATGGTTTATAACGGGCTCTGGTTTATTACAGGCTTTGGTTTAAAAAGGCCTTTGATTTATAACAGGCTCTGGTTTATAACCGGCTTTGGTTTATAAATGGCTCTGGTTTATAAACGGCTCTGGTTTATTACATGCTCTGGTATATAAAGGGCTTTAGTTTATAAAGGGCTCTGGTTTATAAGGGGCTCTGGTTTTTAAAGGGCTCTGGTTTATAACGGGCTCTCGTTTATAAAGGTTTCTGGTTTATAAAGTGCTGTGGTTTGTAATGGGCTCTGGTTTATAACGGGCTTTGGTTTAAAAGGGGATCTGGTTTATAACAGGCTATGGTTTATAACGGGCTCTGGTCTATAACCGGCCCTGGTTTAAAAAGGGCTTTTGTATCTAAAGGGTTTTGGTTTATAAAGGGCTCTGGTTTATAAAGGGCTCAGGTTTATAAGGTGCTCTGGTTTATAAAGGGCTCTGCTTTGTAATGGGCTCTGGTTTATAACAGGCTCTGGTTTATAACCGGCTTTGGGTTATAAATGGCTGTGGTTTATAAAGGGCTATGGTTTATAAAGGGTTCTGGTTTATAAAGCGCTCTGGTTCGTAATGGGCTCTGGTTTATAACAGGCTTTGGTGTATAAAGGGCTATGGTTTATAAAGGGCTATGGTTTATAACGGGCTCTGGTTTATAACCGGCTTTGGTTTATAAAGGGCTCTGGTTTATAAAGGGTTCTGTTTTTTTGACAGGCTCTGGTATATAAAGGGCTTTGGTTTATAAAGGGCTTTGGTTTATAAAGGTCTCTTGTTTTTAAAGGGCACTGGTTTATAAAGGGCTCTGGTTTATAACGGGCTCTGGTTTATAAAGGGCTCTGGTTTTTAAGGGCCTCTGGCTTATAACGGGCTTTGGTTTAAAAATGCCTCTGGTTTATAACCGGCTTTGGTTTATAAAGGGCTCTGGTTTATAAGCGGATCTGGTTTATTACAGGCTCTGGTATATAAAGGGCTTTGGTTTATAAAGGGCTCTGGTATATAGAGGGCTTTGGTTTATAAAGGGCTCTGGTTTTTAATGGGCTCTGGCTTCTAACGGGCTTTGGTTTAGAAAGGCCTATGGTTTATAACAGGCTCTGGTTTATAACCGGCTCTGGTATATAAAGGGCTTTGGTTTCTAAAGGGCTTTGGTTTATAAAGGGCTCTTGTTTATAAAGGGCTCTGGTTTATAAAGGGCTCTGGTTTATAATGGGCTCTGGTTTTTAACGGCCTGTGGCTTATAACGGGCTTTGGTTTAAAGAGGCCTCTGGTTTATAACAGGCTCTGGTTTATAACCGGCTTTGGTTTATAAAGGGCTCTGGTTTATAACGGGCTCTGGTTTATAACCGGCTTTGGTTTATAAAGGGCCCTGGTTTATATACGGCTCTGGTTTATTACAGGCTCTGGTATATAAAGGGCTTTGGTTTCTAAAGGGCTTTAGGCTCTAAAGGGCTTTGGTTTCTAATGGACTTTGGTTTATAAAAGGCTCTGGTTCATAAAGGGCTCTGGTTTTTAAAGTGCTCTGGTTTATGACATGCTCTGGTTTATAAAGGGTTCTGGTTTATAAATGGCTCTGGTTTGTAATGGGCTCTGGTTTATAACGGGCTTTGGTTTAAAAAGGGCTCTGGTTTATAACAGGCTCTGGTTTATAACCGGCTTTGGTTTATAAAGGGCTATGGTTTATAAAGGGCTCTTGTCTATAACCGGCTCCGGTTCAAAAAGGGCTTTGGTTTCTAAAGGGCTTTGGTTTATAAAGGGCTCTGGTTTATAAAGGGCTCTGGTTATTAAAGGGCTCTGGTTTATAAGGTGCTCTGCTTTATAAAGGGTTCTGGTTTATAAAGCGCTCTGGTTTGTAATGGGCTCTGGTTTATAACAGGCTTTGGTTTATAAAGGGCTGTGGTTTATAAAGGGCTATGGTTTATAACGGGCTCTGGTTTATAAACGGCTTTGGTTTATAAAGGGCTCTGGTTTATAAAGTGTTCTGGTTTTTTTGACAGGCTCTGGTATATAAAGGGCTTTGGTTTCTAAAGGGCTTTGGTTTATAAAGGTCTCTTGTTTTTAAAGGGCACTGGTTTATAAAGGGCTCTGGTTTATAACGGGCTCTGGTTTATAAAGGGTTCTGGTTTATAAAGGGCTCTGGTTTTTAACGGCCTCTGGCTTATAACGGGCTTTGGTTTAAAAATGCCTCTGGTTTATAACAGGCTCTGGTTTATAACCAGCTTTGGTTTATAAAGGGCTCTGGTTTATAAGCAGCTCTGGTTTATTACAGGTTCTGGTATAAAAAGGGCTTTAGTTTATAAAGGGCTCTGGTTTATAAGGGGCTCTGGTTTTTAAAGGGCTCTGATTTATAACGGGCTCTGGTTTATAAAGGGTTCTGGTTTATAACGGGCTCTCGTTTATAAAGGGTTCTGGTTTATAAAGTGCTGTGGTTTGTAATGGGCTCTGGTTTATAACGGGCTTTGCTTTATAAAGGGCTGTGGTTTATAAAGGGCTATGGTTTATAAAGGGGTCTGGTTTATAACAGGCTGTGGTTTAAAAAGGCCTTTGATTTATAACAGGCTCTGGTTTATACCCGGCTTTGGTTTATAAATGGCTCTGGTTTATAAACGGCTCTGGTTTATTACATGCTCTGGTATATAAAGGGCTTTAGTTTATAAAGGGCTCTGGTTTATAAGGGGCACTGGTTTTTAAAGGGCTCTGGTTTATAACGGGCTCTCGTTTATAAAGGGTTCTGGTTTATAAAGTGCTGTGGTTTGTAATGGGCTCTGGTTTATAACGGGCTTTGGTTTAAAAGGGGATCTGGTTTATAACAGGCTCTGGTTTATAACCGGCTTTGGTTTATAACGGACTCTGGTTTATAACTGGCTATGGTTTATAACGGGCTCTGGTCTATAACCGGCCCTGGTTTAAAAAGGGCTTTCGTATCTAAAGGGCTTTGGTTTATAAAGGGCTCTGGTTTATAAAGGGCTCAGGTTTATAAGGTGCTCTGGTTTATAAAGGTTTCTGGTTTATAAAGTGCTCTGCTTTGTAATGGGCTCTGGTTTATAACGGGCTCTGGTTTATAACCGGCTTTGGTTTATAAAGGGCTCTGGTTTATAAAGGGTTCTGTTTTTTTGACAGGCTCTGGTATATAAAGGGCTTTGGTTTATAAAGGGCTTTGGTTTATAAAGGTCTCTTGTTTTTAAAGGGCACTGGTTTATAAAGGGCTCTGGTTTATAACGGGCTCTGGTTTATAAAGGGCTCTGGTTTTTAAGGGCCTCTGGCTTATAACGGGCTTTGGTTTAAAAATGCCTCTGGTTTATAACCGGCTTTGGTTTATAAAGGGCTCTGTTTTATAAGCGGATCTGGTTTATTACAGGCTCTGGTATATAAAGGGCTTTGGTTTATAAAGGGCTCTGGTATATAGAGGGCTTTGGTTTATAAAGGGCTCTGGTTTTTAATGGGCTCTGGCTTCTAACGGGCTTTGGTTTAGAAAGGCCTATGGTTTATAACAGGCTCTGGTTTATAACCGGCTCTGGTATATAAAGGGCTTTGGTTTCTAAAGGGCTTTGGTTTATAAAGGGCTCTTGTTTATAAAGGGCTCTGGTTTATAAAGGGCTCAGGTTTATAATGGGCTCTGGTTTTTAACGGCCTGTGGCTTATAACGGGCTTTGGTTTAAAGAGGCCTCTGTTTTATAACAGGCTCTGGTTTATAACCGGCTTTGGTTTATAAAGGGCTCTGGTTTATAACGGGCTCTGGTTTATAACCGGCTTTGGTTTATAAAGGGCTCTGGTTTATATACGGCTCTGGTTTATTACAGGCTCTGGTATATAAAGGGCTTTGGTTTCTAAAGGGCTTTAGGCTCTAAAGGGCTTTGGTTTCTAATGGACTTTGGTTTATAAAAGGCTCTGGTTCATAAAGGGCTCTGGTTTTTAAAGTGCTCTGGTTTATAACATGCTCTGGTTTATAAAGGGTTCTGGTTTATAAATGGCTCTGGTTTGTAATGGGCTCTGGTTTATAACGGGCTTTGGTTTAAAAAGGGCTCTGGTTTATAACAGGCTCTGGTTTATAACCGGCTTTGGTTTATAAAGGGCTATGGTTTATAAAGGGCTCTTGTCTATAACCGGCTCCGGTTCAAAAAGGGCTTTGGTTTCTAAAGGGCTTTGGTTTATAAAGGGCTCTGGTTTATAAAGGGCTCTGGTTATTAAAGGGCTCTGGTTTATAAGGTGCTCTGCTTTATAAAGGGTTCTGGTTTATAAAGCGCTCTGGTTTGTAATGGGCTCTGGTTTATAACAGGCTTTGGTTTATAAAGGGCTGTGGTTTATAAAGGGCTATGGTTTATAACGGGCTCTGGTTTATAACCGGCTTTGGTTTATAAAGGGCTCTGGTTTATAAAATGTTCTGGTTTTTTTGACAGGCTCTGGTATATAAAGGGCTTTGGTTTCTAAAGGGCTTTGGTTTATAAAGGTCTCTTGTTTTTAAAGGGCACTGGTTTATAAAGGGCTCTGGTTTATAACGGGCTCTGGTTTATAAAGGGTTCTGGTTTATAAAGGGCTCTGGTTTTTAACGGCCTCTGGCTTATAACGGGCTTTGGTTTAAAAATGCCTCTGGTTTATAACAGGCTCTGGTTTATAACCGGCTTTGGTTTATAAAGGGCTCTGGTTTATAAGCAGCTCTGGTTTATTACAGGTTCTGGTATATAAAGGGCTTTAGTTTATAAAGGGCTCTGGTTTATAAGGGGCTCTGGTTTTTAAAGGGCTCTGATTTATAACGGGCTCTGGTTTATAAAGGGTTCTGGTTTATAACGGGCTCTCGTTTATAAAGGGTTCTGGTTTATAAAGTGCTGTGGTTTGTAATGGGCTCTGGTTTATAACGGGCTTTGGTTTAAAAGGGGATCTGGTTTATAACAGGCTCTGGTTTATAACCGGCTTTGGTTTATAACGGGCTCTGGTTTTCAAACTGGCTATGGTTTATAACGGGCTCTGGTCTATAACCGGCTCTGGTTTAAAAAGGGCTTTAGTGTCTAAAGGACTTTGGTTTATAAAGTGCTCTGGTTTATCAAGGGCTCTGGTTTATAAGGTGGTCTGGTTTATTAAGGTTTCTGGTTTATAAAGGGCTCTGGTTTGTAATGGGCTATGGTTTATACCGGGCTCTCGTTTATAAACGGCTTTGGTTTATAAAGGACTCTGGTTCATAACAGGCTCTGGTTTCTAACCGGCCTAGGTTTATACAGGGCTCTGCTTTATAAAGGGCTGTGGTTTCTAAAGGGCTTTGATTTATAAAGGGTTCTGGTTTATAACAGGCTCTGGTTTATAACCAGCTTTGGTTTATAAAGGGCTATGGTTTATAACGGGCTCTGGTCTATAACCGGCTCCGGTTCAAAAAGGGCATTGGTTTCTAAAGGGCTTTGGTTTATAAAGGGCTCTGGTTTATAAAGGGCTCTGGTTTTTAAAGGGCTCTGGTTTATAAGGTGCTCTGCTTTATAAAGAGTTCTGGCTTATAAAGCGCTCTGGTTTTTAATGGGCTCTGGTTTATAACGGGCTTTGCTTTATAAAGGGCTGTGGTTTATAAAGGGCTATGGTTTATAAAGGGGTCTGGTTTATAACAGGCTTTGGTTTAAAAAGGCCTTTGATTTATAACAGGCTCTGGTTTATAACCGGCTTTGGTTTATAAATGGCTCTGGTTTATAAACGGCTCTGGTTTATTACATGCTCTGGTATATAAAGGGCTTTAGTTTATAAAGGGCTCTGGTTTATAAGGGGCTCTGGTTTTTAAAGGGCTCTGGTTTATAACGGGCTCTCCTTTATAAAGGGTTCTGGTTTATAAAGTGCTGTGGTTTGTAATGGGCTCTGGTTTATAACGGGCTTTGGTTTAAAAGGGGATCTGATTTATAACAGGCTCTGGTTTATAACCGGCTTTGGTTTATAACGGACTCTGGTTTATAACTGGCTATGGTTTATAACGGGCTCTGGTCTATAACCGGCCCTGGTTTAAAAAGGGCTTTCGTATCTAAAGGGCGTTGGTTTATAAAGGGCTCTGGTTTATAAAGGGCTCAGGTTTATAAGGTGCTCTGGTTTATAAAGGTTTCTGGTTTATAAAGTGCTCTGCTTTGTAATGGGCTCTGGTTTATAACAGGCTCTGGTTTATAACCGGCTTTGGGTTATAAATGGCTGTGGTTTATAAAGGGCTATGGTTTATAAAGGGTTCTGGTTTATAAAGCGCTCTGGTTCGTAATGGGCTCTGGTTTATAACAGGCTTTGGTGTAAAAAGGGCTATGGTTTATAAAGGGCTATGGTTTATAACCGGCTTTGGTTTATAAAGGGCTCTGGTTTATAAAGGGTTCTGTTTTTTTGACAGGCTCTGGTATATAAAGGGCTTTGGTTTATAAAGGGCTTTGGTTTATAAAGGTCTCTTGTTTTTAAAGGGCACTGGTTTATAAAGGGCTCTGGTTTATAACGGGCTCTGGTTTATAAAGGGCTCTGGTTTTTAAGGGCCTCTGGCTTATAACGGGCTTTGGTTTAAAAATGCCTCTGGTTTATAACAGGCTCTGGTTCATAACCGGCTTTGGTTTATAAAGGGCTCTGTTTTATAAGCGGATCTGGTTTATTACAGGCTCTGGTATATAAAGGGCTTTGGTTTATAAAGGGCTCTGGTATATAGAGGGCTTTGGTTTATAAAGGGCTCTGGTTTTTAATGGGCTCTGGCTTCTAACGGGCTTTGGTTTAGAAAGGCCTATGGTTTATAACAGGCTCTGGTTTATAACCGGCTCTGGTATATAAAGGGCTTTGGTTTCTAAAGGGCTTTGGTTTATAAAGGGCTCTTGTTTATAAAGGGCTCTGGTTTATAAAGGGCTCTGGTTTATAATGGGCTCTGGTTTTTAACGGCCTGTGGCTTATAACGGGCTTTGGTTTAAAAAGGCCTCTGGTTTATAACAGGCTCTGGTTTATAACCGGCTTTGGTTTATAAAGGGCTCTGGTTTATAACGGGCTCTGGTTTATAACCGGCTTTGGTTTATAAAGGGCTCTGGTTTATATACGGCTCTGGTTTATTACAGGCTCTGGTATATAAAGGGCTTTGGTTTCTAAAGGGCTTTAGGCTCTAAAGGGCTTTGGTTTCTAATGGACTTTGGTTCATAAAGGGCTCTGGTTTTTAAAGTGCTCTGGTTTATAACATGCTCTGGTTTATAAAGGGTTCTGGTTTATAAAGGGCTCTGGTTTGTAATGGGCTCTGGTTTATAACGGGCTTTGGTTTAAAAAGGGCTCTGGTTTATAACAGGCTCTGGTTTATAACCGGCTTTGGTTTATAAAGGGCTATGGTTTATGACGGGCTCTTGTCTATAACCGGCTCCGGTTCAAAAAGGGCTTTGGTTTCTAAAGGGCTTTGGTTTATAAAGGGCTCTGGTTTATAAAGGGCTCTGGTTATTAAAGGGCTCTGGTTTATAAGGTGCTCTGCTTTATAAAGGGTTCTGGTTTATAAAGCGCCCTGGTTTGTAATGGGCTCTGGTTTATAACAGGCTTTGGTTTATAAAGGGCTGTGGTTTATAAAGGGCTATGTTTTATAACGGGCTCTGGTTTATAACCGGCATTGGTTTATAAAGGGCTCTGGTTTATAAAGTGTTCTGGTTTTTTGACAGGCTCTGGTATATAAAGGGCTTTGGTTTCTAAAGGGCTTTGGTTTATAAAGGTCTCTTGTTTTTAAAGGGCACTGGTTTATAAAGGGCTCTGGTTTATAACGGGCTCTGGTTTATAAAGGGTTCTGGTTTATAAAGGGCTCTGGTTTTTAACGGCCTCTGGCTTATAACGGGCTTTGGTTTAAAAATGCCTCTGGTTTATAACAGGCTCTGGTTTATAACCGGCTTTGGTTTATAAAGGGCTCTGGTTTATAAGCAGCTCTGGTTTATTACAGGTTCTGGTATATAAAGGGCTTTAGTTTATAAAGGGCTCTGGTTTATAAGGGGCTCTGGTTTTTAAAGGGCTCTGATTTATAACGGGCTCTGGTTTATAAAGGGTTCTGGTTTATAACGGGCTCTCGTTTATAAAGGGTTCTGGTTTATAAAGTGCTGTGGTTTGTAATGGGCTCTGGTTTATAACGGGCTTTGGTTTAAAAGGGGATCTGGTTTGTAACACGCTCTGGTTTATAACTGGCTTTGGTTTATAAGGGGCTCTGGTTTTCAAACTGCCTATGGTTTATAACGGGCTCTGGTCTATAACCGGCTCTGGTTTAAAAAGGGCTTTCGTGTCTAAAGGACTTTGGTTTATAAAGTGCTCTGGTTTATAAAGGGCTCTGGTTTATAAGGTGGTCTGGTTTATAAAGGTTTCTGGTTTATAAAGGGCTCTGCTTTGTAATGGGCTATGGTTTATACCGGGCTCTCGTTTATAAACGGCTTTGGTTTATAAAGGACTCTGGTTCATAACAGGCTCTGGTTTCTAACCGGCCTTGGTTTATACAGGTCTCTGCTTTATAAAGGGCTGTGGTTTCTAAAGGGCTTTGGTTTATAAAGGGCTCTTGTTTATAAAGGGCTCTGGTTTATAACGGGCTCTGGTTTTTAACGGCCTGTGGCTTATAACGGGCTTTGGTTTAAAAAGGCCACTGATTTATAACAGGCTCTGGTTTATAACCGGCTTTGGTTTATAAACGGCTCTGGTTTATAAAGGGCTCTGGTTTATAACAGGCTCTGGTGAATAAAAAGCTCTGGTTTATAACTGGCTCTAGTTTATAACCGGCTTTGGTTTATAAAGTGCTCTGGTTTATAAAGGGCTGTGCTTTATAACAGGCTCTGGTATATAGAGGGCTTTGGTTTAGAAAGGCCTATGGTTTATAACAGGCTCTGGTTCATAACAGGCTCTTATTTATAAAGGGTTCTGGTTTATGACAGGCTCTGGTATATAAAGGGCTTTGGTTTCTAAAGGGCTTTGGTTTATAAAGGGCTCTTGTTTATAAAGGGCTCTGGTTTATAAAGGGCTCTGGTTTATAATGGGCTCTGGTTTTTAACGGCCTGTGGCTTATAATGGGCTGTGGTTTAAAAAGGCCTCTGGTTTATAACAGGCTCTGGTTTATAACCGGCTTTGGTTTATAAAGGGCTCTGGTTTATAACGGGCTCTGGTTTATAACCGGCTTTGGTTTATAAAGGGCTCTGGTTTATATATGGCTCTGGTTTATTACAGGCTCTGGTATATAAAGGGCTTTGGTTTCTAAAGGGCTTTGGTTTAGAAAGGGCTCTGGTTCATAAAGGGCTCTGGTTTTTAAAGTGTTCTGGTTTATAACAGGCTCTGGTTTATAAAGGGTTCTGGTTTATAAAGGGCTCTGGTTTTTTAATGGGCTCTGGTTTATAACGGGCTTTTGTTTAAAAAGGGTTCTGGTTTATAACAGGCTCTGGTTTATAACCGGCTTTGGTTTATAAAGGGCTATGGTTTATAACGGGCTCTGGTCTATAACCGGCTCCAGTTCAAAAAGGGCATTGGTTTCTAAAGGGCTTTGGTTTATAAAGGGCTCTGGTTTATAACGGGCTTTGCTTTATAAAGGGCTGTGGTTTATAAAGGGCTATGGTTTATAACGGGCTCTGGTTTATAACAGGCTTTGGTTTAAAAAGGCCTTTGATTTATAACAGGCTCTGGTTTATAACCGGCTTTGGTTTATAAATGGCTCTGGTTTATAAACGGCTCTGGTTTATTACATGCTCTGGTATATAAAGGGCTTTGGTTTCTAATGGGCTTTGGTTTATAAAGGGGTCTGGTTCATAAAGGGCTCTGGTTTTTAAAGTGCTCTGGTTTATAACAGGCTCTGGTTTATAAAGTGCTGTGGTTTGTAATGGGCTCTGGTTTATAATGGGCTCTGGTTTATGACGGGATCTGGTTTATAACGGGCTCTGGTCTATAACCGGCTCCGGTTCAAAAAGGGCATTGGTTTCTAAAGGGCTTTGGTTTATAAAGGGCTCTGGTTTATAAAGGGCTCTGGTTTTTAAAGGGCTCTGGTTTATAAGGTGCTCTGCTTTATAAAGAGTTCTGGCTTATAAAGCGCTCTGGTTTTTAATGGGCTCTGGTTTATAACGGGCTTTGCTTTATAAAGGGCTGTGGTTTATAAAGGGCTATGGTTTATAAAGGGGTCTGGTTTATAACAGGCTTTGGTTTAAAAAGGCCTTTGATTTATAACAGGCTCTGGTTTATAACCGGCTTTGGTTTATAAATGGCTCTGGTTTATAAACGGCTCTGGTTTATTACATGCTCTGGTATATAAAGGGCTTTAGTTTATAAAGGGCTCTGGTTTATAAGGGGCTCTGGTTTTTAAAGGGCTCTGGTTTATAACGGGCTCTCGTTTATAAAGGGTTCTGGTTTATAAAGTGCTGTGGTTTGTAATGGGCTCTGGTTTATAACGGGCTTTGGTTTAAAAGGGGATCTGGTTTATAACAGGCTCTGGTTTATAACCGGCTTTGGTTTATAACGGACTCTGGTTTATAACTGGCTATGGTTTATAACGGGCTCTGGTCTATAACCGGCCCTGGTTTAAAAAGGGCTTTCGTATCTAAAGGGCTTTGGTTTATAAAGGGCTCTGGTTTATAAAGGGCTCAGGTTTATAAGGTGCTCTGGTTTATAAAGGTTTCTGGTTTATAAAGTGCTCTGCTTTGTAATGGGCTCTGGTTTATAACAGGCTCTGGTTTATAACCGGCTTTGGGTTATAAATGGCTGTGGTTTATAAAGGGCTATGGTTTATAAAGGGTTCTGGTTTATAAAGCGCTCTGGTTCGTAATGGGCTCTGGTTTATAACAGGCTTTGGTGTAAAAAGGGCTATGGTTTATAAAGGGCTATGGTTTATAACGGGCTCTGGTTTATAACCGGCTTTGGTTTATAAAGGGCTCTGGTTTATAAAGGGTTCTGTTTTTTTGACAGGCTCTGGTATATAAAGGGCTTTGGTTTATAAAGGGCTTTGGTTTATAAAGGTCTCTTGTTTTTAAAGGGCACTGGTTTATAAAGGGCTCTGGTTTATAACGGGCTCTGGTTTATAAAGGGTTCTGGTTTTTAAGGGCCTCTGGCTTATAACGGGCTTTGGTTTAAAAATGCCTCTGGTTTATAACAGGCTCTGGTTTATAACCGGCTTTGGTTTATAAAGGGCTCTGGTTTATAAGCGGATCTGGTTTATTACAGGCTCTGGTATATAAAGGGCTTTGGTTTATAAAGGGCTCTGGTATATAGAGGGCTTTGGTTTATAAAGGGCTCTGGTTTTTAATGGGCTCTGGCTTCTAACGGGCTTTGGTTTAGAAAGGCCTATGGTTTATAACAGGCTCTGGTTTATAACCGGCTCTGGTATATAAAGGGCTTTGGTTTCTAAAGGGCTTTGGTTTATAAAGGGCTCTTGTTTATAAAGGGCTCTGGTTTATAAAGGGCTCTGGTTTATAATGGGCTCTGGTTTTTAACGGCCTGTGGCTTATAACGGGCTTTGGTTTAAAAAGGCCTCTGGTTTATAACAGGCTCTGGTTTATAACCGGCTTTGGTTTATAAAGGGCTCTGGTTTATAACGGGCTCTGGTTTATAACCGGCTTTCGTTTATAAAGGGCTCTGGTTTATATACGGCTCTGGTTTATTACAGGCTCTTTTATATAAAGGGCTTTGGTTTCTAAAGGGCTTTAGGCTCTAAAGGGCTTTGGTTTCTAATGGACTTTGGTTCATAAAGGGCTCTGGTTTTTAAAGTGCTCTGGTTTATAACATGCTCTGGTTTATAAAGGGTTCTGGTTTATAAAGGGCTCTGGTTTGTAATGGGCTCTGGTTTATAACGGGCTTTGGTTTAAAAAGGGCTCTGGTTTATAACAGGCTCTGGTTTATAACCGGCTTTGGTTTATAAAGGGCTATGGTTTATGACGGGCTCTTGTCTATAACCGGCTCCTGTTCAAAAAGGGCTTTGGTTTCTAAAGGGCTTTGGTTTATAAAGGGCTCTGGTTTATAAAGGGCTCTGGTTATTAAAGGGCTCTGGTTTATAAGGTGCTCTGCTTTATAAAGGGTTCTGGTTTATAAAGCGCTCTGGTTTGTAATGGGCTCTGGTTTATAAAGGGCTTTGGTTTATAAAGGGCTGTGGTTTATAAAGGGCTATGTTTTATAACGGGCTCTGGTTTATAACCGGCATTGGTTTATAAAGGGCTCTGGTTTATAAAGTGTTCTGGTTTTTTGACAGGCTCTGGTATTTAAAGGGCTTTGGTTTCTAAAGGGCTTTGGTTTATAAAGGTCTCTTGTTTTTAAAGGGCACTGGTTTATAAAGGGCTCTGGTTTATAACGGGCTCTGGTTTATAAAGGGTTCTGGTTTATAAAGGGCTCTGGTTTTTAACGGCCTCTGGCTTATAACGGGCTTTGGTTTAAAAATGCCTCTGGTTTATAACAGGCTCTGGTTTATAACCGGCTTTGGTTTATAAAGGGCTCTGGTTTATGAGCAGCTCTGGTTTATTACAGGTTCTGGTATATAAAGGGCTTTAGTTTATAAAGGGCTCTGGTTTATAAGGGGCTCTGGTTTTTAAAGGGCTCTGATTTATAACGGGCTCTGGTTTATAAAGGGTTCTGGTTTATAACGGGCTCTGGTTTTTTAATGGGCTCTGGTTTATAACGGGCTTTTGTTTAAAAAGGGTTCTGGTTTATAACAGGCTCTGGTTTATAACCGGCTTTGGTTTATAAAGGGCTATGGTTTATAACGGGCTCTGGTCTATAACCGGCTCCAGTTCAAAAAGGGCATTGGTTTCTAAAGGGCTTTGGTTTATAAAGGGCTCTGGTTTATAAAGGGCTCTGGTTTTTAAAGGGCTCTGGTTTATAAGGTGCTCTGCTTTATAAAGGGTTCTGGCTTATAAAGCGCTCTGGTTTGTAATGGGCTCTGGTTTATAACGGGCTTTGCTTTATAAAGGGCTGTGGTTTATAAAGGGCTATGGTTTATAACGGGCTCTGGTTTATAACAGGCTTTGGTTTAAAAAGGCCTTTGATTTATAACAGGCTCTGGTTTATAACCGGCTTTGGTTTATAAATGGCTCTGGTTTATAAACGGCTCTGGTTTATTACATGCTCTGGTATATAAAGGGCTTTGGTTTCTAATGGGCTTTGGTTTATAAAGGGGTCTGGTTCATAAAGGGCTCTGGTTTTTAAAGTGCTCTGGTTTATAACAGGCTCTGGTTTATAAAGTGCTGTGGTTTGTAATGGGCTCTGGTTTATAATGGGCTCTGGTTTATGACGGGATCTGGTTTATAACAGGCTCTGGTTTATAACCGGCTTTGGTTTATAACAGACTCTGGTTAATAACTGGCTATGGTTTATAACGGGCTCTGGTCTATAACCGGCTCCGGTTCAAAAAGGGCGTTGGTTTCTAAAGGGCTTTGGTTTATAAAGGGCTCTGGTTTATAAAGGGCTCTAGTTTTTAAAGGAATAAGGTTTATAAAGTGCTCTGCTTTATAAAGGGTTCTGGCTTATAAAGCGCTCTGGTTTGTAATGGGCTCTGGTTTATAACTGGCTTTGCTTTATAAAGGGCTCTGGTTTATAAAGGGCTATGGTTTATAACGGGCTCTCATTTATAACCGGCTTTGGTTTATAAAGGGCTCTGGTTTATAAGCGGATCTGGTTTATTACAGGCTCTGGTATATAAAGGGCTTTGGTTTATAAAGGGCTCTGGTATATAGAGGGCTTTGGTTTATAAAGGGCTCTGTTTTTTAACGGCCTCTTGCTTATAACGGGCTTTGGTTTAAAAATGCCTCTGGTTTATAACAGGCTCTGGTTTATAACCGGCTTTGGTTTATAAAGGGCTCTGGTTTATAAGCGGATCTGGTTTATTACAGGCTCTGGTATATAAAGGGCTTTGGTCTATAAAGGGCTCTGGTATATAGAGGGCTTTGGTTTATAAAGGGCTCTGGTTTTTAATGGGCTCTGGCTTCTAACGGGCTTTGGTTTAGAAAGGCCTATGGTTTATAACGGGCTCTTGTCTATAACCGGCTCCGGTTCAAAAAGGGCTTTGGTTTCTAAAGGGCTTTGGTTTATAAAGGGCTCTGGTTTATAAAGGGCTCTGGTTATTAAAGGGCTCTGGTTTATAAGGTGCTCTGCTTTATAAAGGGTTCTGGTTTATAAAGCGCTCTGGTTCGTAATGGGCTCTGGTTTATAACAGGCTTTGGTGTATAAAGGGCTGTGGTTTATAAAGGGCTATGGTTTATAACGGGCTCTGGTTTATAACCGGCTTTGGTTTATAAAGGGCTCTGGTTTATAAAGGGTTCTGTTTTTTTGACAGGCTATGGTATATAAAGGGCTTTGGTTTATAAAGGTCTCTTGTTTTTAAAGGGCACTGGTTTATAAAGGGCTCTGGTTTATAACGGGCTCTGGTTTATAAAAGGGCTCTGGTTTTTAACGGCCTCTGGCTTATAACGGGCTTTGGTTTAAAAATGCCTCTGGTTTATAACAGGCTCTGGTTTATAACCGGCTTTGGTTTATAAAGGGCTCTGGTTTATAAGCGGATCTGGTTTATTACAGGCTCTGGTATATAAAGGGCTTTGGTTTATAAAGGGCTCTGGTATATAGAGGGCTTTGGTTTATAAAGGGCTCTGGTTTTTAACGGCCTCTGGCTTATAACGGGCTTTGGTTTAAAAATGCCTCTGGTTTATAACAGGCTCTGGTTTATAACCGGCTTTGGTTTATAAAGGGCTCTGGTTTATAAGCGGATCTGGTTTATTACAGGCTTTGGTATATAAAGGGCTTTGGTTTATAAAGGGCTCTGGTATATAGAGGGCTTTGGTTTATAAAGGGCTCTGGTTTTTAATGGGCTCTGGCTTCTAACGGGCTTTGGTTTAGAAAGGCCTATGGTTTATAACGGGCTCTTGTCTATAACCGGCTCCGGTTCAAAAAGGGCTTTGGTTTCTAAAGGGCTTTGGTTTATAAAGGGCTCTGGTTTATAAAGGGCTCTGGTTATTAAAGGGCTCTGGTTTATAAGGTGCTCTGCTTTATAAAGGGTTCTGGTTTATAAAGCGCTCTGGTTCGTAATGGGCTCTGGTTTATAACAGGCTTTGGTGTATAAAGGGCTGTGGTTTATAAAGGGCTATGGTTTATAACGGGCTCTGGTTTATAACCGGCTTTGGTTTATAAAGGGCTCTGGTTTATAAAGGGTTCTGTTTTTTTGACAGGCTCTGGTATATAAAGGGCTTTGGTTTATAAAGGGCTTTGGTTTATAAAGGTCTCTTGTTTTTAAAGGGCACTGGTTTATAAAGGGCTCTGGTTTATAACGGGCTCTGGTTTATAAAGGGCTCTGGTTTTTAACGGCCTCTGGCTTATAACGGGCTTTGGTTTAAAAATGCCTCTGGTTTATAACAGGCTCTGGTTTATAACCGGCTTTGGTTTATAAAGGGCTCTGGTTTATAAGCGGATCTGGTTTATTACAGGCTCTGGTATATAAAGGGCTTTGGTTTTTAAAGGGCTCTGGTATATAGAGGGCTTTGGTTTATAAAGGGCTCTGGTTTTTAATCGGCTCTGGCTTCTAACGGGCTTTGGTTTAGAAAGGCCTATGGTTTATAACAGGCTCTGGTTTATAACCGGCTCTGGTATATAAAGGGCTTTGGTTTCTAAAGGGCTTTGGTTTATAAAGGGCTCTTGTTTATAAAGGGCTCTGGTTTATAAAGGGCTCTGGTTTATAATGGGCTCTGGTTTTTAACGGCCTGTGGCTTATAACGGGCTTTGGTTTAAAAAGGCCTCTGGTTTATAACAGGCTCTGGTTTATAACCGGCTTTGGTTTATAAAGGGCTCTGGTTTATAACGGGCTCTGGTTTATAACCGGCTTTGGTTTATAAAGGGCTCTGGTTTATATACGGCTCTGGTTTATTACAGGCTCTGGTATATAAAGGGCTTTGGTTTCTAAAGGGCTTTAGGCTCTAAAGGGCTTTGGTTTCTAATGGACTTTGGTTTATAAATGGCTCTGGTTCATAAAGTGCTCTGGTTTTTAAAGTGCTCTGGTTTATAACATGCTCTGGTTTATAAAGGGTTCTGGTTTATAAATGGCTCTGGTTTGTAATGGGCTCTGGTTTATAACGGGCTTTGGTTTGAAAAGGGCTCTGGTTTATAACAGGCTCTGGTTTATAACCGGCTTTGGTTTATAAAGGGCTATGGTTTATGACGGGCTCTTGTCTATAACCGGCTCCGGTTCAAAAAGGGCTTTGGTTTCTAAAGGGCTTTGGTTTATAAAGGGCTCTGGTTTATAAAGGGCTCTGGTTATTAAAGGGCTCTGGTTTATAAGGTGCTCTGCTTTATAAAGGGTTCTGGTTTATAAAGCGCTCTGGTTTGTAATGGGCTCTGGTTTATAACAGGCTTTGGTTTATAAAGGGCTGTGGTTTATAAAGGGCTATGGTTTATAACGGGCTCTGGTTTATAACCGGCTTTGGTTTATAAAGGGCTCTGGTTTATAAAGTGTTCTGGTTTTTTGACAGGCTCTGGTATATAAAGGGCTTTGGTTTCTAAAGGGCTTTGGTTTATAAAGGGTTCTGGTTTATAAAGGGCTCTGGTTTTTAACGGCCTCTGGCTTATAACGGGCTTTGGTTTAAAAATGCCTCTGGTTTATAACAGGCTCTGGTTTATAACCGGCTTTGGTTTATAAAGGGCTCTGGTTTATAAGCAGCTCTGGTTTATTACAGGTTCTGGTATATAAAGGGCTTTAGTTTATAAAGGGCTCTGGTTTATAAGGGGCTCTGGTTTTTAAAGGGCTCTGATTTATAACGGGCTCTGGTTTATAAAGGGTTCTGGTTTATAACGGGCTCTCGTTTATAAAGGGTTCTGGTTTATAAAGTGCTGTGGTTTGTAATGGGCTCTGGTTTATAACGGGCTTTGGTTTAAAAGGGGATCTGGTTTATAACAGGCTCTGGTTTATAACCGGCTTTGGTTTATAACGGGCTCTGGTTTTCAAACTGGCTATGGTTTATAACGGGCTCTGGTCTATAACCGGCTCTGGTTTAAAAAGGGCTTTAGTGTCTAAAGGACTTTGGTTTATAAAGTGCTCTGGTTTATAAAGGGCTCTGGTTTATAAGGTGGTCTGGTTTATAAAGGTTTCTGGTTTATAAAGGGCTCTGCTTTGTAATGGGCTATGGTTTATACCGGGCTCTCGTTTATAAACGGCTTTGGTTTATAAAGGACTCTGGTTCATAACAGGCTCTGGTTTCTAACCGGCCTAGGTTTATACAGGGCTCTGCTTTATAAAGGGCTGTGGTTTCTAAAGGGCTTTGGTTTATAAAGGGTTCTGGTTTATAACAGGCTCTGGTTTATAACCGGCTTTGGTTTATAAAGGGCTATGGTTTATAACGGGCTCTGGTCTATAACCGGCTCCGGTTCAAAAAGGGCATTGGTTTCTAAAGGGCTTTGGTTTATAAAGGGCTCTGGTTTATAAAGGGCTCTGGTTTATAAGGTGCTCTGCTTTATAAAGGGTTCTGGCTTATAAAGCGCTCTGGTTTGTAATGGGCTCTGGTTTATAACGGGCTTTGCTTTATAAAGGGCTGTGGTTTATAAAGGGCTATGGTTTATAACGGGCTCTGGTTTATTACAGGCTTTGGTTTAAAAAGGCCTTTGATTTATAACAGGCTCTGGTTTATAACCGGCTTTGGTTTATAAATGGCTCTGGTTTATAAACGGCTCTGGTTTATTACATGCTCTGGTATATAAAGGGCTTTAGTTTATAAAGGGCTCTGGTTTATAAGGGGCTCTGGTTTTTAAAGGGCTCTGGTTTATAACGGGCTCTCGTTTATAAAGGTTTCTGGTTTATAAAGTGCTGTGGTTTGTAATGGGCTCTGGTTTATAACGGGCTTTGGTTTAAAAGGGGATCTGGTTTATAACAGGCTATGGTTTATAACGGGCTCTGGTCTATAACCGGCCCTGGTTTAAAAAGGGCTTTTGTATCTAAAGGGTTTTGGTTTATAAAGGGCTCTGGTTTATAAAGGGCTCAGGTTTATAAGGTGCTCTGGTTTATAAAGGGCTCTGCTTTGTAATGGGCTCTGGTTTATAACAGGCTCTGGTTTATAACCGGCTTTGGGTTATAAATGGCTGTGGTTTATAAAGGGCTATGGTTTATAAAGGGTTCTGGTTTATAAAGCGCTCTGGTTCGTAATGGGCTCTGGTTTATAACAGGCTTTGGTGTATAAAGGGCTATGGTTTATAAAGGGCTATGGTTTATAACGGGCTCTGGTTTATAACCGGCTTTGGTTTATAAAGGGCTCTGGTTTATAAAGGGTTCTGTTTTTTTGACAGGCTCTGGTATATAAAGGGCTTTGGTTTATAAAGGGCTTTGGTTTATAAAGGTCTCTTGTTTTTAAAGGGCACTGGTTTATAAAGGGCTCTGGTTTATAACGGGCTCTGGTTTATAAAGGGCTCTGGTTTTTAAGGGCCTCTGGCTTATAACGGGCTTTGGTTTAAAAATGCCTCTGGTTTATAACCGGCTTTGGTTTATAAAGGGCTCTGGTTTATAAGCGGATCTGGTTTATTACAGGCTCTGGTATATAAAGGGCTTTGGTTTATAAAGGGCTCTGGTATATAGAGGGCTTTGGTTTATAAAGGGCTCTGGTTTTTAATGGGCTCTGGCTTCTAACGGGCTTTGGTTTAGAAAGGCCTATGGTTTATAACAGGCTCTGGTTTATAACCGGCTCTGGTATATAAAGGGCTTTGGTTTCTAAAGGGCTTTGGTTTATAAAGGGCTCTTGTTTATAAAGGGCTCTGGTTTATAAAGGGCTCTGGTTTATAATGGGCTCTGGTTTTAAACGGCCTGTGGCTTATAACGGGCTTTGGTTTAAAGAGGCCTCTGGTTTATAACAGGCTCTGGTTTATAACCGGCTTTGGTTTATAAAGGGCTCTGGTTTATAACGGGCTCTGGTTTATAACCGGCTTTGGTTTATAAAGGGCCCTGGTTTATATACGGCTCTGGTTTATTACAGGCTCTGGTATATAAAGGGCTTTGGTTTCTAAAGGGCTTTAGGCTCTAAAGGGCTTTGGTTTCTAATGGACTTTGGTTTATAAAAGGCTCTGGTTCATAAAGGGCTCTGGTTTTTAAAGTGCTCTGGTTTATGACATGCTCTGGTTTATAAAGGGTTCTGGTTTATAAATGGCTCTGGTTTGTAATGGGCTCTGGTTTATAACGGGCTTTGGTTTAAAAAGGGCTCTGGTTTATAACAGGCTCTGGTTTATAACCGGCTTTGGTTTATAAAGGGCTATGGTTTATAAAGGGCTCTTGTCTATAACCGGCTCCGGTTCAAAAAGGGCTTTGGTTTCTAAAGGGCTTTGGTTTATAAAGGGCTCTGGTTTATAAAGGGCTCTGGTTATTAAAGGGCTCTGGTTTATAAGGTGCTCTGCTTTATAAAGGGTTCTGGTTTATAAAGCGCTCTGGTTTGTAATGGGCTCTGGTTTATAACAGGCTTTGGTGTAAAAAGGGCTATGGTTTATAAAGGGCTATGGTTTATAAAGGGGTCTGGTTTATAACAGGCTGTGGTTTGTAATGGGCTCTGGTTTATAAAGTGTTCTGGTTTTTTTGACAGGCTCTGGTATATAAAGGGCTTTGGTTTCTAAAGGGCTTTGGTTTATAAAGGTCTCTTGTTTTTAAAGGGCACTGGTTTATAAAGGGCTCTGGTTTATAACGGGCTCTGGTTTATAAAGGGTTCTGGTTTATAAAGGGCTCTGGTTTTTAACGGCCTCTGGCTTATAACGGGCTTTGGTTTAAAAATGCCTCTGGTTTATAACAGGCTCTGGTTTATAACCAGCTTTGGTTTATAAAGGGCTCTGGTTTATCAGCAGCTCTGGTTTATTACAGGTTCTGGTATATAAAGGGCTTTAGTTTATAAAGGGCTCTGGTTTATAAGGGGCTCTGGTTTTTAAAGGGCTCTGATTTATAACGGGCTCTGGTTTATAAAGGGTTCTGGTTTATAACGGGCTCTCGTTTATAAAGGGTTCTGGTTTATAAAGTGCTGTGGTTTGTAATGGGCTCTGGTTTATAACGGGCTTTGGTTTAAAAGGGGATCTGGTTTATAACAGGCTCTGGTTTATAACCGGCTTTGGTTTATAACGGGCTCGGGTTTTCAAACTGGCTATGGTTTATAACGGGCTCTGGTCTATAACCGGCTCTGGTTTAAAAAGGGCTTTAGTGTCTAAAGGACTTTGGTTTATAAAGTGCTCTGGTTTATCAAGGGCTCTGGTTTATAAGGTGGTCTGGTTTATTAAGGTTTCTGGTTTATAAAGGGCTCTGGTTTGTAATGGGCTATGGTTTATACCGGGCTCTCGTTTATAAACGGCTTTGGTTTATAAAGGACTCTGGTTCATAACAGGCTCTGGTTTCTAACCGGCCTAGGTTTATACAGGGCTCTGCTTTATAAAGGGCTGTGGTTTCTTCAGGGCTTTGATTTATAAAGGGTTCTGGTTTATAACAGGCTCTGGTATATAACCAGCTTTGGTTTATAAAGGGCTATGGTTTATAACGGGCTCTGGTCTATAACCGGCTCCGGTTCAAAAAGGGCATTGGTTTCTAAAGGGCTTTGGTTTATAAAGGGCTCTGGTTTATAAAGGGCTCTGGTTTTTAAAGGGCTCTGGTTTATAAGGTGCTCTGCTTTATAAAGGGTTCTGGCTTATAAAGCGCTCTGGTTTTTAATGGGCTCTGGTTTATAACGGGCTTTGCTTTATAAAGGGCTGTGGTTTATAAAGGGCTATGGTTTATAAAGGGGTCTGGTTTATAACAGGCTGTGGTTTAAAAAGGCCTTTGATTTATAACAGGCTCTGGTTTATACCCGGCTTTGGTTTATAAATGGCTCTGGTTTATAAACGGCTCTGGTTTATTACATGCTCTGGTATATAAAGGGCTTTAGTTTATAAAGGGCTCTGGTTTATAAGGGGCACTGGTTTTTAAAGGGCTCTGGTTTATAACGGGCTCTCGTTTATAAAGGGTTCTGGTTTATAAAGTGCTGTGGTTTGTAATGGGCTCTGGTTTATAACGGGCTTTGGTTTAAAAGGGGATCTGGTTTATAACAGGCTCTGGTTTATAACCGGCTTTGGTTTATAACGGACTCTGGTTTATAACTGGCTATGGTTTATAACGGGCTCTGGTCTATAACCGGCCCTGGTTTAAAAAGGGCTTTCGTATCTAAAGGGCTTTGGTTTATAAAGGGCTCTGGTTTATAAAGGGCTCAGGTTTATAAGGTGCTCTGGTTTATAAAGGTTTCTGGTTTATAAAGTGCTCTGCTTTGTAATGGGCTCTGGTTTATAACAGGCTCTGGTTTATAACCGGCTTTGGGTTATAAATGGCTGTGGTTTATAAAGGGCTATGGTTTATAAAGGGTTCTGGTTTATAAAGCGCTCTGGTTCGTAATGGGCTCTGGTTTATAACAGGCTTTGGTGTAAAAAGGGCTATGGTTTATAAAGGGCTATGGTTTATAACGGGCTCTGGTTTATAACCGGCTTTGGTTTATAAAGGGCTCTGGTTTATAAAGGGTTCTGTTTTTTTGACAGGCTCTGGTATATAAAGGGCTTTGGTTTATAAAGGGCTTTGGTTTATAAAGGTCTCTTGTTTTTAAACTTCACTGGTTTATAAAGGGCTCTGGTTTATAACGGGCTCTGGTTTATAAAGGGCTCTGGTTTTTAAGGGCCTCTGGCTTATAACGGGCTTTGGTTTAAAAATGCCTCTGGTTTATAACAGGCTCTGGTTTATAACCGGCTTTGGTTTATAAAGGGCTCTGGTTTATATACGGCTCTGGTTTATTACAGGCTCTGATATATAAAGGGCTTTGGTTTCTAAAGGGCTTTGGTTTCTAATGGACTTTGGTTCATAAAGGGCTCTGGTTTTTAAAGTGCTCTGGTTTATAACAAGCTCTGGTTTATAAAGGGTTCTGGTTTATAAAGGGCTCTGGTTTGTAATGGGCTCTGGTTTATAACGGGCTTTGGTTTAAAAAGGGCTCTGGTTTATAACAGGCTCTGGTTTATAACCGGCTTTGGTTTATAAAGGGCTATGGTTTATGACGGGCTCTTGTCTATAACCGGCTCCGGTTCAAAAAGGGCTTTGGTTTCTAAAGGGCTTTGGTTTATAAAGGGCTCTGGTTTATAAAGGGCTCTGGTTATTAAAGGGCTCTGGTTTATAAGGTGCTCTGCTTTATAAAGGGTTCTGGTTTATAAAGCGCTCTGGTTTGTAATGGGCTCTGGTTTATAACAGGCTTTGGTTTATAAAGGGCTGTGGTTTATAAAGGGCTATGGTTTATAACGGGCTCTGGTTTATAACCGGCATTGGTTTATAAAGGGCTCTGGTTTATAAAGTGTTCTGGTTTTTTGACAGGCTCTGGTATATAAAGGGCTTTGGTTTCTAAAGGGCTTTGGTTTATAAAGGTCTCTTGTTTTTAAAGGGCACTGGTTTATAAAGGGCTCTGGTTTATAACGGGCTCTGGTTTATAAAGGGTTCTGGTTTATAAAGGGCTCTGGTTTTTAACGGCCTCTGGCTTATAACGGGCTTTGGTTTAAAAATGCCTCTGGTTTATAACAGGCTCTGGTTTATAACCGGCTTTGGTTTATAAAGGGCTCTGGTTTATAAGCAGCTCTGGTTTATTACAGGTTCTGGTATATAAAGGGCTTTAGTTTATAAAGGGCTCTGGTTTATAAGGGGCTCTGGTTTTTAAAGGGCTCTGATTTATAACGGGCTCTGGTTTATAAAGGGTTCTGGTTTATAACGGGCTCTCGTTTATAAAGGGTTCTGGTTTATAAAGGGCTTTCGTGTCTAAAGGACTTTGGTTTATAAAGTGCTCTGGTTTATAAAGGGCTCTGGTTTATAAGGTGGTCTGGTTTATAAAGGTTTCTGGTTTATAAAGGGCTCTGCTTTGTAATGGGCTATGGTTTATACCGGGCTCTCGTTTATAAACGGCTTTGGTTTATAAAGGACTCTGGTTCATAACAGGCTCTGGTTTCTAACCGGCCTTGGTTTATACAGGTCTCTGCTTTATAAAGGGCTGTGGTTTCTAAAGGGCTTTGGTTTATAAAGGGCTCTTGTTTATAAAGGGCTCTGGTTTATAACGGGCTCTGGTTTTTAACGGCCTGTGGCTTATAACGGGCTTTGGTTTAAAAAGGCCACTGATTTATAACAGGCTCTGGTTTATAACCGGCTTTGGTTTATAAAGGGCTCTGGTTTATAACAGGCTCTGGTTTATAACTGGCATTGGTTTATGAAGGGCTCTGGTTTATAAAGGGCTCTGGTTTATAACAGGCTCTGGTGAATAAAAAGCTCTGGTTTATAACTGGCTCTAGTTTATAACCGGCTTTGGTTTATAAAGTGCTCTGGTTTATAAAGGGCTGTGGTTTATAACAGGCTCTGGTATATAGAGGGCTTTGGTTTAGAAAGGCCTATGGTTTATAACAGGCTCTGGTTCATAACAGGCTCTGATTTATAAAGGGTTCTGGTTTATGACAGGCTCTGGTATATAAAGGGCTTTGGTTTCTAAAGGGCTTTGGTTTATAAAGGGCTCTTGTTTATAAAGGGCTCTGGTTTATAAAGGGCTCTGGTTTATAATGGGCTCTGGTTTTTAACGGCCTGTGGCTTATAATGGGCTGTGGTTTAAAAAGGCCTCTGGTTTATAACAGGCTCTGGTTTATAACCGGCTTTGGTTTATAAAGGGCTCTGGTTTATATATGGCTCTGGTTTATTACAGGCTCTGGTATATAAAGGGCTTTGGTTTCTAAAGGGCTTTGGTTTAGAAAGGGCTCTGGTTCATAAAGGGCTCTGGTTTTTAAAGTTTTCTGGTTTATAACAGGCTCTGGTTTATAAAGGGTTCTGGTTTATAAAGGGCTCTGGTTTTTTAATGGGCTCTGGTTTATAACGGGCTTTTGTTTAAAAAGGGTTCTGGTTTATAACGGGCTCTGGTTTATAACCGGCTTTGGTTTATAAAGGGCTATGGTTTATAACGGGCTCTGGTCTATAACCGGCTCCAGTTCAAAAAGGGCATTGGTTTCTAAAGGGCTTTGGTTTATAAAGGGCTCTGGTTTATAAAGGGCTCTGGTTTTTAAAGGGCTCTGGTTTATAAGGTGCTCTGCTTTATAAAGGGTTCTGGCTTATAAAGCGCTCTGGTTTGTAATGGGCTCTGGTTTATAACGGGCTTTGCTTTATAAAGGGCTGTGGTTTATAAAGGGCTATGGTTTATAACTGGCTCTGGTTTATAACAGGCTTTGGTTTAAAAAGGCCTTTGATTTATAACAGGCTCTGGTTTATAACCGGCTTTGGTTTATAAATGGCTCTGGTTTATAAACGGCTCTGGTTTATTACATGCTCTGGTATATAAAGGGCTTTGGTTTCTAATGGGCTTTGGTTTATAAAGGGGTCTGGTTCATAAAGGGCTCTGGTTTTTAAAGTGCTCTGGTTTATAACAGGCTCTGGTTTATAAAGTGCTGTGGTTTGTAATGGGCTCTGGTTTATAATGGGCTCTGGTTTATGACGGGATCTGGTTTATAACAGGCTCTGGTTTATAACCGGCTTTGGTTTATAACAGACTCTGGTTTATAACTGGCTATGGTTTATAACGGGCTCTGGTCTATAACCGGCTCCGGTTCAAAAAGGGCGTTGGTTTCTAAAGGGCTTTGGTTTATAAAGGGCTCTGGTTTATAAAGGGCTCTAGTTTTTAAAGGAATAAGGTTTATAAGGTGCTCTGCTTTATAAAGGGTTCTGGCTTATAAAGCGCTCTGGTTTGTAATGGGCTCTGGTATATAACGTGCTTTGCTTTATAAAGGGCTCTGGTTTATAAAGGGCTATGGTTTATAACGGGCTCTCATTTATAACCGGCTTTGGTTTATAAAGGGCTCTGGTTTATATATGGCTCTGGTTTATTACAGGCTCTGGTATATAAAGCGCTTTTGGTTTCTAAAGGGCTTTAGGTTCTAAAGGGCTTTGGTTTCTAATGGGCTTTGGTTTATAAAGGGGTCTGGTTTATAAAGGGTTCTGGTTTATAACAGGCTCTGGTTTATAAAGGGTTCTGGTTTATAAAGGGCTCTGGTTTGTAATGGGCTCTGGTTTATAACAGGCTTTGGTTTAAAAAGGGTTCTGGTTTATACAGGCTCTGGTTTATAACCGGCTTTGGTTTATAAAGGGCTATGGTTTATAACGGGCTTCCGTCTATAACCGGCTCCGGTTCAAAAAGGGCGTTGGTTTCTAAAGGGCTTTGGTTTATAAAGGGCTCTGGTTTATAAAGGGCTCTAGTTTTTAAAGGGCTCCGGTTTATAAGGTGCTCTGCTTTATAAAGGGTTCTGGCTTATAAAGCGCTCTGGTTTGTAATGGGCTCTGGTTTATAACGGGCTTTGCTTTATAAAGGGCTGTGGTTTATAAAGGGCTTTGGTTTATAACGGGCTCTGGAATATAACAGGCTTTGGTTTAAAAAGGCCTTTGATTTATAACAGGCTCTGGTTTATAACCGGCTTTGGTTTATAAAGGGTTCTGGTTTATAAACGGCTCTGGTTTATTACAGGCTCTGGTATATAAAGGGCTTTAGTTTATAAAGGGCTCTGGTTTATAAGGGGCTCTGGTTTTTAAAGGGCTCTGGTTTATAACGGGCTCTCGTTTATAAAGGGTTCTGGTTTAGAAAGTGCTGTGGTTTGTAATGGGCTCTGGTTTATAACGGGCCTTGGTTTAAAAGGGGATCTGGTTTATAACAGGCTCTGGTTTATAACCGGCTTTGGTTTATAACGGACTCTGGTTTATAACTGTCTATGGTTTATAACGGGCTCTGGTCTATAACCGGCTCCAGTTTAAAAAGGGCTTTCGTATCTAAAGGGCTTTGGTTTATAAGGTGCTCTGGGTTATAATGGTTTCTGGTTTATAAAGGGCTCTGCTTTGTAATGGGCTCTGGTTTATAACAGGCTCTCGTTTATAAAGGGTTCTGGTTTATAAAGTGCTGTGGTTTGTAATGGGCTCTGGTTTATAACGGGCTTTGGTTTAAAAGGGGATCTGGTTTATAACAGGCTCTGGTTGATAACCGGCTTTGGTTTATAACGGACTCTGGTTTATAACTGGCTATGGTTTATAACGGGCTCTGGTCTATAACCGGCTCTGGTTTAAAAAGGGCTTTCGTATCTAAAGGGCTTTGGTTTATAAAGGGCTCTGGTTTATAAAGGGCTCTGGTTTATAAGGTGCTCTGGTTTATAAAGGTTTCTGGTTTATAAAGGGCTCTGCTTTGTAATGGGCTCTTGTTTATAACAGGCTCTGGTTTATAACCGGCTTTGGGTTATAAAGGGCTGTGGTTTATAAAGGGCTATGGTTTATAACGGGCTCTCGTTTATAACCGGCTTTGGTTTATAAAGGGCTCTGGTTTATCACAGGCTCTGGTATATAAAGGGCTTTGGTTTCTATAGGGCCTTAGGTTAGAAAGGGCTTTGGTTTCTAATGGGCTTTGGTTTATAAAGTGGTCTGGTTCATAATGGGCTCTGGTTTATAACGGGCTTTGGTTTAAAAAGGGTTCTGGTTTATAACAGGCTCTGGTTTATAACCGGCTTTGGTTTATAAAGGGCTATGGTTTATAACGGGCTTCCGTCTATAACCGGCTCCGGTTCAAAAAGGGCGTTGGTTTCTAAAGGGCTTTGGTTTATAAAGGGCTCTGGTTTATAAAGGGCTCTAGTTTTTAAAGGGCTAAGGTTTATAAGGTGCTCTGCTTTATAAAGGGTTCTGGGTTATAAAGCGCTCTGGTTTGTAATGGGCTCTGGTTTATAACGGGCTTTGCTTTATAAAGGGCTGTGGTTTATAAAGGGCTATGGTTTATAACGGGCTCTGGTTTATAACAGGCTTTGGTTTAAAAGGCCTTTGATTTATAACAGGCTCTGGTTTATAACCGGCTTTGGTTTATAAAGGGTTCTGGTTTATAAACGGCTCTGGTTTATTACAGGCTCTGGTATATAAAGGGCTTTAGTTTATAAAGGGCTCTGGTTTATAAGGGGCTCTGGTTTTAAAGGGCTCTGGTTTATAACGGGCTCTCGTTTATAAAGGGTTCTGGTTTAGAAAGTGGTGTGGTTTGTAATGGGCTCTGGTTTATAACGGGCTTTGGTTTAAAAGGGGATCTGGTTTATAACAGGCTCTGGTTTATAACCGGCTTTGGTTTATAACGGACTCTGGTTTATAACTGGCTATGGTTTATAACGGGCTCTGGTCTATAACCGGCTCCAGTTTAAAAAGGGCTTTCGTATCTAAAGGCCTTTGGTTTATAAGGTGCTCTGGTTTATAAAGGTTTCTGGTTTATAAAAGGCTCTGCTTTGTAATGGGCTCTGGTTTATAACAGGCTCTGGTTTATAACCGGCTTTGGGTTATAGAGGGCTGTGGTTTATAAAGGGCTATGGTTTATAACGGGCTCTCGTTTATAACCTGCTTTGGTTTATAAAGGACTCTGGTTCATAACGGGCTCTGGTTTCTAACCGGCTTTGGTATATACAGGGCTCTGCTTTATGAAGGGCTATGGTTTCTAAAGGGCTCTGGTTTATAAAGGGCTGGTGTCTATAAAGGGCTCTGGTTTATAACGGCCTCTGGTTTTTAATGGCCAGTGGCTTATAACGGGCTTTGGTTTAAAAAGGCCACTGATTTATAACAGGCTCTGGTTTATAACCGGCTTTGGTTTATAGGGCTCTGGTTTATAACAGGCTCTGGTTTATAACCGGCTTTGGTTTATAAAGGGCTCTGGTTTATAAAGGGCTCTGGTTTATAACAGGCTCTGGTGAATAAAAAGCTCTGTTTTATAACGGGCTCTAGTTTATAACCGGCTTTGGTTTATAAAGTGCTCTGGTTTATAAAGGGCTGTGGTTTATAACAGGCTCTGGTATATAGAGGGCTTTGGTTTAGAAAGGCCTATGGTTTATAACAGGCTCTGGTTCATAACAGGCTCTGATTTATAAAGGGTTCTGGTTTATGACAGGCTCTGGTATATAAAGGGCTTTGGTTTCTAAAGGGCTTTGGTTTATAAAGGGCTCTTGTTTATAAAGGGCTCTGGTTTATAAAGGGCTCTGGTTTATAATGGGCTCTGGTTTTTAACGGCCTGTGGCTTATAATGGGCTGTGGTTTAAAAAGGCCTCTGGTTTATAACAGGCTCTGGTTTATAACCGGCTTTGGTTTATAAAGGGCTCTGGTATATAACGGGCTCTGGTTTATAACCGGCTTTGGTTTATAAAGGGCTCTGGTTTATTAATTGGGTCTGGTTTATTACAGGCTCTGGTATATAAAGGGCTTTGGTTTATAACGGGCTCTGGTCTATAACCGGCTCCAGTTCAAAAAGGGCATTGGTTTCTAAAGGGCTTTGGTTTATAAAGGGCTCTGGTTTATAAAGGGCTCTGGTTTTTAAAGGGCTCTGGTTTATAAGGTGCTCTGCTTTATAAAGGGTTCTGGCTTATAAAGCGCTCTGGTTTGTAATGGGCTCTGGTTTATAACGGGCTTTGCTTTATAAAGGGCTGTGGTTTATAAAGGGCTATGGTTTATAACGGGCTCTGGTTTATAACAGGCTTTGGTTTAAAAAGGCCTTTGATTTATAACAGGCTCTGGTTTATAACCGGCTTTGGTTTATAAATGGCTCTGGTTTATAAACGGCTCTGGTTTATTACATGCTCTGGTATATAAAGGGCTTTAGTTTATAAAGGGCTCTGGTTTATAAGGGGCTCTGGTTTTTAAAGGGCTCTGGTTTATAACGGGCTCTCGTTTATAAAGGTTTCTGGTTTATAAAGTGCTATGGTTTGTAATGGGCTCTGGTTTATAACGGGCTTTGGTTTAAAAGGGGATCTGGTTTATAACAGGCTCTGGTTTATAACCGGCTTTGGTTTATAACGGACTCTGGTTTATAACTGGCTATGGTTTATAACGGGCTCTGGTCTATAACCGGCCCTGGTTTAAAAAGGGCTTTCGTATCTAAAGGGCTTTGGTTTATAAAGGGCTCTGGTTTATAAAGGGCTCAGGTTTATAAGGTGCTCTGGTTTATAAAGGTTTCTGGTTTATAAAGGGCTCTGCTTTGTAATGGGCTCTGGTTTATAACAGGCTCTGGTTTATAACCGGCTTTGGGTTATAAATGGCTGTGGTTTATAAAGGGCTATGGTTTATAAAGGGTTCTGGTTTATAAAGCGCTCTGGTTCGTAATGGGCTCTGGTTTATAACAGGCTTTGGTGTATAAAGGGCTATGGTTAATAAAGGGCTATGGTTTATAACGGGCTCTGGTTTATAACCGGCTTTGGTTTATAAAGGGCTCTGGTTTATAAAGGGTTCTGTTTTTTTGACAGGCTCTGGTATATAAAGGGCTTTGGTTTATAAAGGGCTTTGGTTTATAAAGGTCTCTTGTTTTTAAAGGGCACTGGTTTATAAAGGGCTCTGGTTTATAACGGGCTCTGGTTTATAAAGGGCTCTGGTTTTTAAGGGCCTCTGGCTTATAACGGGCTTTGGTTTAAAAATGCCTCTGGTTTATAACCGGCTTTGGTTTATAAAGGGCTCTGGTTTATAAGCGGATCTGGTTTATTACAGGCTCTGGTATATAAAGGGCTTTGGTTTATAAAGGGCTCTGGTATATAGAGGGCTTTGGTTTATAAAGGGCTCTGGTTTATAAGGGGCTCTGGTTTTTAAAGGGCTCTGGTTTATAACGGGCTCTCGTTTATAAAGGTTTCTGGTTTATAAAGTGCTGTGGTTTGTTATGGGCTCTGGTTTATAACGGGCTTTGGTTTAAAAGGGGATCTGGTTTATAACAGGCTCTGGTTTATAACCGGCTTTGGTTTATAACGGACTCTGGTTTATAACTGGCTATGGTTTATAACGGGCTCTGGTCTATAACCGGCCCTGGTTTAAAAAGGGCTTTCGTATCTAAAGGGCTTTGGTTTATAAAGGGCTCTGGTTTATAAAGGGCTCAGGTTTATAAGGTGCTCTGGTTTATAAAGGTTTCTGGTTTATAAAGGGCTCTGCTTTGTAATGGGCTCTGGTTTATAACAGGCTCTGGTTTATAACCGGCTTTGGGTTATAAATGGCTGTGGTTTATAAAGGGCTATGGTTTATAAAGGGTTCTGGTTTATAAAGCGCTCTGGTTCGTAATGGGCTCTGGTTTATAACAGGCTTTGGTGTATAAAGGGCTATGGTTAATAAAGGGCTATGGTTTATAACGGGCTCTGGTTTATAACCGGCTTTGGTTTATAAAGGGCTCTGGTTTATAAAGGGTTCTGTTTTTTTGACAGGCTCTGGTATATAAAGGGCTTTGGTTTATAAAGGGCTTTGGTTTATAAAGGTCTCTTGTTTTTAAAGGGCACTGGTTTATAAAGGGCTCTGGTTTATAACGGGCTCTGGTTTATAAAGGGCTCTGGTTTTTAAGGGCCTCTGGCTTATAACAGGCTTTGGTTTAAAAATGCCTCTGGTTTATAACCGGCTTTGGTTTATAAAGGGCTCTGGTTTATAAGCGGATCTGGTTTATTACAGGCTCTGGTATATAAAGGGCTTTGGTTTATAAAGGGCTCTGGTATATAGAGGGCTTTGGTTTATAAAGGGCTCTGGTTTATAAGGGGCTCTGGTTTTTAAAGGGCTCTGGTTTATAACGGGCTCTCGTTTATAAAGGTTTCTGGTTTATAAAGTGCTGTGGTTTGTAATGGGCTCTGGTTTATAACGGGCTTTGGTTTAAAAGGGGATCTGGTTTATAACAGGCTCTGGTTTATAACCGGCTTTGGTTTATAACGGACTCTGGTTTATAACTGGCTATGGTTTATAACGGGCTCTGGTCTATAACCGGCCCTGGTTTAAAAAGGGCTTTCGTATCTAAAGGGCTTTGGTTTATAAAGGGCTCTGGTTTATAAAGGGCTCAGGTTTATAAGGTGCTCTGGTTTATAAAGGTTTCTGGTTTATAAAGGGCTCTGCTTTGTAATGGGCTCTGGTTTATAACAGGCTCTGGTTTATAACCGGCTTTGGGTTATAAATGGCTGTGGTTTATAAAGGGCTATGGTTTATAAAGGGTTCTGGTTTATAAAGCGCTCTGGTTCGTAATGGGCTCTGGTTTATAACAGGCTTTGGTGTATAAAGGGCTATGGTTTATAAAGGGCTATGGTTTATAACGGGCTCTGGTTTATAACCGGCTTTGGTTTATAAAGGGCTCTGGTTTATAAAGGGTTCTGTTTTTTTGACAGGCTCTGGTATATAAAGGGCTTTGGTTTATAAAGGGCTTTGGTTTATAAAGGTCTCTTGTTTTTAAAGGGCACTGGTTTATAAAGGGCTCTGGTTTATAACGGGCTCTGGTTTATAAAGGGCTCTGGTTTTTAAGGGCCTCTGGCTTATAACGGGCTTTGGTTTAAAAATGCCTCTGGTTTATAACCGGCTTTGGTTTATAAAGGGCTCTGGTTTATAAGCGGATCTGGTTTATTACAGGCTCTGGTATATAAAGGGCTTTGGTTTATAAAGGGCTCTGGTATATAGAGGGCTTTGGTTTATAAAGGGCTCTGGTTTATAAGGGGCTCTGGTTTTTAAAGGGCTCTGGTTTATAACGGGCTCTCGTTTATAAAGGTTTCTGGTTTATAAAGTGCTGTGGTTTGTAATGGGCTCTGGTTTATAACCGGCTTTGGTTTATAAAGGGCTCTGGTTTATTAATTGGGTCTGGTTTATTACAGGCTCTGGTATATAAAGGGCTTTGGTTTATAACGGGCTCTGGTCTATAACCGGCTCCAGTTCAAAAAGGGCATTGGTTTCTAAAGGGCTTTGGTTTATAAAGGGCTCTGGTTTATAAAGGGCTCTGGTTTTTAAAGGGCTCTGGTTTATAAGGTGCTCTGCTTTATAAAGGGTTCTGGCTTATAAAGCGCTCTGGTTTGTAATGGGCTCTGGTTTATAACGGGCTTTGCTTTATAAAGGGCTGTGGTTTATAAAGGGCTATGGTTTATAACGGGCTCTGGTTTATAACAGGCTTTGGTTTAAAAAGGCCTTTGATTTATAACAGGCTCTGGTTTATAACCGGCTTTGGTTTATAAATGGCTCTGGTTTATAAACGGCTCTGGTTTATTACATGCTCTGGTATATAAAGGGCTTTAGTTTATAAAGGGCTCTGGTTTATAAGGGGCTCTGGTTTTTAAAGGGCTCTGGTTTATAACGGGCTCTCGTTTATAAAGGTTTCTGGTTTATAAAGTGCTATGGTTTGTAATGGGCTCTGGTTTATAACGGGCTTTGGTTTAAAAGGGGATCTGGTTTATAACAGGCTCTGGTTTATAACCGGCTTTGGTTTATAACGGACTCTGGTTTATAACTGGCTATGGTTTATAACGGGCTCTGGTCTATAACCGGCCCTGGTTTAAAAAGGGCTTTCGTATCTAAAGGGCTTTGGTTTATAAAGGGCTCTGGTTTATAAAGGGCTCAGGTTTATAAGGTGCTCTGGTTTATAAAGGTTTCTGGTTTATAAAGGGCTCTGCTTTGTAATGGGCTCTGGTTTATAACAGGCTCTGGTTTATAACCGGCTTTGGGTTATAAATGGCTGTGGTTTATAAAGGGCTATGGTTTATAAAGGGTTCTGGTTTATAAAGCGCTCTGGTTCGTAATGGGCTCTGGTTTATAACAGGCTTTGGTGTATAAAGGGCTATGGTTAATAAAGGGCTATGGTTTATAACGGGCTCTGGTTTATAACCGGCTTTGGTTTATAAAGGGCTCTGGTTTATAAAGGGTTCTGTTTTTTTGACAGGCTCTGGTATATAAAGGGCTTTGGTTTATAAAGGGCTTTGGTTTATAAAGGTCTCTTGTTTTTAAAGGGCACTGGTTTATAAAGGGCTCTGGTTTATAACGGGCTCTGGTTTATAAAGGGCTCTGGTTTTTAAGGGCCTCTGGCTTATAACGGGCTTTGGTTTAAAAATGCCTCTGGTTTATAACCGGCTTTGGTTTATAAAGGGCTCTGGTTTATAAGCGGATCTGGTTTATTACAGGCTCTGGTATATAAAGGGCTTTGGTTTATAAAGGGCTCTGGTATATAGAGGGCTTTGGTTTATAAAGGGCTCTGGTTTATAAGGGGCTCTGGTTTTTAAAGGGCTCTGGTTTATAACGGGCTCTCGTTTATAAAGGTTTCTGGTTTATAAAGTGCTGTGGTTTGTTATGGGCTCTGGTTTATAACGGGCTTTGGTTTAAAAGGGGATCTGGTTTATAACAGGCTCTGGTTTATAACCGGCTTTGGTTTATAACGGACTCTGGTTTATAACTGGCTATGGTTTATAACGGGCTCTGGTCTATAACCGGCCCTGGTTTAAAAAGGGCTTTCGTATCTAAAGGGCTTTGGTTTATAAAGGGCTCTGGTTTATAAAGGGCTCAGGTTTATAAGGTGCTCTGGTTTATAAAGGTTTCTGGTTTATAAAGGGCTCTGCTTTGTAATGGGCTCTGGTTTATAACAGGCTCTGGTTTATAACCGGCTTTGGGTTATAAATGGCTGTGGTTTATAAAGGGCTATGGTTTATAAAGGGTTCTGGTTTATAAAGCGCTCTGGTTCGTAATGGGCTCTGGTTTATAACAGGCTTTGGTGTATAAAGGGCTATGGTTAATAAAGGGCTATGGTTTATAACGGGCTCTGGTTTATAACCGGCTTTGGTTTATAAAGGGCTCTGGTTTATAAAGGGTTCTGTTTTTTTGACAGGCTCTGGTATATAAAGGGCTTTGGTTTATAAAGGGCTTTGGTTTATAAAGGTCTCTTGTTTTTAAAGGGCACTGGTTTATAAAGGGCTCTGGTTTATAACGGGCTCTGGTTTATAAAGGGCTCTGGTTTTTAAGGGCCTCTGGCTTATAACGGGCTTTGGTTTAAAAATGCCTCTGGTTTATAACCGGCTTTGGTTTATAAAGGGCTCTGGTTTATAAGCGGATCTGGTTTATTACAGGCTCTGGTATATAAAGGGCTTTGGTTTATAAAGGGCTCTGGTATATAGAGGGCTTTGGTTTATAAAGGGCTCTGGTTTATAAGGGGCTCTGGTTTTTAAAGGGCTCTGGTTTATAACGGGCTCTCGTTTATAAAGGTTTCTGGTTTATAAAGTGCTGTGGTTTGTAATGGGCTCTGGTTTATAACGGGCTTTGGTTTAAAAGGGGATCTGGTTTATAACAGGCTCTGGTTTATAACCGGCTTTGGTTTATAACGGACTCTGGTTTATAACTGGCTATGGTTTATAACGGGCTCTGGTCTATAACCGGCCCTGGTTTAAAAAGGGCTTTCGTATCTAAAGGGCTTTGGTTTATAAAGGGCTCTGGTTTATAAAGGGCTCAGGTTTATAAGGTGCTCTGGTTTATAAAGGTTTCTGGTTTATAAAGGGCTCTGCTTTGTAATGGGCTCTGGTTTATAACAGGCTCTGGTTTATAACCGGCTTTGGGTTATAAATGGCTGTGGTTTATAAAGGGCTATGGTTTATAAAGGGTTCTGGTTTATAAAGCGCTCTGGTTCGTAATGGGCTCTGGTTTATAACAGGCTTTGGTGTATAAAGGGCTATGGTTTATAAAGGGCTATGGTTTATAACGGGCTCTGGTTTATAACCGGCTTTGGTTTATAAAGGGCTCTGGTTTATAAAGGGTTCTGTTTTTTTGACAGGCTCTGGTATATAAAGGGCTTTGGTTTATAAAGGGCTTTGGTTTATAAAGGTCTCTTGTTTTTAAAGGGCACTGGTTTATAAAGGGCTCTGGTTTATAACGGGCTCTGGTTTATAAAGGGCTCTGGTTTTTAAGGGCCTCTGGCTTATAACGGGCTTTGGTTTAAAAATGCCTCTGGTTTATAACCGGCTTTGGTTTATAAAGGGCTCTGGTTTATAAGCGGATCTGGTTTATTACAGGCTCTGGTATATAAAGGGCTTTGGTTTATAAAGGGCTCTGGTATATAGAGGGCTTTGGTTTATAAAGGGCTCTGGTTTTTAATGGGCTCTGGCTTCTAACGGGCTTTGGTTTAGAAAGGCCTATGGTTTATAACAGGCTCTGGTTTATAACCGGCTCTGGTATATAAAGGGCTTTGGTTTCTAAAGGGCTTTGGTTTATAAAGGGCTCTTGTTTATAAAGGGCTCTGGTTTATAAAGGGCTCTGGTTTATAATGGGCTCTGGTTTTTAACGGCCTGTGGCTTATAACGGGCTTTGGTTTAAAGAGGCCTCTGGTTTATAACAGGCTCTGGTTTATAACCGGCTTTGGTTTATAAAGGGCTCTGGTTTATAACGGGCTCTGGTTTATAACCGGCTTTGGTTTATAAAGGGCTCTGGTTTATATACGGCTCTGGTTTATTACAGGCTCTGGTATATAAAGGGCTTTGGTTTCTAAAGGGCTTTAGGCTCTAAAGGGCTTTGGTTTCTAATGGACTTTGGTTTATAAAAGGCTCTGGTTCATAAAGGGCTCTGGTTTTTAAAGTGATCTGGTTTATAACATGCTCTGGTTTATAAAGGGTTCTGGTTTATAAATGGCTCTGGTTTGTAATGGGCTCTGGTTTATAACGGGCTTTGGTTTAAAAAGGGCTCTGGTTTATAACAGGCTCTGGTTTATAACCGGCTTTGGTTTATAAAGGGCTCTGGTTTATAACTGGCTATGGTTTATAACGGGCTCTGGTCTATAACCGGCCCTGGTTTAAAAAGGGCTTTCGTATCTAAAGGGCTTTGGTTTATAAAGGGCTCTGGTTTATAAAGGGCTCAGGTTTATAAGGTGCTCTGGTTTATAAAGGTTTCTGGTTTATAAAGGGCTCTGCTTTGTAATGGGCTCTGGTTTATAACAGGCTCTGGTTTATAACCGGCTTTGGGTTATAAATGGCTGTGGTTTATAAAGGGCTATGGTTTATAAAGGGTTCTGGTTTATAAAGCGCTCTGGTTCGTAATGGGCTCTGGTTTATAACAGGCTTTGGTGTATAAAGGGCTATGGTTTATAAAGGGCTATGGTTTATAACGGGCTCTGGTTTATAACCGGCTTTGGTTTATAAAGGGCTCTGGTTTATAAAGGGTTCTGTTTTTTTGACAGGCTCTGGTATATAAAGGGCTTTGGTTTATAAAGGGCTTTGGTTTATAAAGGTCTCTTGTTTTTAAAGGGCACTGGTTTATAAAGGGCTCTGGTTTATAACGGGCTCTGGTTTATAAAGGGCTCTGGTTTTTAAGGGCCTCTGGCTTATAACGGGCTTTGGTTTAAAAATGCCTCTGGTTTATAACCGGCTTTGGTTTATAAAGGGCTCTGGTTTATAAGCGGATCTGGTTTATTACAGGCTCTGGTATATAAAGGGCTTTGGTTTATAAAGGGCTCTGGTATATAGAGGGCTTTGGTTTATAAAGGGCTCTGGTTTTTAATGGGCTCTGGCTTCTAACGGGCTTTGGTTTAGAAAGGCCTATGGTTTATAACAGGCTCTGGTTTATAACCGGCTCTGGTATATAAAGGGCTTTGGTTTCTAAAGGGCTTTGGTTTATAAAGGGCTCTTGTTTATAAAGGGCTCTGGTTTATAAAGGGCTCTGGTTTATAATGGGCTCTGGTTTTTAACGGCCTGTGGCTTATAACGGGCTTTGGTTTAAAGAGGCCTCTGGTTTATAACAGGCTCTGGTTTATAACCGGCTTTGGTTTATAAAGGGCTCTGGTTTATAACGGGCTCTGGTTTATAACCGGCTTTGGTTTATAAAGGGCTCTGGTTTATATACGGCTCTGGTTTATTACAGGCTCTGGTATATAAAGGGCTTTGGTTTCTAAAGGGCTTTAGGCTCTAAAGGGCTTTGGTTTCTAATGGACTTTGGTTTATAAAAGGCTCTGGTTCATAAAGGGCTCTGGTTTTTAAAGTGATCTGGGTTATAACATGCTCTGGTTTATAAAGGGTTCTGGTTTATAAATGGCTCTGGTTTGTAATGGGCTCTGGTTTATAACGGGCTTTGGTTTAAAAAGGGCTCTGGTTTATAACAGGCTCTGGTTTATAACCGGCTTTGGTTTATAAAGGGCTCTGGTTTATAAAGGGCTCTGGTTATTAAAGGGCTCTGGTTTATAAGGTGCTCTGCTTTATAAAGGGTTCTGGTTTATAAAGCGCTCTGGTTTGTAATGGGCTCTGGTTTATAACAGGCTTTGGTTTATAAAGGGCTGTGGTTTATAAAGGGCTATGGTTTATAACGGGCTCTGGTTTATAAAAGGCTTTGGTTTATAAAGGGCTCTGGTTTATAAAGTGTTCTGGTTTTTTGACAGGCTCTGGTATGTAAAGGGCTTTGGTTTATAAAGGTCTCTTGTTTTTAAAGGGCACTGGTTTATAAAGGGCTCTGGTTTATAACGGGCTCTGGTTTATAAAGGGTTCTGGTTTATAAAGGGCTCTGGTTTTTAACGGCCTCTGGCTTATAACGGGCTTTGGTTTAAAAATGCCTCTGGTTTATAACAGGCTCTGGTTTATAACCGGCTTTGGTTTAAAAATGCCTCTGGTTTATAACAGGCTCTGGTTTATAACCGGCTTTGGTTTATAAAGGGCTCTGGTTTATAAGCAGCTCTGGTTTATTACAGGTTCTGGTATATAAAGGGCTTTAGTTTATAAAGGGCTCTGGTTTATAAGGGGCTCTGGTTTTTAAAGGGCTCTGATTTATAACGGGCTCTGGTTTATAAAGGGTTCTGGTTTATAACGGGCTCTCGTTTATAAAGGGTTCTGGTTTATAAAGTGCTGTGGTTTGTAATGGGCTCTGGTTTATAACGGGCTTTGGTTTAAAAGGGGATCTGGTTTATAACAGGCTCTGGTTTATAACCGGCTTTGGTTTATAACGGGCTCTGGTTTTCAAACTGGCTATGGTTTATAACGGGCTCTGGTCTATAACCGGCTCTGGTTTAAAAAGGGCTTTAGTGTCTAAAGGACTTTGGTTTATAAAGTGCTCTGGTTTATCAAGGGCTCTGGTTTATAAGGTGGTCTGGTTTATTAAGGTTTCTGGTTTATAAAGGGCTCTGGTTTGTAATGGGCTATGGTTTATACCGGGCTCTCGTTTATAAACGGCTTTGGTTTATAAAGGACTCTGGTTCATAACAGGCTCTGGTTTCTAACCGGCCTAGGTTTATACAGGGCTCTGCTTTATAAAGGGCTGTGGTTTCTAAAGGGCTTTGATTTATAAAGGGTTCTGGTTTATAACAGGCTCTGGTTTATAACCAGCTTTGGTTTATAAAGGGCTATGGTTTATAACGGGCTCTGGTCTATAACCGGCTCCGGTTCAAAAAGGGCATTGGTTTCTAAAGGGCTTTGGTTTATAAAGGGCTCTGGTTTATAAAGGGCTCTGGTTCTTAAAGGGCTCTGGTTTATAAGGTGCTCTGCTTTATAAAGGGTTCTGGCTTATAAAGCGCTCTGGTTTGTAATGGGCTCTGGTTTATAACGGGCTTTGCTTTATAAAGGGCTGTGGTTTATAAAGGGCTATGGTTTATAAAGGGGTCTGGTTTATAACAGGCTTTGGTTTAAAAAGGCCTTTGATTTATAACAGGCTCTGGTTTATAACCGGCTTTGGTTTATAAATGGCTCTGGTTTATAAACGGCTCTGGTTTATTACATGCTCTGGTATATAAAGGGCTTTAGTTTATAAAGGGCTCTGGTTTATAAGGGGCTCTGGTTTTTAAAGGGCTCTGGTTTATAACGGGCTCTCGTTTATAAAGGGTTCTGGTTTATAAAGTGCTGTGGTTTGTAATGGGCTCTGGTTTATAACGGGCTTTGGTTTAAAAGGGGATCTGGTTTATAACAGGCTCTGGTTTATAACCGGCTTTGGTTTATAACGGACTCTGGTTTATAACTGGCTATGGTTTATAACGGGCTCTGGTCTATAACCGGCCCTGGTTTAAAAAGGGCTTTCGTATCTAAAGGGCTTTGGTTTATAAAGGGCTCTGGTTTATAAAGGGCTCAGGTTTATAAGGTGCTCTGGTTTATAAAGGTTTCTGGTTTATAAAGGGCTCTGCTTTGTAATGGGCTCTGGTTTATAACAGGCTCTGGTTTATAACCGGCTTTGGGTTATAAATGGCTGTGGTTTATAAAGGGCTATGGTTTATAAAGGGTTCTGGTTTATAAAGCGCTCTGGTTTGTAATGGGCTCTGGTTTATAACAGGCTTTGGTGTAAAAAGGGCTATGGTTTATAAAGGGCTATGGTTTATAACGGGCTCTGGTTTATAACCGGCTTTGGTTTATAAAGGGCTCTGGTTTATAAAGGGTTCTGTTTTTTTGACAGGCTCTGGTATATAAAGGGCTTTGGTTTATAAAGGGCTTTGGTTTATAAAGGTCTCTTGTTTTTAAAGGGCACTGGTTTATAAAGGGCTCTGGTTTATAACGGGCTCTGGTTTATAAAAGGCTCTGGTTTTTAAGGGCCTCTGGCTTATAACGGGCTTTGATTTAAAAATGCCTCTGGTTTATAACAGGCTCTGGTTTATAACCGGCTTTGGTTTATAAAGGGCTCTGGTTTATAAGCGGATCTGGTTTATTACAGGCTCTGGTATATAAAGGGCTTTGGTTTATAAAGGGCTCTGGTATATAGAGGGCTTTGGTTTATAAAGGGCTCTGGTTTTTAATGGGCTCTGGCTTCTAACGGGCTTTGGTTTAGAAAGGCCTATGGTTTATAACAGGCTCTGGTTTATAACCGGCTCTGGTATATATATAGGGCTTTGGTTTCTAAAGGGCTTTGGTTTATAAAGGGCTCTTGTTTATAAAGGGCTCTGGTTTATAAAGGGCTCTGGTTTATAATGGGCTCTGGTTTTTAACGGCCTGTGGCTTATAACGGGCTTTGGTTTAAAAAGGCCTCTGGTTTATAACAGGCTCTGGTTTATAACCGGCTTTGGTTTATAAAGGGCTCTGGTTTATAAGGGGCTCTGGTTTATAACCGGCTTTGGTATATAAAGGGCTCTGGTTTATATACGGCTCTGGTTTATTACAGGCTCTGGTATATAAAGGGCTTTGGTTTCTAAAGGGCTTTAGGCTCTAAAGGGCTTTGGTTTCTAATGGACTTTGGTTTATAAAAGGCTCTGGTTCATAAAGGGCTCTGGTTTTTAAAGTGCTCTGGTTTATAACATGCTCTGGTTTATAAAGGGTTCTGGTTTATAAAGGGCTCTGGTTTGTAATGGGCTCTGGTTTATAACGGGCTTTGGTTTAAAAAGGGCTCTGGTTTATAACAGGCTCTGGTTTATAACCGGCTTTGGTTTATAAAGGGCTATGGTTTATGACGGGCTCTTGTCTATAACCGGCTCCGGTTCAAAAAGGGCTTTGGTTTCTAAAGGGCTTTGGTTTATAAAGGGCTCTGGTTTATAAAGGGCTCTGGTTATTAAAGGGCTCTGGTTTATAAGGTGCTCTGCTTTATAAAGGGTTCTGGTTTATAAAGCGCTCTGGTTTGTAATGGGCTCTGGTTTATAACAGGCTTTGGTTTATAAAGGGCTGTGGTTTATAAAGGGCTATGGTTTATAACGGGCTCTGGTTTATAACCGGCATTGGTTTATAAAGGGCTCTGGTTTATAAAGTGTTCTGGTTTTTTGACAGGCTCTGGTATATAAAGGGCTTTGGTTTCTAAAGGGCTTTGGTTTATAAAGGTCTCTTGTTTTTAAAGGGCACTGGTTTATAAAGGGCTCTGGTTTATAACGGGCTCTGGTTTATAAAGGGTTCTGGTTTATAAAGGGCTCTGGTTTTTAACGGCCTCTGGCTTATAACGGGCTTTGGTTTAAAAATGCCTCTGGTTTATAACAGGCTCTGGTTTATAACCGGCTTTGGTTTATAAAGGGCTCTGGTTTATAAGCAGCTCTGGTTTATTACAGGTTCTGGTATATAAAGGGCTTTAGTTTATAAAGGGCTCTGGTTTATAAGGGGCTCTGGTTTTTAAAGGGCTCTGATTTATAACGGGCTCTGGTTTATAAAGGGTTCTGGTTTATAACGGGCTCTCGTTTATAAAGGGTTCTGGTTTATAAAGTGCTGTGGTTTGTAATGGGCTCTGGTTTATAACGGGCTTTGGTTTAAAAGGGGATCTGGTTTATAACACGCTCTGGTTTATAACTGGCTTTGGTTTATAAGGGGCTCTGGTTTTCAAACTGCCTATGGTTTATAACGGGCTCTGGTCTATAACCGGCTCTGGTTTAAAAAGGGCTTTCGTGTCTAAAGGACTTTGGTTTATAAAGTGCTCTGGTTTATAAAGGGCTCTGGTTTATAAGGTGGTCTGGTTTATAAAGGTTTCTGGTTTATAAAGGGCTCTGCTTTGTAATGGGCTATGGTTTATACCGGGCTCTCGTTTATAAACGGCTTTGGTTTATAAAGGACTCTGGTTCATAACAGGCTCTGGTTTCTAACCGGCCTTGGTTTATACAGGTCTCTGCTTTATAAAGGGCTGTGGTTTCTAAAGGGCTTTGGTTTATAAAGGGCTCTTGTTTATAAAGGGCTCTGGTTTATAACGGGCTCTGGTTTTTAACGGCCTGTGGCTTATAACGGGCTTTGGTTTAAAAAGGCCACTGATTTATAACAGGCTCTGGTTTATAACCGGCTTTGGTTTATAAAGGGCTCTGGTTTATAACAGGCTCTGGTTTATAACCGGCTTTGGTTTATAAAGGGCTCTGGTTTATAACAGGCTCTGGTGAATAAAAAGCTCTGGTTTATAACTGGCTCTAGTTTATAACCGGCTTTGGTTTATAAAGTGCTCTGGTTTATAAAGGGCTGTGGTTTATAACAGGCTCTGGTATATAGAGGGCTTTGGTTTAGAAAGGCCTATGGTTTATAACAGGCTCTGGTTCATAACAGGCTCTGATTTATAAAGGGTTCTGGTTTATGACAGGCTCTGGTATATAAAGGGCTTTGGTTTCTAAAGGGCTTTGGTTTATAAAGGGCTCTTGTTTATAAAGGGCTCTGGTTTATAAAGGGCTCTGGTTTATAATGGGCTCTGGTTTTTAACGGCCTGTGGCTTATAATGGGCTGTGGTTTAAAAAGGCCTCTGGTTTATAACAGGCTCTGGTTTATAACCGGCTTTGGTTTATAAAGGGCTCTGGTTTATAACGGGCTCTGGTTTATAACCTGCTTTGGTTTATAAAGGGCTCTGGTTTATATATGGCTCTGGTTTATTACAGGCTCTGGTATATAAAGGGCTTTGGTTTCTAAAGGGCTTTGGTTTAGAAAGGGCTCTGGTTCATAAAGGGCTCTGGTTTTTAAAGTGTTCTGGTTTATAACAGGCTCTGGTTTATAAAGGGTTCTGGTTTATAAAGGGCTCTGGTTTTTTAATGGGCTCTGGTTTATAACGGGCTTTTGTTTAAAAAGGGTTCTGGTTTATAACAGGCTCTGGTTTATAACCGGCTTTGGTTTATAAAGGGCTATGGTTTATAACGGGCTCTGGTCTATAACCGGCTCCAGTTCAAAAAGGGCATTGGTTTCTAAAGGGCTTTGGTTTATAAAGGGCTCTGGTTTATAAAGGGCTCTGGTTTTTAAAGGGCTCTGGTTTATAAGGTGCTCTGCTTTATAAAGGGTTCTGGCTTATAAAGCGCTCTGGTTTGTAATGGGCTCTGGTTTATAACGGGCTTTGCTTTATAAAGGGCTGTGGTTTATAAAGGGCTATGGTTTATAACGGGCTCTGGTTTATAACAGGCTTTGGTTTAAAAAGGCCTTTGATTTATAACAGGCTCTGGTTTATAACCGGCTTTGGTTTATAAATGGCTCTGGTTTATAAACGGCTCTGGTTTATTACATGCTCTGGTATATAAAGGGCTTTGGTTTCTAATGGGCTTTGGTTTATAAAGGGGTCTGGTTCATAAAGGGCTCTGGTTTTTAAAGTGCTCTGGTTTATAACAGGCTCTGGTTTATAAAGTGCTGTGGTTTGTAATGGGCTCTGGTTTATAATGGGCTCTGGTTTATGACGGGATCTGGTTTATAACAGGCTCTGGTTTATAACCGGCTTTGGTATATAAAGGGCTCTGGTTTATATACGGCTCTGGTTTATTACAGGCTCTGGTATATAAAGGGCTTTGGTTTCTAAAGGGCTTTAGGCTCTAAAGGGCTTTGGTTTCTAATGGACTTTGGTTTATAAAAGGCTCTGGTTCATAAAGGGCTCTGGTTTTTAAAGTGCTCTGGTTTATAACATGCTCTGGTTTATAAAGGGTTCTGGTTTATAAAGGGCTCTGGTTTGTAATGGGCTCTGGTTTATAACGGGCTTTGGTTTAAAAAGGGCTCTGGTTTATAACAGGCTCTGGTTTATAACCGGCTTTGGTTTATAAAGGGCTATGGTTTATGACGGGCTCTTGTCTATAACCGGCTCCGGTTCAAAAAGGGCTTTGGTTTCTAAAGGGCTTTGGTTTATAAAGGGCTCTGGTTTATAAAGGGCTCTGGTTATTAAAGGGCTCTGGTTTATAAGGTGCTCTGCTTTATAAAGGGTTCTGGTTTATAAAGCGCTCTGGTTTGTAATGGGCTCTGGTTTATAACAGGCTTTGGTTTATAAAGGGCTGTGGTTTATAAAGGGCTATGGTTTATAACGGGCTCTGGTTTATAACCGGCATTGGTTTATAAAGGGCTCTGGTTTATAAAGTGTTCTGGTTTTTTGACAGGCTCTGGTATATAAAGGGCTTTGGTTTCTAAAGGGCTTTGGTTTATAAAGGTCTCTTGTTTTTAAAGGGCACTGGTTTATAAAGGGCTCTGGTTTATAACGGGCTCTGGTTTATAAAGGGTTCTGGTTTATAAAGGGCTCTGGTTTTTAACGGCCTCTGGCTTATAACGGGCTTTGGTTTAAAAATGCCTCTGGTTTATAACAGGCTCTGGTTTATAACCGGCTTTGGTTTATAAAGGGCTCTGGTTTATAAGCAGCTCTGGTTTATTACAGGTTCTGGTATATAAAGGGCTTTAGTTTATAAAGGGCTCTGGTTTATAAGGGGCTCTGGTTTTTAAAGGGCTCTGATTTATAACGGGCTCTGGTTTATAAAGGGTTCTGGTTTATAACGGGCTCTCGTTTATAAAGGGTTCTGGTTTATAAAGTGCTGTGGTTTGTAATGGGCTCTGGTTTATAACGGGCTTTGGTTTAAAAGGGGATCTGGTTTATAACACGCTCTGGTTTATAACTGGCTTTGGTTTATAAGGGGCTCTGGTTTTCAAACTGCCTATGGTTTATAACGGGCTCTGGTCTATAACCGGCTCTGGTTTAAAAAGGGCTTTCGTGTCTAAAGGACTTTGGTTTATAAAGTGCTCTGGTTTATAAAGGGCTCTGGTTTATAAGGTGGTCTGGTTTATAAAGGTTTCTGGTTTATAAAGGGCTCTGCTTTGTAATGGGCTATGGTTTATACCGGGCTCTCGTTTATAAACGGCTTTGGTTTATAAAGGACTCTGGTTCATAACAGGCTCTGGTTTCTAACCGGCCTTGGTTTATACAGGTCTCTGCTTTATAAAGGGCTGTGGTTTCTAAAGGGCTTTGGTTTATAAAGGGCTCTTGTTTATAAAGGGCTCTGGTTTATAACGGGCTCTGGTTTTTAACGGCCTGTGGCTTATAACGGGCTTTGGTTTAAAAAGGCCACTGATTTATAACAGGCTCTGGTTTATAACCGGCTTTGGTTTATAAAGGGCTCTGGTTTATAACAGGCTCTGGTTTATAACCGGCTTTGGTTTATAAAGGGCTCTGGTTTATAACAGGCTCTGGTGAATAAAAAGCTCTGGTTTATAACTGGCTCTAGTTTATAACCGGCTTTGGTTTATAAAGTGCTCTGGTTTATAAAGGGCTGTGGTTTATAACAGGCTCTGGTATATAGAGGGCTTTGGTTTAGAAAGGCCTATGGTTTATAACAGGCTCTGGTTCATAACAGGCTCTGATTTATAAAGGGTTCTGGTTTATGACAGGCTCTGGTATATAAAGGGCTTTGGTTTCTAAAGGGCTTTGGTTTATAAAGGGCTCTTGTTTATAAAGGGCTCTGGTTTATAAAGGGCTCTGGTTTATAATGGGCTCTGGTTTTTAACGGCCTGTGGCTTATAATGGGCTGTGGTTTAAAAAGGCCTCTGGTTTATAACAGGCTCTGGTTTATAACCGGCTTTGGTTTATAAAGGGCTCTGGTTTATAACGGGCTCTGGTTTATAACCTGCTTTGGTTTATAAAGGGCTCTGGTTTATATATGGCTCTGGTTTATTACAGGCTCTGGTATATAAAGGGCTTTGGTTTCTAAAGGGCTTTGGTTTAGAAAGGGCTCTGGTTCATAAAGGGCTCTGGTTTTTAAAGTGTTCTGGTTTATAACAGGCTCTGGTTTATAAAGGGTTCTGGTTTATAAAGGGCTCTGGTTTTTTAATGGGCTCTGGTTTATAACGGGCTTTTGTTTAAAAAGGGTTCTGGTTTATAACAGGCTCTGGTTTATAACCGGCTTTGGTTTATAAAGGGCTATGGTTTATAACGGGCTCTGGTCTATAACCGGCTCCAGTTCAAAAAGGGCATTGGTTTCTAAAGGGCTTTGGTTTATAAAGGGCTCTGGTTTATAAAGGGCTCTGGTTTTTAAAGGGCTCTGGTTTATAAGGTGCTCTGCTTTATAAAGGGTTCTGGCTTATAAAGCGCTCTGGTTTGTAATGGGCTCTGGTTTATAACGGGCTTTGCTTTATAAAGGGCTGTGGTTTATAAAGGGCTATGGTTTATAACGGGCTCTGGTTTATAACAGGCTTTGGTTTAAAAAGGCCTTTGATTTATAACAGGCTCTGGTTTATAACCGGCTTTGGTTTATAAATGGCTCTGGTTTATAAACGGCTCTGGTTTATTACATGCTCTGGTATATAAAGGGCTTTGGTTTCTAATGGGCTTTGGTTTATAAAGGGGTCTGGTTCATAAAGGGCTCTGGTTTTTAAAGTGCTCTGGTTTATAACAGGCTCTGGTTTATAAAGTGCTGTGGTTTGTAATGGGCTCTGGTTTATAATGGGCTCTGGTTTATGACGGGATCTGGTTTATAACAGGCTCTGGTTTATAACCGGCTTTGGTTTATAACAGACTCTGGTTTATAACTGGCTATGGTTTATAACGGGCTTCCGTCTATAACCGGCTCCGGTTCAAAAAGGGCGTTGGTTTCTAAAGGGCTTTGGTTTATAAAGGGCTCTGGTTTATAAAGGGCTCTAGTTTTTAAAGGAATAAGGTTTATAAGGTGCTCTGCTTTATAAAGGGTTCTGGCTTATAAAGCGCTCTGGTTTGTAATGGGCTCTGGTTTATAACGGGCTTTGCTTTATAAAGGGCTCTGGTTTATAAAGGGCTATGGTTTATAACGGGCTCTCATTTATAACCGGCTTTGGTTTATAAAGGGCTCTGGTTTATATATGGCTCTGGTTTATTACAGGCTCTGGTATATAAAGGGCTTTTAGTTTCTAAAGGGCTTTAGGTTCTAAAGGGCTTTGGTTTCTAATGGGCTTTGGTTTATAAAGGGGTCTGGTTCATAAAGGGCTCTGTTTTTTAAAGTGCTCTGGTTTATAACAGGCTCTGGTTTAAAAAGGGTTCTGGTTTATAACAGGCTCTGGTTTATAACCGGCTTTGGTTTATAAAGGGCTATGGTTTATAACGGGCTTCCGTCTATAACCGGCTCCGGTTCAAAAAGGGCGTTGGTTTCTAAAGGGCTTTGGTTTATAAAGGGCTCTTGTTTATAAAGGGCTCTAGTTTTTAAAGGGCTCTGGTTTATAAGGTGCTCTGCTTTATAAAGGGTTCTGGCTTATAAAGCGCTCTGGTTTGTAATGGGCTCTGGTTTATAACGGGCTTTGCTTTATAAAGGGCTGTGGTTTATAAAGGGCTATGGTTTATAACGGGCTCTGGAATATAACAGGCTTTGGTTTAAAAAGGCCTTTGATTTATAACAGGCTCTGGTTTATAACCGGCTTTGGTTTATAAAGGGTTCTGGTTTATAAACGGCTCTGGTTTATTACAGGCTCTGGTATATAAAGGGCTTTAGTTTATAAAGGGCTCTGGTTTATAAGGGGCTCTGGTTTTTAAAGGGCTCTGGTTTATAACGGGCTCTCGTTTATAAAGGGTTCTGGTTTAGAAAGTGCTGTGGTTTGTAATGGGCTCTGGTTTATAACGGGCTTTGGTTTAAAAGGGGATCTGGTTTATAACAGGCTCTGGTTTATAACCGGCTTTGGTTTATAACGGACTCTGGTTTATAACTGTCTATGGTTTATAACGGGCTCTGGTCTATAACCGGCTCCAGTTTAAAAAGGGCTTTCGTATCTAAAGGGCTTTGGTTTATAAGGTGCTCTGGTTTATAATGGTTTCTGGTTTATAAAGGGCTCTGCTTTGTAATGGGCTCTGGTTTATAACAGGCTCTCGTTTATAAAGGGTTCTGGTTTATAAAGTGCTGTGGTTTGTAATGGGCTCTGGTTTATAACGGGCTTTGGTTTAAAAGGGGATCTGGTTTATAACAGGCTCTGGTTGATAACCGGCTTTGGTTTATAACGGACTCTGGTTTATAACTGGCTATGGTTTATAGCGGGCTCTGGTCTATAACCGGCTCTGGTTTAAAAAGGGCTTTCGTATCTAAAGGGCTTTGGTTTATAAAGGGCTCTGGTTTATAAAGGGCTCTGGTTTATAAGGTGCTCTGGTTTATAAAGGTTTCTGGTTTATAAAGGGCTCTGCTTTGTAATGGGCTCTTGTTTATAACAGGCTCTGGTTTATAACCGGCTTTGGGTTATAAAGGGCTGTGGTTTATAAAGGGCTATGGTTTATAACGGGCTCTCGTTTATAACCGGCTTTGGTTTATAAAGGGCTCTGGTTTATATATGGCTCTGGTTTATCACAGGCTCTGGTATATAAAGGGCTTTGGTTTCTATAGGGCCTTAGGTTATAAAGGGCTTTGGTTTCTAATGGGCTTTGGTTTATAAAGGGGTCTGGTTCATAAAGGGCTCTGGTTTTTAAAGTGCTCTGGTTTATAACAGGCTCTGGTTTAAAAAGGGTTCTGGTTTATAACAGGCTCTGGTTTATAACCGGCTTTGGTTTATAAAGGGCTATGGTTTATAACGGGCTTCCGTCTATAACCGGCTCCGGTTCAAAAAGGGCGTTGGTTTCTAAAGGGCTTTGGTTTATAAAGGGCTCTTGTTTATAAAGGGCTCTAGTTTTTAAAGGGCTCTGGTTTATAAGGTGCTCTGCTTTATAAAGGGTTCTGGCTTATAAAGCGCTCTGGTTTGTAATGGGCTCTGGTTTATAACGGGCTTTGCTTTATAAAGGGCTGTGGTTTATAAAGGGCTATGGTTTATAACGGGCTCTGGAATATAACAGGCTTTGGTTTAAAAAGGCCTTTGATTTATAACAGGCTCTGGTTTATAACCGGCTTTGGTTTATAAAGGGTTCTGGTTTATAAACGGCTCTGGTTTATTACAGGCTCTGGTATATAAAGGGCTTTAGTTTATAAAGGGCTCTGGTTTATAAGGGGCTCTGGTTTTTAAAGGGCTCTGGTTTATAACGGGCTCTCGTTTATAAAGGGTTCTGGTTTAGAAAGTGCTGTGGTTTGTAATGGGCTCTGGTTTATAACGGGCTTTGGTTTAAAAGGGGATCTGGTTTATAACAGGCTCTGGTTTATAACCGGCTTTGGTTTATAACGGACTCTGGTTTATAACTGTCTATGGTTTAGAACGGGCTCTGGTCTATAACCGGCTCCAGTTTAAAAAGGGCTTTCGTATCTAAAGGGCTTTGGTTTATAAGGTGCTCTGGTTTATAATGGTTTCTGGTTTATAAAGGGCTCTGCTTTGTAATGGGCTCTGGTTTATAACAGGCTCTCGTTTATAAAGGGTTCTGGTTTATAAAGTGCTGTGGTTTGTAATGGGCTCTGGTTTATAACGGGCTTTGGTTTAAAAGGGGATCTGGTTTATAACAGGCTCTGGTTGATAACCGGCTTTGGTTTATAACGGACTCTGGTTTATAACTGGCTATGGTTTATAACGGGCTCTGGTCTATAACCGGCTCTGGTTTAAAAAGGGCTTTCGTATCTAAAGGGCTTTGGTTTATAAAGGGCTCTGGTTTATAAAGGGCTCTGGTTTATAAGGTGCTCTGGTTTATAAAGGTTTCTGGTTTATAAAGGGCTCTGCTTTGTAATGGGCTCTTGTTTATAACAGGCTCTGGTTTATAACCGGCTTTGGGTTATAAAGGGCTGTGGTTTATAAAGGGCTATGGTTTATAACGGGCTCTCGTTTATAACCGGCTTTGGTTTATAAAGGGCTCTGGTTTATATATGGCTCTGGTTTATCACAGGCTCTGGTATATAAAGGGCTTTGGTTTCTATAGGGCCTTAGGTTATAAAGGGCTTTGGTTTCTAATGGGCTTTGGTTTATAAAGGGGTCTGGTTCATAAAGGGCTCTGGTTTTTAAAGTGCTCTGGTTTATAACAGGCTCTGGTTTATAAAGGGTTCTGGTTTATAAAGGGCTCTGGTTTGTAATGGGCTCTGGTTTATAACGGGCTTTGGTTTAAAAAGGGTTCTGGTTTATAACAGGCTCTGGTTTATAACCGGCTTTGGTTTATAAAGGGCTATGGTTTATAACGGGCTTCCGTCTATAACCGGCTCCGGTTCAAAAAGGGCGTTGGTTTCTAAAGGGCTTTGGTTTATAAAGGGCTCTGGTTTATAAAGGGCTCTAGTTTTTAAAGGGCTAAGGTTTATAAGGTGCTCTGCTTTATAAAGGGTTCTGGCTTATAAAGCGCTCTGGTTTGTAATGGGCTCTGGTTTATAACGGGCTTTGCTTTATAAAGGGCTGTGGTTTATAAAGGGCTATGGTTTATAACGGGCTCTGGTTTATAACAGGCTTTGGTTTAAAAAGGCCTTTGATTTATAACAGGCTCTGGTTTATAACCGGCTTTGGTTTATAAATGGTTCTGGTTTATAAACGGCTCTGGTTTATTACAGGCTCTGGTATATAAAGGGCTTTAGTTTATAAAGGGCTCTGGTTTATAAGGGGCTCTGGTTTTTAAAGGGCTCTGGTTTATAACGGGCTCTCGTTTATAAAGGGTTCTGGTTTATAAAGTGCTCTGGTTTGTAATGGGCTCTGGTTTATAACGGGCTTTGGTTTAAAAGGGGATCTGGTTTATAACAGGCTCTGGTTTATAACCGGCTTTGGTTTATAACAGACTCTGGTTTATAACTGGCTATGGTTTATAACGGGCTCTGGTCTATAACCGGCTCTGGTTTAAAAAGGGCTTTCGTATCTAAAGGGCTTTGGTTTATAAAGGGCTCTGGTTTATAAGGTGCTCTTGTTTATAAAGGTTTCTGGTTTATAAAGGGCTCTGCTTTGTAATGGGCTCTGGTTTATAACAGGCTCTGGTTTATAACCGGCTTTGGGTTATAAAGGGCTGTGGTTTATAAAGGGCTATGGTTTATAACGGGCTCTCATTTATAACCGGCTTTGGTTTATAAAGGGCTCTGGTTTATATATGGCTCTGGTTTATTACAGGCTCTGGTATATAAAGGGCTTTTGGTTTCTAAAGGGCTTTAGGTTCTAAAGCACTTTGGTTTCTAATGGGCTTTGGTTTATAAAGGGGTCTGGTTCATAAAGGGCTCTGGTTTTTAAAGTGCTCTGATTTATAACAGGCTCTGGTTTATAAAGGGTTCTGGTTTATAAAGGGCTCTGGTTTGTAATGGGCTCTGGTTTATAACGGGCTTTGGTTTAAAAAGGGTTCTGATTTATAACAGGCTCTGGTTTATAACCGGCTTTGGTTTATAAAGGGCTATGGTTTATAACGGGCTTCCGTCTATAACCGGCTCCGGTTCAAAAAGGGCGTTGGATTCTAAAGGGCTTTGGTTTATAAAGGGCTCTGGTTTATAAAGGGCTCTGGTTTATAAAGGGCTCTAGTTTTTAAAGGGCTCTGGTTTATAAGGTGCTCTGCTTTATAAAGGGTTCTGGCTTATAAAGCGCTCTGGTTTGTAATGGGCTCTGGTTTATAACAGGCTTTGCTTTATAAAGGGCTGTGGTTTATAAAGGGCTATGGTTTATAACGGGCTCTGGAATATAACAGGCTTTGGTTTAAAAAGACCTTTGATTTATAACAGGCTCTGGTTTATAACCGGCTTTGGTTTATAAAGGGTTCTGGTTTATAAACGGCTCTGGTTTATTACAGGCTCTGGTATATAAAGGGCTTTAGTTTATAAAGGGCTCTGGTTTATAAGGGGCTCTGGTTTTTAAAGGGCTCTGGTTTATAACGGGCTCTCGTTTATAAAGGGTTCTGGTTTAGAAAGTGCTGTGGTTTGTAATGGGCTCTGGTTTATAACGGGCTTTGGTTTAAAAGGGGATCTGCTTTATAACAGGCTCTGGTTTATAACCGGCTTTGGTTTATAACGGACTCTGGTTTATAACTGGCTATGGTTTATAACGGGCTCTGGTCTATAACCGGCTCCAGTTTAAAAAGGGCTTTCGTATCTAAAGGGCTTTGGTTTATAAGGTGCTCTGGTTTATATTGGTTTCTGGTTTATAAAGGGCTCTGCTTTGTAATGGGCTCTGGTTTATAACAGGCTCTCGTTTATAAAGGGTTCTGGTTTGTAAAGTGCTGTGGTTTGTAATGGGCTCTGGTTTATAACGGGCTTTGGTTTAAAAGGGGATCTGGTTTATAACGGGCTTTGGTTTAAAAGGGGATCTGGTTTATAACAGGCTCTGGTTTATAACCGGCTTTGGTTTATAACGGACTCTGGTTTATAACTGGCTATGGTTTATAACGGGCTCTGGTCTATAACCGGCTCTGGTTTAAAAAGGGCTTTCGTATCTAAAGGGCTTTGGTTTATAAAGGGCTCTGGTTTCTAAAGGGCTCTGGTTTATAAGGTGCTCTGGTTTATAAAGGTTTCTGGTTTATAAAGGGCTCTGCTTTGTAATGGGCTCTGGTTTATAACAGGCTCTGGTTTATAACCGGCTTTGGGTTATAAAGGGCTGTGGTTTATAAAGGGCTATGGTTTATAACGGGCTCTCGTTTATAACCGGCTTTGGTTTATAAAGGGCTCTGGTTTATATATGGCTCTGGTTTATCACAGGCTCTGATATATAAAGGGCTTTGGTTTCTAAAGGGCTTTAGGTTCTAAAGGGCTTTGGGTTCTAATGGGCTTTGGTTTATAAAGGGGTCTGGTTCATAAAGGGCTCTGGTTTTTAAAGTGCTCTGGTTTATTACAGGCTCTGGTTTATAAAGGGTTCTGGTTTATAAAGGGCTCTGGTTTGTAATGGGCTCTGGTTTATAACGGGCTTTGGTTTAAAAAGGGTTCTGGTTTATAACAGGCTCTGGTTTATAACCGGCTTTGGTTTATAAAGGGCTATGGTTTATAACGGGCTTCCGTCTATAACCGGCTCCGGTTCAAAAAGGGCGTTGGTTTCTAAAGGGCTTTGGTTTATAAAGGGCTCTGGTTTATAAAGGGCTCTAGTTTTTAAAGGGCTAAGGTTTATAAGGTGCTCTGCTTTATAAAGGGTTCTGGCTTATAAAGCGCTCTGGTTTGTAATGGGCTCTGGTTTATAACGGGCTTTGCTTTATAAAGGGCTGTGGTTTATAAAGGGCTATGGTTTATAACGGGCTCTGGAATATAACAGGCTTTGGTTTAAAAAGACCTTTGATTTATAACAGGCTCTGGTTTATAACCGGCTTTGGTTTATAAAGGGTTCTGGTTTATAAACGGCTCTGGTTTATTACAGGCTCTGGTATATAAAGGGCTTTAGTTTATAAAGGGCTCTGGTTTATAAGGGGCTCTGGTTTTTAAAGGGCTCTGGTTTATAACGGGCTCTCGTTTATAAAGGGTTCTGGTTTAGAAAGTGCTGTGGTTTGTAATGGGCTCTGGTTTATAACGGGCTTTGGTTTAAAAGGGGATCTGCTTTATAACAGGCTCTGGTTTATAACCGGCTTTGGTTTATAACGGACTCTGGTTTATAACTGGCTATGGTTTATAACGGGCTCTGGTCTATAACCGGCTCCAGTTTAAAAAGGGCTTTCGTATCTAAAGGGCTTTGGTTTATAAGGTGCTCTGGTTTATATTGGTTTCTGGTTTATAAAGGGCTCTGCTTTGTAATGGGCTCTGGTTTATAACAGGCTCTCGTTTATAAAGGGTTCTGGTTTGTAAAGTGCTGTGGTTTGTAATGGGCTCTGGTTTATAACGGGCTTTGGTTTAAAAGGGGATCTGGTTTATAACGGGCTTTGGTTTAAAAGGGGATCTGGTTTATAACAGGCTCTGGTTTATAACCGGCTTTGGTTTATAACGGACTCTGGTTTATAACTGGCTATGGTTTATAACGGGCTCTGGTCTATAACCGGCTCTGGTTTAAAAAGGGCTTTCGTATCTAAAGGGCTTTGGTTTATAAAGGGCTCTGGTTTCTAAAGGGCTCTGGTTTATAAGGTGCTCTGGTTTATAAAGGTTTCTGGTTTATAAAGGGCTCTGCTTTGTAATGGGCTCTGGTTTATAACAGGCTCTGGTTTATAACCGGCTTTGGGTTATAAAGGGCTGTGGTTTATAAAGGGCTATGGTTTATAACGGGCTCTCGTTTATAACCGGCTTTGGTTTATAAAGGGCTCTGGTTTATATATGGCTCTGGTTTATCACAGGCTCTGATATATAAAGGGCTTTGGTTTCTAAAGGGCTTTAGGTTCTAAAGGGCTTTGGGTTCTAATGGGCTTTGGTTTATAAAGGGGTCTGGTTCATAAAGGGCTCTGGTTTTTAAAGTGCTCTGGTTTATTACAGGCTCTGGTTTATAAAGGGTTCTGGTTTATAAAGGGCTCTGGTTTGTAATGGGCTCTGGTTTATAACGGGCTTTGGTTTAAAAAGGGTTCTGGTTTATAACAGGCTCTGGTTTATAACCGGCTTTGGTTTATAAAGGGCTATGGTTTATAACGGGCTTCCGTCTATAACCGGCTCCGGTTCAAAAAGGGCGTTGGTTTCTAAAGGGCTTTGGTTTATAAAGGGCTCTGGTTTATAAAGGGCTCTAGTTTTTAAAGGGCTAAGGTTTATAAGGTGCTCTGCTTTATAAAGGGTTCTGGCTTATAAAGCGCTCTGGTTTGTAATGGGCTCTGGTTTATAACGGGCTTTGCTTTATAAAGGGCTGTGGTTTATAAAGGGCTATGGTTTATAACGGGCTCTGGTTTATAACAGGCTTTGGTTTAAAAAGGCCTTTGATTTATAACAGGCTCTGGTTTATAACCGGCTTTGGTTTATAAAGGGTTCTGGTTTATAAACGGCTCTGGTTTATTACAGGCTCTGGTATATAAAGGGCTTTAGTTTATAAAGGGCTCTGGTTTATAAGGGGCTCTGGTTTTTAAAGGGCTCTGGTTTATAACGGGCTCTCGTTTATAAAGGGTTCTGGTTTAGAAAGTGCTGTGGTTTGTAATGGGCTCTGGTTTATAACGGGCTTTGGTTTAAAAGCGGATCTGGTTTATAACAGGCTCTGGTTTATAACCGGCTTTGGTTTATAACGGACTCTGGTTTATAACTGGCTATGGTTTATAACGGGCTCTGGTCTATAACCGCCTCCAGTTTAAAAAGGGCTTTCGTATCTAAAGGGCTTTGGTTTATAAGGTGCTCTGGTTTATAAAGGTTTCTGGTTTATAAAGGGCTCTGCTTTGTAATGGGCTCTGGTTTATAACAGGCTCTGGTTTATAACCGGCTTTGGGTTATAGAGGGCTGTGGTTTATAAAGGGCTATGGTTTATAACGGGCTCTCGTTTATAACCTGCTTTGGTTTATAAAGGACTCTGGGTCATAACGGGCTCTGGTTTCTAACCGGCTTTGGTTTATACAGGGCTCTGCTTTATGAAGGGCTATGGTTTCTAAAGGGCTCTGGTTTATAAAGGGCTGGTGTTTATAAAGGGCTCTGGTTTATAACGGCCTCTGGTTTTTATTTGGCCAGTGGCTTATAACGGGCTTTGGTTTAAAATGGCCACTGATTTATAACAGGCTCTGGTTTATAACCGGCTTTGGTTTATAGGGCTCTGGTTTATAACAGGCTCTGGTTTATAACAGGCTTTGGTTTATAAAGGGCTCTGGTTTATAAATTGCTCTGGTTTATAACAGGCTCTGGTGAATAAAAAGCTCTGGTTTATAACGGGCTCTAGTTTATAACCGGCTTTGGTTTATAAAGTGCTCTGGTTTATAAGGGCTGTGGTTTATAACAGGCTCTGGTATATAGAGGGCTTTGGTTTATAAAGGGCTCTGGTTTTTAATGGGCTCTGGCTTCTAACGGGCTTTGGTTTAGAAAGGCCTATGGTTTATAACAGGCTCTGGTTTATAACCTGCTCTGGTTTATAAAGGGTTCTGGTTTATGACAGGCTCTGGTATATAAAGGGCTTTGGTTTCTAAAGGGCTTTGGTTTATAAAGGGCTCTTGTTTATAAAGGGCTCTGGTTTGTAATGGGCTCTGGTTTATAACAGGCTCTGGTTTATAACTGGCTTTGGTTTATAAAGGGCTCTGGTTTCTAAAGGGCTTTGGTTTATAAAGGGCTTTTGTTTATAAAGGGCTCTGGTTTATAAAGGGCTATGCTTTATAACGGCCTTTGGTTTAAAAAGGCCTCTGGTTTATAAAAGGCTCTGGTTTATAACCGGCTTTGGTTTATAAAGGGCTCTGGTTTATAAACGGCTCTGGTTTATTACAGGCTCTGGTATATAAAGGGCTTTAGTTTATAAAGGGCTCTGGTTTATAAGGGGCTCTGGTTTTTAAAGGGCTCTGGTTTATAACGGGCTCTCGTTTATAAAGGGTTCTGGTTTATAAAGGGCTCTGGTTTTTAATGGGCTCTGGTTTTTAACGGCCTGTGGCTTATAACGGGCTTTGGTTTAAAAAGGCCACTGATTTATAACAGGCTCTGGTTCATAACCGGCTTTGGTTTATAAAGGGCTCTGGTTTATAACAGGATCTGGTTTATAACCGGCTTTGGTTTATAAAGGGCTCTGGTTTATAAAGGGCTCTGGTTTATAACAGGCTCTGGTGAATAAAATGCTCTGGTTTATAACGGGCTCTAGTTTATAACCGGCTTTGGTTTATAAAGGGCTCTGGTTTATAACGGTCTCTGGTTTTTAACGGCCTGTGGCTTATAACGGGCTTTGGTTTAAAAAGGCCACTGATTTATAACAGGCTCTGGTTTATAACCGGCTTTGGTTTATAAAGGGCTCTGGTTTATAACAGGCTCTGGTTTATAACCGGATTTGGTTTATAACGGGCTCTGGTCTATAACTGGCTCTGGTTTAAAAAGGGCTTTCGTGTCTAAAGGGCTTTGGTTTATAAAGGGCTCTGGTTTATATAGGGCTCTGGTTTATAAGGTGCTCTGGTTTATAAAGGTTTCTGGTTTATAAAGGGCTCTGCATTGTAATGGGCTCTGGTTTATAACAGGCTCTGGTTTATAACCGGCTTTGGGTTATAAAGGGCTGTGGTTTATAAAGGGCTATGGTTTATAATGGGCTCTCGTTTATAACCGGATTTGGTTTATAAAGGATTCTGGTTCATAACGGGCTATGGTTTCTAACCGGCTTTGGTTTATACAGGGCCCTGCTTTATGAAGGGCTATGGTTTCTAAAGGGCTTTGGTTTATAAAGGGCTCTTGTTTATAAAGGGCTCTGGTTTATAAAGGGTTCTGGTTTATAAAGGGCTCTGATTTATAACAGGCTCTGGTTTATTTCACAGTGAGATAATGCCATTTTGGCCTCTGGAGTTGTAACAGACAAACCATTAATGATACAGCCATGATCTTTTCTGGCAATCATCTAGAGCTGAAAACTAACCATATAAAGTAGATTTGAGCAGATGTTTTTGGTTCCAAGCTTCAAATCAGAAGTTGAGGCCAAAACGCTCTTTTCACAGTGAGATAATGCCATTTTGGCCTCTTTAGTTGTAACAGACAAACCATTAATGATACAGCCATGATCTTTTCTGGCAATCATCTAGAGCTGAAAACTAACAATATAAAGTAGATTTGAGCAGATGTTTTTGGTTCCAAGCTTCAAATCAGAAGGTTGAGGCCAAAACGCTCTTTTCACAGTGAAATGATGCCATTTTGACCTCTGGAGTTGTAAAAGACAAACCATTAATGATACAGCCATGATCTTTTCTGGCAATGATCTAGAGCTGAAAACTAACAATATAAAGTAGATTTGAGCAGATGTTTTTGGTTCCAAGCTTCAAATCAGAAGGTTGAGGCCAAAACGCTCTTTTCACAGTGAGATAATGTCATTTTGGCCTCTGGAGTTGTAACAGACAAACCATTAATGATACAGCCATGATCTTTTCTGGCAATCATCTAGAGCTGAAAACTAACAATATAAAGTAGATTTGAGCAGATGTCTTTGGTTCCAAGCTTCAAATCAGAAGTTGAGGCCAAAACGCTCTTTTCACAGTGAGATAATGCCATTTTGGCCTCTGGAGTTGTAACAGACAAACCATTAATGATACAGCCATGATCTTTTCTGGCAATCATCTAGAGCTGAAAACTAACAATATAAAGTAGATTTGAGCAGATGTTTTTGGTTCCAAGCTTCAAATCAGAAGTTGAGGCCAAAACGCTCTTTTCACAGTGAGATAATGCCATTTTGGCCTCTGGAGTTGTAACAGACAAACCATTAATGATACAGCAATGATCTTTTCTGGCAATCATCTAGAGCTGAAAACTAACAATATAAAGTAGATTTGAGCAGATGTTTTTGGTTCCAATTTTCAAATCAGAAGTTGAGGCCAAAACGCTCTTTTCACAGTGAGATAAGGCCATTTTGGCCTCTGGAGTTGTAACAGACAAACCATTAATGATACAGCCATGATCTTTTCTGGCAATCATCTAGAGCTGAAAACTAACAATATAAAGTAGATTTGAGCAGATGTTTTTGGTTCCAAGCTTCAAATCAGAAGTTGAGGCCAAAACGCTCTTTTCATAGTGAGATAATGCCATTTTGGCCTCTGTAGTTGTAACAGACAAACCATTAATGATACAGCCATGATCTTTTCTGGCAATCATCTAGAGCTGAAAACTAACAATATAAAGTAGATTTGAGCAAATGTTTTTGGTTCCAAGCTTCAAATCAGAAGTTGAGGCCAAAACGCTCTTTTCATAGTGAGATAATGCCATTTTGGCCTCTGGAGTTGTAACAGACAAACCATTAAGGATACAGCAATGATCTTTTCTGGCAATCATCTAGAGCTGAAAACTAACAATATAAAGTAGATTTGAGCAGATGTTTTTGGTTCCAAACTTCAAATCAGAAGTTGAGACCAAAACGCTCTTTTCACAGTGAGATAAGGCCATTTTGGCCTCTGGAGTTGTAACAGACAAACCCTTAATGATACAGCCATGATCTTTTCTGGCAATCATCTAGAGCTCAAAACTAACAATATAAAGTAGATTTGAGCAGAAGTTTTTGGTTCCAAGCTTCAAACAAGAAGTTGAGGCCAAAACGCTCTTTTCACAGTGAGATAATTTCATTTTGGCCTCTGGAGTTGTAACAGACAAACCATTAATGATACAGCCATGATCTTTTCTGGCAATCATCTAGAGCTGAAAACTAACAATATAAAGTAGATTTGAGCAGATGTTTTTGGTTCCAAGCTTCAAATCAGAAGTTGAGGCCAAAACGCTCTTTTCACAGTGAGATAATGCCATTTTGGCCTCTGGAGTTGTAACAGACAAACCATTAATGATACAGCAATGATCTTTTCTGGCAATCATCTAGAGCTGAAAACTAACAATATAAAGTAGATTTGAGCAGATGTTTTTGGTTCCAAGCTTCAAATCAGAAGTTGAGGCCAAAACGCTGTTTTTACAGTGAGATAATACCATTTTGGCCTCTGGAGTTGTAACAGACAAACCATGATCAGCCATGATCTTTAAACCAGAGCCCTACTAACCAGAGCCTTATAAACCAAAGCCCTTTACGACACGAAAGCCCTTTTTAAACCCAGAGCCAGTTATAGACCAGAGCCCGTTATAAACCAAATCCGGTTATAAACCAGAGCCAGTTATAAACCAGAGCCTTTATAAACCAAAGCCGGTTATAAACCAGAGCCTGTTATAACATCGTGGCCTTTTTAAACCAAAGCCGTTATAATCCACAGGCCGTTAAAAACCAGAGACCGTTATAAACCAGAGCCCTTATAAACCAAAGCCGGTTATAAACTAGAGCCCGTTATAAACCAGAGCATTTATTCACCAGAGCCTGTTATAAACCAGAGCCCTTTATAAACCAGAGCCCTTTATAAACCAAAGCCGGTATAAACCAGATCCTGTTATAAACCAGAGCCCTTTATAACCAAAGCCGGTTATGAACCAGAGCCTGTTATAAATCAGTGGCCTTTTTAAACCAAAGCCCGTTATAAGCCACAGGCCGTTAAAAACCAGAGCCCATTACAAACCAGAGCCCTTTATAAACCAGAACCCTTTATAAACGAGAGCCCGTTATAAACCAGAGCCCTTTAAAAACCAGAGCCCCTTATAAACCAGAGCCCTTAATAAACTAAAGCCCTTTAATACCAGAGCCTGTAATAAACCAGAGCCGTTTATAAACCAGAGCCCTTATAAACCAAAGCCGGTTATAAACCAGAGCCTTTTAAAACCAGAGGCCTTTTAAACCCACAGGCCGTTATAAAGCATAGCCCTTTATAAACCAGCCCTTTATAAACAAAAAGCCCTTTATAAACCAAAGCCCTTTAGAAACCAGAGCCCTTTATAACCAAAGCCAGTTATAAACCAGAGCCTGTTAAAACCCAGAGCCCATTACAAACCAGAGCCCTTTATAAACAAGAGCCCTTTATAAACCAAAGCCCTTTAGAAACCAAAGCCCTTATATACCAGAGCCTGTCATAAACCAGAACCCTTTATAAACCAGAGAGGTTATACACCAGAGCCTGTTATAAACCATAGGCCTTTCTAAACCAAAGCCCGTTAGAAGCCAGAGCCCATAAAAACCAGAGCCCTTATAAACCAAAGCCCTCTATATACCAGAGCCTGTTATAAACCACAGCCCTTATAAACCAGAGCACTTTATAAACCAAAGCCGGTTATAAACTAGAGCCCGTTAAAAACCAGAGCTTTTTATTCACCCAGAGCCTGTTATAAACCAGAGCAATTATAAACCAGAGCCCTTTATAAACCAAAGCCTGTTATAAACCAGAGCCTGTTATAAACCAGAGCCCTATAAACCAAAGCCGGTTATAAACCAGAGCCTGTTATAAATCAGTGGCCATTTTAAACCAAAGCCCGTTATAAGCCACTGGCCAAATAAAAACCAGAGGCCGTTATAAACCAGAGCCCTTTATAACACCAGCCCTTTATAAACCAGAGCCCTTTAGAAACCATAGCCCTTCATAAAGCAGAGCCCTGTATAAACCAAAGCCGGTTAGAAACCAGAGCCGTTATGACCCAGAGTCCTTTATAAACCAAAGCAGGTTATAAACGAGAGCCCGTTATAAACCATAGCCCTTTATAAACCACAGCCCTCTATAACCCAAAGCCGGTTATAAACCAGAGCCTGTTATAAACCAGAGCCCATTACAAAGCAGAGCCCTTTATAAACCAGAAACCTTTATAAACCAGAGCACCTTATAAACCAAAGCCCTTTAGATACGAAAGCCCTTTTTAAACTGGAGGCGGTTATAGACCAGAGCCCGTTATAAACCATAGCCAGTTATAAACCAGAGTCCGTTATAAACCAAAGCCGGTTATAAACCAGAGCCTGTTATAAACCAGATCCGCTTTTAAACCAAAGCCGTTATAAACCAGAGCCCATTACAAACCACAGCACTTTCTAAACCAGAACCCTTTATAAACGAGAGCCCGTTATAAACCAGAGCCTTTAAAAACCAGAGCCCTATAAACCAGAGCCCTTTATAAACTAAAGCCCTTTATATACCAGCCTGTAATAACCAGAGCCGTTTATAAACCAGAACCCTTTATAAACCAAAGCGGTTATAAACCAGAGCCTGTTATAAATCAAAGGCCTTTTTAAACCAAAGCCTGTTATAAACCAGAGCCCGTTATAAACCATAGCCCTTTATAAACCACAGCCCTTTATAAGCAAAGCCCGTTATAAACCAGAGCCCATTACAAACCAGAGCGCTTTATAAGCCAGAACCCTTTATAAAGCAGAGCACCTTATAAACCTTAGCCCTTTAAAAACTAGAGCCCTTTATAAACCAGAGCCCTTTATAAACCAAAGCCCTTTAGAAACCAACGCCCTTTTTGAACCGGAGCCGGTTATAGACGGAAGCCCGTTATAAACCATAGCCCTTTATAAACCAAAGCCGGTTATAAACCAGAGCCTGTTATAAACCAGAACCCTTTTTAAACCAAAGCCCGTTATAAACCAGAGCCCATTACAAACCAGAGCCCTTTATAAACCAGAACCCTTTATAAACCAGAGCCTGTAATAAACCAGAGCACTTTAAAAACCAGAGCCTTTATGAACCAGACCCCTTTATAAACCAAAGCCCATTAGAACCCAAAGCCCTTTAGAACCTAAAGCCCTTTAGAAACCAAAGCCCTTTATATATCAGAGCCTGTGATAAACCCAGAGCCATATATAAACCAGAGCCCTTTATAAACCAAAGCCGGTTATAAACGAGAGCCCGTTATAAACCATAGCCCTTTATAAACCACAGCCCTTTATAACCCAAAGCCGGTTATAAACCAGAGCCTGTTATAAACCAGAGCCCATTACAAAGCAGAGCCCTTTATAAACCAGAAACCTTAATAAACCAGAGCACCTTATAAACCAGAGCCCTTTAGAAACCAGAGCCCTTTATAAACCAAAGCCCTTTAGATACGAAAGCCCTTTTTAAACCAGAGCCGGTTATAGACCAGAGCCCGTTATAAACCATAGCCAGTTATAAACCAGAGTCCGTTATAAACCAAAGCGCGTTATAAACCAGAGCCTGTTATAAACCAGATCCCCTTTAAACCAAAGCCCGTTATAAACCAGATCCCCTTTTAAACCAAAGCCCGTTATAAACCAGAGCCCATTACAAACCACAGCACTTTACAAACCAGAACCCTTTATAAACGAGAGCCTGTTATAAACCAGAGCCCATTACAAAGCAGAGCCCTTTATAAACCAGAAACCAATATAAACCAGAGCACCTTATAAACCAAAGCCCTTTAGATACGAAAGCCCTTTTTAAACTGGAGCCGGTTATAGACCAGAGCCCGTTATAAACCATAGCCAGTTATAAACCAGAGTCCGTTATAAACCAAAGCCGGTTATAAACCAGAGCCTGTTATAAAGCAGATCCCCTTTTAAACCAAAGCCCGTTATAAACCAGAGCCCATTACAAACCACAGCACTTTCTAAACCAGAACCCTTTATAAACGAGAGCCCGTTATAAACCAGAGCCCTTTAAAAACCAGAGCCCCTTATAAACCAGAGCCCTTTATAAACTAAAGCCCTTTATATACCAGAGCCTGTAATAAACCAGAGCCGTTTATAAACCAGAACCCTTTATAAACCAAAGCCGGTTATAAACCAGAGCCTGTTATAAATCAAAGGTCTTTTTAAACCAAAGCCTGTTATATTCCAGAGCCCGTTATAAACCATAGCCCTTTATAAACCACAGCCCTTTATAAAGCAAAGCCCGTTATAAACCAGAGCCCATTACAAACCAGAGCGCTTTATAAGCCAGAACCCTTTATAAAGCAGAGCACCTTATAAACCTTAGCCCTTTAAAAACTAGAGCCCTTTATAAACCAGAGCCCTTTATAAACCAAAGCCCTTTAGAAACCAACGCCCTTTTGAACCGGAGCCGGTTATAGACGGAAGCCCGTTATAAACCATAGCCCTTTATAAACCAAAGCGGTTATAAACCAGAGCCTGTTATAAACCAGAACCCTTTTTAAACCAAAGCCCGTTATAAACCAGAGCCCATTACAAACCAGAGCCCTTTATAAACCAGAACCCTTTATAAACCAGAGCCTGTAATAAACCAGAGCACTTTAAAAACCAGAGCCCTTTATGAACCAGACCCTTTATAAACCCAAAGCCCATAGAACCCAAAGCCCTTTAGAACCTAAAGCCCTTTAGAAACCAAAGCCCTTTATATATCAGAGCCTGTGATAAACCAGAGCCATATATAAACCAGAGCCCTTTATAAACCAAAGCCGGTTATAACGAGAGCCCGTTATAAACCATAGCCCTTTATAAACCACAGCCCTTTATAACCCAAAGCCGGTTATAAACCAGAGCCTGTTATAAACCAGAGCCCATTACAAAGCAGAGCCCTTTATAAACCAGAAACCTTTATAAACCAGAGCACCTTATAAACCAGAGCCCTTTAGAAACCAGAGCCCTTTATAAACCAAAGCCCTTTAGATACGAAAGCCCTTTTTAAACCAGAGCCGGTTATAGACCAGAGCCCGTTATAAACCATAGCCAGTTATAAACCAGAGTCCGTTATAAACCAAAGCCGGTTATAAACCAGAGCCTGTTATAAACCAGATCCCCTTTTAAACCCAAAGCCCGTTATAAACCAGATCCCCTTTTAAACCAAAGCCCGTTATAAACCAGAGCCCATTACAAACCACAGCACTTTACAAACCAGAACCCTTTATAAACGAGAGCCTGTTATAAACCAGAGCCCATTACAAAGCAGAGCCCTTTATAAACCAGAAACCAATATAAACCAGAGCACCTTATAAACCAAAGCCCTTTAGATACGAAAGCCCTTTTTAAACTGGAGCCGGTTATAGACCAGAGCCCGTTATAAACCATAGCCAGTTATAAACCAGAGTCCGTTATAAACCAAAGCCGGTTATAAACCAGAGCTGTTATAAAGCAGATCCCCTTTTAAACCAAAGCCCGTTATAAACCAGAGCCCATTACAAACCACAGCACTTTCTAAACCAGAACCCTTTATAAACGAGAGCCCGTTATAAACCAGAGCCCTTTAAAAAACCAGAGCCCCTTATAAACCAGAGCCCTTTATAAACTAAAGCCCTTTATATACCAGAGCCTGTAATAAACCAGAGCCGTTTATAAACCAGAACCCTTTATAAACCAAAGCCGGTTATAACCAGAGCCTGTTATAAATCAAAGGTCTTTTAAACCAAAGCCTGTTATATTCCAGAGCCCGTTATAAACCATAGCCCTTTATAAACCACAGCCCTTTATAAAGCAAAGCCTGTTATAAACCAGAGCCCATTACAAACCAGAGCGCTTTATAAGCCAGAACCCTTTATAAAGCAGAGCACCTTATAAACCAGAGCCCTTTAAAAACTAGAGCCCTTTATAAACCAGAGCCCTTTATAAACCAGAGCCCTTTATAAACCAAAGCCCTTTAGAATCCAACGCCCTTTTTGAACCGGAGCCGGTTATAGACGGAAGCCCGTTATAAACCATAGCCCTTTACTAAACCAAAGCCGGTTATAAACCAGAGCCTGTTATAAATCAGAACCCTTTTTAAACCAAAGCCCGTTATAAACCAGAGCCCATTACAAACCAGAGCCCTTATAAACCAGAACCCTTTATAAACCAGAGCCTGTTATAAATCAGAGCACTTTAAAAACCAGAGCCCTTTATGAACCAGACCCCTTTATAAACCAAGCCCATTAGAAACCAAAGTGCTTTAGAACCTAAAGCCCTTTAGAAACCAAAAGCCCTTTATATACCAGAGCCTGTAATAAACCAGAGCCATATATAAACCAGAGCCCTTTATAAACCAAAGCCGGTTATAAATGAGAGCCCGTTATAACCATAGCCCTTTATAAACCACAGCCCTTTATAACCCAAAGCCGGTTATAAACCAGAGCCTGTTATAAACCAGAGCCCATTACAAAGCAGAGCCCTTTATAAACCAGAAACCTTTATAAACAAGAGCACCTTATAAACCAGAGCCCTTTATAAACCAAAGCCCTTTAGATACGAAAGCCCTTTTTAAACCAGAGCCGGTTATAGACCAGAGCCCGTATAAACCATAGCCAGTTATAAACCAGAGTCTGTTATAACCAAAGCCGGTTATAAACCAGAGCCTGTTATAAACCAGATCCCCTTTTAAACCAAAGCCGTTATAAACCAGAGCCCATTACAAACCAGAGCACTTTATAAACCAGAACCCCTTTATAAACGAGAGCCCGTTATAAACCAGAGCCCTTTAAAAACCAGAGCCCCTTATAAACCAGAGCCCTTTATAAACTAAAGCCCTTTATATACCAGAGCCTGTAATAAACCAGAGCCGTTTATAAACCAGAACCATTTATAAACCAAAGCCGGTTATAAACCAGAGCCTGTTATAAATCAAAGGCCTTTTTAAACCAAAGCCTGTTATAAACCAGAGCCCGTTATAAACCATAGCCCTTTATAAACCACAGCCCTTTATAAAGCAAAGCCCGTTATAAACCAGAGCCCATTACAAACCAGAGCGCTTTATAAGCCAGAACCCTTTATAAAGCAGAGCACCTTATAAACCTTAGCCCTTTAAAAACTAGAGCCCTTTATAAACCAGAGCCCTTTATAAACCAAGCCCTTTAGAAACCAACGCCCTTTTTGAACCGGAGCCGGTTATAGACGGAAGCCCGTTATAAACCATAGCCCTTTATAAACCAAAGCGGTTATAAACCAGAGCCTGTTATAAACCAGAACCCTTTTTAAACCAAAGCCCGTTATAAACCAGAGCCCATACCAAACCAGAGCCCTTTATAAACCAGAACCCTTTATAAACCAGAGCCTGTTATAAACCAGAGCACTTTAAAAACCAGAGCCCTTTATGAACAGACCCCTTTATAACCAAAGCCCATTAGAAACCCAAAGCCCTTTATAACCTAAGGCCCTATAGAAACCAAAGCCCTTTATATACCAGAGCCTGTGATAAACCAGAGCCATATATAAACCAGAGCCCTTTATAACCAAGCCGGTTATAAACGAGAGCCCGTTATAAACCATAGCCCTTTATAAACCACAGCCCTTTATAACCCAAAGCCGGTTATAACCAGAGCCTGTTATAAACAAGAGCCCATTACAAAGCAGAGCCCTTTATAAACCAGAAACCTTTATAAACCAGAGCACCTTATAAACCAGAGCCCTTTATAAACCAGAGCCCTTTATAAACCAAAGCCCTTTAGATACGAAAGCCCTTTTTAAACCAGCGCGGTTATAGACCAGAGCCCGTTATAAACCATAGCCAGTTATAAACCAGAGTCCGTTATAAACCAAAGCCGGTTATCAACCAGAGCCTGTTATAAACCAGATCCCCTTTTAAACCAAAGCCCGTTATAAACCAGAGCCCATTACAAACCACAGCACTTTATAAACCAGAACCCTTTATAAACGAGAGCCTGTTATAAACCAGAGCCATTACAAAGCAGAGCCCTTTATAAACCAGAAACCATTATAAACCAGAGCACCTTATAACCAAAGCCCTTTAGATACGAAAGCCCTTTTTAAACTGGAGCCGGATATAGACCAGAGCCCGTTCTAAACCATAGACAGTTATAAACCAGAGTCCGTTATAAACCAAAGCCGGTTATAAACAAGAGCCTGTTATAAACCAGATCCCCTTTTAAACCAAAGCCCGTTATAAACCAGAGCCCATTACAAACCACAGCACTTTCTAAACAGAACCCTTTATAAACGAGAGCCCGTTATAAACCAGAGCCCTTTAAAAACCAGAGCCCCTTATAAACCAGAGCCCTTTATAAACTAAAGCCCCTTTATATACCAGAGCCTGTAATAACCAGAGCCGTTTATAAACCAGAACCCTTTATAAACCAAAGCCGGTTATAAACCAGAGCCTGTTATAAATCCAAAGGCCTTTTTAAACCAAAGCCTGTTATATTCCAGAGCCCGTTATAAACCATAGCCCTTATAACCACAGCCCTTTATAAAGCAAAGCCCGTTATAAACCAGAGCCCATTACAAACCAGAGCGCTTTATAAGCCAGAACCCTTTATAAAGCAGAGCACCTTATAAACCAGAGCCCTTTAAAAACTAGAGCCCTTTATAAACAAGAGCCCTTTATAAACCAAAGCCCTTAGAAACCAACGCCTTTTTGAACCGGAGCCGGTTATAGACGGAAGCCCGTTATAAACCATAGCCCTTTATAAACCAAAGCCGGTTATAAACCAGAGCCTGTTATAAACCAGAACCCTTTTTAAACCAGAGCCTGTTATAAACCAGAGCACTTTAAAAACCAGAGCCCTTTATGAACCAGACCCCTTTATAAACCAAAGCCCCATTAGAAACCAAAGCCCTTTATAACCTAAGGCCCTATAGAAACCAAAGCCCTTTATATACCAGAGCCTGTGATAAACCAGAGCCATATATAAAACCAGAGCCTTTATAAACCAAAGCGGTTATAAACGAGAGCCCGTTATAAACCATAGCCCCTTTATAAACCACAGCCCTTTATAACCCAAAGCCGGTTATAAACCAGAGCCTGTTATAAACAAGAGCCCATTACAAAGCAGAGCCCTTTATAAACCAGAAACCTTTATAAACCAGAGCACCTTATAAACCAGAGCCCTTATAAAACCAGAGCCCCTTTATAAACCAAAGCCCTTTAGATACGAAAGCCCTTTTTAAACCAGAGCCGGTTATAGACCAGAGCCCGCTATAAACCATAGCCAGTTATAAACCAGAGTCCGTTATAAACCAAAGCGGTTATCAACAGAGCCTGTTATAAACCAGATCCCCTTTTAAACCAAAGCCCGTTATAAACCAGAGCCCATTACAAACCACAGCACTTTATAAACCAGAACCCTTTATAAACGAGAGCCTGTTATAAACCAGAGCCCATTACAAAGCAGAGCCCTTTATAAACCAGAAACCATTATAAACCAGAGCACCTTATAAACCAAAGCCCTTTAGATACGAAAGCCCTTTTTAAACTGGAGCCGTTATAGACCAGAGCCCGTTATAAACCATAGACAGTTATAAACCAGAGTCCGTTATAACCAAAGCCGGTTATAAACCAGAGCCTGTTATAAACCAGATCCCCTTTTAAACCAAAGCCCGTTATAAACCAGAGCCCATTACAAACCACAGCACTTTCTAAACCAGAACCCTTTATAAACGAGAGCCCGTTATAAACCAGAGCCCTTTAAAAACCAGAGCCCCTTATAAACCAGAGCCCTTTATAAACTAAAGCCCTTTATATACCAGAGCCTGTAATAAACCAGAGCCGTTTATAAACCAGAACCCCTTTATAAACCAAAGCGGTTATAAACCAGAGCTGTTAAAATCAAAGGCCTTTTTAAACCAAAGCCTGTTATATTCCAGAGCCCGTTATAAACCATAGCCCTTTATAAACCACAGCCCTTTATAAAGCAAAGCCGTTATAAACCAGAGCCCATTACAAACCAGAGCGCTTTATAAGCCAGAACCCTTTATAAAGCAGAGCACCTTATAAACCAGAGCCCTTTAAAAACTAGAGCCCTTTATAAACAAGAGCCCTTTATAAACCAAAGCCCTTTAGAAACCAACGCCCTTTTTGAACCGGAGCCGGTTATAGACGGAAGCCCGTTATAAACCATAGCCCTTTATAAACCAAAGCCGGTTATAAACCAAAAGCCCGTTATAAGCCAGAGGCCGTTAAAAACCAGAGCCCTTTATAAACCAGAACCCTTTATAAACCAGAGCCCGTTATAAACCAGAGCCCTTTATAAACCAGTGCCCTTTAAAAACAAGAGACCTTTATAAACCAAAGCCCTTTAGAAACCAAAGCCCTTTAAATACCAGAGCCTGTCAAAAAACCAGAACACTTTATAAACCAGAGCCCTTTATAAACCAATGCCGGTTATAAACCAGAGCCCGTTATAAAACATAGCCCTTTATAAACCACAGCCCTTTATAAACCAAAGCCCTTTATAAACCAGAGCCCATTACAAACCAGAGCGCTTTATAAACCAGAACCCTTTATAAAGCAGAGCACCTTATAAACCAGAGCCCTTTAATAACCAGAGCCCTTTATAAACCAGAGCCCTTTATAAACCAAAGCCCTTTAGAAACCAAAGCCCTTTTTGAACAGGAGCCGGTTATAGACAAGAGCCCGTCATAAACCATAGCCCTTTATAAACCAAAGCCGGTTATAAACCAGAGCCTGTTATAAACCAGAGCCCTTTTTAAACCAAAGCCCGTTATAAACCAGAGCCCATTACAAACCAGAGCCCTTTATAAACCAGAACCCTTTATAAACCAGAGCATGTTATAAACCAGAGCACTTTAAAAACCAGAGCCCTTTATGAACCAAAGTCCATTAGAAACCAAAGCCCTTTAGAGCCTAAAGCCCTTTAGAAACCAAAGCCCTTTATATAAAAGAGCCTGTAATAAACCAGAGCCGTATATAAACCAGAGCCCTTTATAAACGAAAGCCGGTTATAAACCAGAGCCCGTTATAAACCAGAGCCCTTTATAAACCAAAGCCGGTTATAAACCAGAGCCTGTTATAAACCAGAGGCCTTTTTAAACCAAAGCCCGTTATAAGCCACAGGCCGTTAAAAACCAGAGCCCATTATAAACCAGAGCCCTTTATAAACCAGAGCCCTTTATAAACAAGAGCCCTTTATAAACCAAAGCCCTTTAGAAACCAAAGCCCTTTATATACCAGAGCCGGTTATAAACCAGAGCCTGTTATAAACCATAGGCCTTTCTAAACCAAAGCCCGTTAGAAGCCAGAGCCCATTAAAAACCAGAGCCCTTTATAAACCAAAGCCCTCTATATACCAGAGCCCTTTATAAACCAAAGCCCTTTATATACCAGAGCCTGTAATAAACCAGATCTGCTTATAAACCAGAGCCCTTTATAAACCAAAGCCGGTTATAAACCAGAGCCTGTTATAAACCAGAGGCATTTTTAAACCAAAGCCCGTTATAAGCCAGAGGCCGTTAAAAACCAGAGCCCTTTATAAACCAGAGCCCGTTATAAACCAGAGCCCTTTATAAACCAGTGCCCTTTAAAAACAAGAGACCTTTATAAACCAAAGCCCTTTATAAACCAAAGCCCTTTATATACCAGAGCCTGTCAAAAAAACAGAACCCTTTATAAACCAGAGCCCTTTATAAACCAAAGCCGGTTATAAACCAGAGCCCGTTATAAACCATAGCCCTTTATAAACCACAGCCCTTTATACACCAAAGCCTGTTATAAACCAGAGCCCATTACGAACCAGAGCGCTTTATAAACCAGAACCCTTTATAAAGCAGAGCACCTTATAAACCAGAGCCCTTTAATAACCAGAGCCCTTTATAAACCAGAGCCCTTTATAAACCAAAGCCCTTTAGAAACCAAAGCCCTTTTTGAACCGGAGCCGGTTATAGACAAGAGCCCGTTATAAACTATAGGCCTTTCTAAACCAAAGCCCGTTAGAAGCCAGAGCCCATTAAAAACCAGAGCCCTTTATAAACCAAAGCCCTCTATATACCAGAGCCCTTTATAAACCAAAGCCCTTTATATACCAGAGCCTGTAATAAACCAGATCCGCTTATAAACCAGAGCCCTTTATAAACCAAAGCCGGTTATAAACCAGAGCCTGTTATAAACCAGAGGCATTTTTAAACCAAAGCCCGTTATAAGCCAGAGGCCGTTAAAAACCAGAGCCCTTTATAAACCAAAGCCCTCTATATACCAGAGCCCTTTATAAACCAAAGCCCTTTATATACCAGAGCCTGTAATAAACCAGATCCGCTTATAAACCAGAGCCCTTTATAAACCAAAGCCGGTTATAAACCAGAGCCTGTTATAAACCAGAGGCATTTTTAAACCAAAGCCCGTTATAAGCCAGAGGCCGTTAAAAACCAGAGCCCTTTTATAAACCAGAGCCCGTTATAAACCAGAGCCCTTTATAAACCAGTGCCCTTTAAAAACAAGAGACCTTTATAAACCAAAGCCCTTTATAAACCAAAGCCCTTTATATACCAGAGCCTGTCAAAAAAACAGAACCCTTTATAAACCAGAGCCCTTTATAAACCAAAGCCGGTTATAAACCAGAGCCCGTTATAAACCATAGCCCTTTATAAACCACAGCCCTTTATACACCAAAGCCTGTTATAAACCAGAGCCCATTACGAACCAGAGCGCTTTATAAACCAGAACCCTTTATAAAGCAGAGCACCTTATAAACCAGAGCCCTTTAATAACCAGAGCCCTTTATAAACCAGAGCCCTTTATAAACCAAAGCCCTTTAGAAACCAAAGCCCTTTTTGAACCGGAGCCGGTTATAGACAAGAGCCCGTTATAAACCATAGGCCTTTCTAAACCAAAGCCCGTTAGAAGCCAGAGCCCATTAAAAACCAGAGCCCTTTATAAACCAAAGCCCTCTATATACCAGAGCCCTTTATAAACCAAAGCCCTTTATATACCAGAGCCTGTAATAAACCAGATCCGCTTATAAACCAGAGCCCTTTATAAACCAAAGCCGGTTATAAACCAGAGCCTGTTATAAACCAGAGGCATTTTTAAACCAAAGCCCGTTATAAGCAAGAGGCCGTTAAAAACAGAGCCCTTTAAAAACCAAAGCCCTCTATATACCAGAGCCCTTTATAAACCAAAGCCCTTTATATACCAGAGCCTGTAATAAACCAGATCCGCTTATAAACCAGAGCCCTTTATAAACCAAAGCCGGTTATAAACCAGAGCCTGTTATAAACCAGAGGCATTTTTAAACCAAAGCCCGTTATAAGCCAGAGGCCGTTAAAAACCAGAGCCCTTTATAAACCAGAGCCCGGTATAAACCAGAGCCCTTTATAAACCAGTGCCCTTTAAAAACAAGAGACCTTTATAAACCAAAGCCCTTTATATACCAGAGCCTGTCAAAAAAACAGAACCCTTTATAAACCAGAGCCCTTTATAAACCAAAGCCGGTTATAAACCAGAGCCTGTTATAAACCATAGCCCTTTATAAACCACAGCCCTTTATACACCAAAGCCTGTTATAAACCAGAACCCATTACGAACCAGAGCGCTTTATAAACCAGAACCCTTTATAAAGCAGAGCACCTTATAAAGCAGAGCCCTTTAATAACCAGAGCCCTTTATAAACCAGAGCCCTTTATAAACCAAAGCCCTTTAGAAACCAAAGCCCTTTTTGAACCGGAGCCGGTTATAGACAAGAGCCCGTTATAAACCATAGCCCTTTATAAACCAAAGCCGGTTATAAACCAGAGCCTGTTATAAACCAGAGCTCTTTTTAAACCAAAGCCTGTTATAAACCAGAGCCCATTACAAACCAGAGCCCTTTATAAACCAGAACCCTTTATAAACCAGAGCCTGTTATAAACCAGAGCACTTTAAAAACCAGAGCCCTTTATGAACCACAGCCCTTTATAAACCAAAGTCCATTAGAAACCAAAGCCCTTTAGAGCCTAAAGCCCTTTAGAAACCAAAGCCCTTTATATACCAGAGCCTGTAATAAACCAGAGCCGTATATAAACCAGAGCCCTTTATAAACCAAAGCCGGTTATAAACCAGAGCCTGTTATATACCAGAGGCCTTTTTAAACCAAAGCCCGTTATAAGCCGCAGGCCGTTAAAAACCAGAGCCCATTATAAACCAGAGCCCTTTATAAACCAGAGCCCTTTATAAACAAGAGCCCTTTATAAACCAAAGCCCTTTAGAAACCAAAGCCCTTTATATACCAGAGCCTGTCATAAACCAGAACCCTTTTTAAACCAGAGCCGGTTATAAACCAGAGCCTGTTATAAACCATAGGCCTTTCTAAACCAAAGCCCGTTAGAAGCCAGAGCCCATTAAAAACCAGAACCCTTTATAAACCAGATCCCGTTATAAACAGTAGCCCTTTTTAAACCAGAGCCCTTTATAAACCAAAGCCCTTTATAAACCAAAGCCTTCTATATACCAGAGCCTGTTATAAACCACAGCCCTTTATAAACCAGAGCCCTTTATAAGCCAAAGCCGGTTATAAACCAGAGCCCGTTATAAACCAGAACCCTTTATAAACCAGAACCCTTTATAAACCAGAGTCTGTCATAAACCAGAGCCCGTTACAAACCAGAGCCTGTTATAAACCATAGCATTTTATAAACCAGAGCCCTGTATAAACCAAAGCCAGTTATAAACCAGAGCCCGTTATGAACCAGAGTCTTTTATAAACAAAAGCCGGTTATAAACGAGAGCCCGTTATAAACCATAGCCCTTTATAAACCACAGCCCTTTATAAACCAAAGCCGGTTATAAACCAGAGCCTGTTTTAAACCAGAGCCCAATACAAACCAGAGCCCTTTATAAACCAGAAACCTTTATAAACCAGAGCACCTTATAAACCAGAGCCCTTTATAAACCAGAGCCCTTTGTAAACCAAAGCCCTTTAGAAACCAAAGCCCTTTTTAAACCAGAGCTGGTTATAGACAAGAGCCCGTTATAAACCATAGAGAGTTATAAACCAGAGCCCGTTATAAACCAAAGCCGGTTACAAACCAGAGCCAGTTATAAACCAGATCCCCTTTTAAACAAAAGCCCGTTATAAACCAGAGCCAATTACAAACCACAGCACTTTATAATCCAGAACCCTTTATAAACCAGAGCCCGTTATAAACCAAAGCCGGTTATAAACCAGAGCCTGTTATAAACCAGATCCCCTTTTAAACCAAAGCCCGTTATAAACACGAGCCAATTACAAACCATAGCACTTTATAAACCAGAACCCTTTATAAACCAGAGCCCGTTATAAACCAGAGCCCTTTAAAAACCAGAGCCCCTTATAAATCAGAGCCCTTTATTGTCATGATGGGTTCACTAGTGAGACCCATTTATGCAGAACACCACGGAGACGGAAACAGAAGTAAAAGGTTTAACAATGTTTATTGTCACAAGCAGAGTTTTAACCACTGGTTCTGATTCAGGCCTGGGGACTAGTTCACTGGAATCTGCGTGGGAGACAGTTCAGTTAGCGTTGCTCAGAGGAGTTTGATTCAGACAGTTTCAGATTTGTACCTTGAGGGTTCTTGGTTAAAGCCTTGAGAGGGAAACTGTTGGGTCCGGAGATAGTTAGTTCAGCAGAGTCCGTTAACTGCTTCAGCGTCTTACTTCTTGAGAATGAGCTGACCTTGGCTTTGATTTTCCAGCTCTTGGTCCAGAGCTGCATGGAAAATCCAGAGAGAGACTTCAGGTCTGGCTCAGAGGGCAGGCTCGGCAGGTTAAGCTCTTCCTGAGCTTCACAGGAGAAAAACAGGTTTCCTGGAAGACAGAGACAAAGGTTAGAATCCAGTCTGGATTCAAAGTCAACAAAGGTTCACAGAGATACTAGACTTAGGTGCTAACCAACTGGATAAAACACTGCGGCGTTGAGGCAAGGTCTGAAGACAGCTTAAATACTGTGGATCCTCTGATGATGGGATGAGCTTCAGCTGTGCAGGAGGCTCGGCTCAGGAGGATCCATGGCGGACTCTGCTGGAGGAAGGTGGTACTTCTCCAGCTCCCAACATTTATAAACCAAAGCCCATTAGAAAACAAAGCCCTTTAGAAACCATAGCCCTTTATATACCAGAGCCTGTAATAAACCAGAGCCGTTTATAAACCAGAGCCCTTTATTAACCAAAGCCGGGTATAAACCAGAGCCCTTTATAAACCAGAACCCTTTATAAACTAGAGCCCGTTATAAACCAGAGCTCTTTATAAACCAGAGCCCTTTATAAAAAAGAGCCCTTTATAAACCAAAGCCCTTTGGAAACCAAAGCCCTTTATATACCATAGCCTGTCATAAACCAGAACCCTTTATAAACCACAGCCCTTTATAAACCAAAGCCGGTTATAAACTAGAGCTCGTTATAAACCAGAGCCCATTACAAACCAGAGCGCTTTATAAACCAGAACCCTTTATAAAGCAGAGCACCTTATAAACCAGAGTCCTTTAAAAACCAGAGCCCTTTTTGAACCGGAGCCGGTTATAGACCAGAGCCCGTTATAAACCGGAGCCCTTTATAAACCAAAGCCCTTTTTGAACCGGAGCCGGTTATAGACCAGAGCCCGTTATAAACCATAGCCCTTTATAAACCAGAGCCCTTTATAAACCAAAGCCGGTTATAAACCAGAGCCCGTTATAAACCAGAGCCCGTTATAAACCAAAGCCGGTTATAAACCAGAACCTGTTATAAACCAGAGCCCTTTTTAAACCAAAGCCCGTTATAAACCAGAGCCCATTACAAACCAGAGCCCTTTATAAGCCAGAACCCTTTATAAACCAGAGGCTGTTATAAACCAGAGCAGATTAAAAAACAGAGCCCTTTATAAACCAAAGCCCATTAGAAACCAAAGCCCTTTAGAACCTAAAGCCCTTTAGAAACCAAAGCCCTTTATATACCAGAGCCTTTAATAAACCAGAGCCGTATATAAACCAGAGCCCTTTATAAACTAAAGCCGGTTATAAACCAGAGCCTGTTATAAACCAGAGGCCTTTTTAAACCAAGGCCCGTTATAAGCCACAGGCCGTTAAAAACCAGAGCCCGTTATAAACCAGAGCCCTTTATAAACCAGAGCCCTTTATAAACAAGAGCCCTTTATAAACCAAAGCCCTTTAGAAACCAAAGGCCTTTATATACCAGAGCCTGTCATAAACCAGAACCCTTTAATAACCAGAGCCTGTTATAAACCAGAGCCCTTTTTAAACCAAAGCCCGTTATAAACCAGAGCCCATTACAAACCAGAGCCCTTTATAAACCAGAACCCTTTATAAACCAGAGCATGTTATAAACCAGAGCACTTTAAAAACCAGAGCCCTTTATGAACCAAAGTCCATTAGAAACCAAAGCCCTTTAGAGCCTAAAGCCCTTTAGAAACCAAAGCCCTTTATATAAAAGAGCCTGTAATAAACCAGAGCCGTATATAAACCAGAGCCCTTTATAAACGAAAGCCGGTTATAAACCAGAGCCCGTTATAAACCAGAGCCCTTTATAAACCAAAGCCGGTTATAAACCAGAGCCTGTTATAAACCAGAGGCCTTTTTAAACCAAAGCCCGTTATAAGCCACAGGCCGTTAAAAACCAGAGCCCATTATAAACCAGAGCCCTTTATAAACCAGAGCCCTTTATAAACAAGAGCCCTTTATAAACCAAAGCCCTTTAGAAACCAAAGCCCTTTATATACCAGAGCCGGTTATAAACCAGAGCCTGTTATAAACCATAGGCCTTTCTAAACCAAAGCCCGTTAGAAGCCAGAGCCCATTAAAAACCAGAGCCCTTTATAAACCAAAGCCCTCTATATACCAGAGCCCTTTATAAACCAAAGCCCTTTATATACCAGAGCCTGTAATAAACCAGATCTGCTTATAAACCAGAGCCCTTTATAAACCAAAGCCGGTTATAAACCAGAGCCTGTTATAAACCAGAGGCATTTTTAAACCAAAGCCCGTTATAAGCCAGAGGCCGTTAAAAACCAGAGCCCTTTATAAACCAGAGCCCGTTATAAACCAGAGCCCTTTATAAACCAGTGCCCTTTAAAAACAAGAGACCTTTATAAACCAAAGCCCTTTATAAACCAAAGCCCTTTATATACCAGAGCCTGTCAAAAAAACAGAACCCTTTATAAACCAGAGCCCTTTATAAACCAAAGCCGGTTATAAACCAGAGCCCGTTATAAACCATAGCCCTTTATAAACCACAGCCCTTTATACACCAAAGCCTGTTATAAACCAGAGCCCATTACGAACCAGAGCGCTTTATAAACCAGAACCCTTTATAAAGCAGAGCACCTTATAAACCAGAGCCCTTTAATAACCAGAGCCCTTTATAAACCAGAGCCCTTTATAAACCAAAGCCCTTTAGAAACCAAAGCCCTTTTTGAACCGGAGCCGGTTATAGACAAGAGCCCGTTATAAACTATAGGCCTTTCTAAACCAAAGCCCGTTAGAAGCCAGAGCCCATTAAAAACCAGAGCCCTTTATAAACCAAAGCCCTCTATATACCAGAGCCCTTTATAAACCAAAGCCCTTTATATACCAGAGCCTGTAATAAACCAGATCCGCTTATAAACCAGAGCCCTTTATAAACCAAAGCCGGTTATAAACCAGAGCCTGTTATAAACCAGAGGCATTTTTAAACCAAAGCCCGTTATAAGCCAGAGGCCGTTAAAAACCAGAGCCCTTTATAAACCAAAGCCCTCTATATACCAGAGCCCTTTATAAACCAAAGCCCTTTATATACCAGAGCCTGTAATAAACCAGATCCGCTTATAAACCAGAGCCCTTTATAAACCAAAGCCGGTTATAAACCAGAGCCTGTTATAAACCAGAGGCATTTTTAAACCAAAGCCCGTTATAAGCCAGAGGCCGTTAAAAACCAGAGCCCTTTTATAAACCAGAGCCCGTTATAAACCAGAGCCCTTTATAAACCAGTGCCCTTTAAAAACAAGAGACCTTTATAAACCAAAGCCCTTTATAAACCAAAGCCCTTTATATACCAGAGCCTGTCAAAAAAACAGAACCCTTTATAAACCAGAGCCCTTTATAAACCAAAGCCGGTTATAAACCAGAGCCCGTTATAAACCATAGCCCTTTATAAACCACAGCCCTTTATACACCAAAGCCTGTTATAAACCAGAGCCCATTACGAACCAGAGCGCTTTATAAACCAGAACCCTTTATAAAGCAGAGCACCTTATAAACCAGAGCCCTTTAATAACCAGAGCCCTTTATAAACCAGAGCCCTTTATAAACCAAAGCCCTTTAGAAACCAAAGCCCTTTTTGAACCGGAGCCGGTTATAGACAAGAGCCTGTTATAAACCAGAGGCATTTTTAAACCAAAGCCCGTTATAAGCAAGAGGCCGTTAAAAACAGAGCCCTTTAAAAACCAAAGCCCTCTATATACCAGAGCCCTTTATAAACCAAAGCCCTTTATATACCAGAGCCTGTAATAAACCAGATCCGCTTATAAACCAGAGCCCTTTATAAACCAAAGCCGGTTATAAACCAGAGCCTGTTATAAACCAGAGGCATTTTTAAACCAAAGCCCGTTATAAGCCAGAGGCCGTTAAAAACCAGAGCCCTTTATAAACCAGAGCCCGGTATAAACCAGAGCCCTTTATAAACCAGTGCCCTTTAAAAACAAGAGACCTTTATAAACCAAAGCCCTTTATATACCAGAGCCTGTCAAAAAAACAGAACCCTTTATAAACCAGAGCCCTTTATAAACCAAAGCCGGTTATAAACCAGAGCCTGTTATAAACCATAGCCCTTTATAAACCACAGCCCTTTATACACCAAAGCCTGTTATAAACCAGAACCCATTACGAACCAGAGCGCTTTATAAACCAGAACCCTTTATAAAGCAGAGCACCTTATAAAGCAGAGCCCTTTAATAACCAGAGCCCTTTATAAACCAGAGCCCTTTATAAACCAAAGCCCTTTAGAAACCAAAGCCCTTTTTGAACCGGAGCCGGTTATAGACAAGAGCCCGTTATAAACCATAGCCCTTTATAAACCAAAGCCGGTTATAAACCAGAGCCTGTTATAAACCAGAGCTCTTTTTAAACCAAAGCCTGTTATAAACCAGAGCCCATTACAAACCAGAGCCCTTTATAAACCAGAACCCTTTATAAACCAGAGCCTGTTATAAACCAGAGCACTTTAAAAACCAGAGCCCTTTATGAACCACAGCCCTTTATAAACCAAAGTCCATTAGAAACCAAAGCCCTTTAGAGCCTAAAGCCCTTTAGAAACCAAAGCCCTTTATATACCAGAGCCTGTAATAAACCAGAGCCGTATATAAACCAGAGCCCTTTATAAACCAAAGCCGGTTATAAACCAGAGCCTGTTATATACCAGAGGCCTTTTTAAACCAAAGCCCGTTATAAGCCGCAGGCCGTTAAAAACCAGAGGCCATTATAAACCAGAGCCCTTTATAAACCAGAGCCCTTTATAAACAAGAGCCCTTTATAAACCAAAGCCCTTTAGAAACCAAAGCCCTTTATATACCAGAGCCTGTCATAAACCAGAACCCTTTTTAAACCAGAGCCGGTTATAAACCAGAGCCTGTTATAAACCATAGGCCTTTCTAAACCAAAGCCCGTTAGAAGCCAGAGCCCATTAAAAACCAGAACCCTTTATAAACCAGATCCCGTTATAAACAGTAGCCCTTTTTAAACCAGAGCCCTTTATAAACCAAAGCCCTTTATAAACCAAAGCCTTCTATATACCAGAGCCTGTTATAAACCACAGCCCTTTATAAACCAGAGCCCTTTATAAGCCAAAGCCGGTTATAAACCAGAGCCCGTTATAAACCAGAACCCTTTATAAACCAGAACCCTTTATAAACCAGAGTCTGTCATAAACCAGAGCCCGTTACAAACCAGAGCCTGTTATAAACCATAGCATTTTATAAACCAGAGCCCTGTATAAACCAAAGCCAGTTATAAACCAGAGCCCGTTATGAACCAGAGTCTTTTATAAACAAAAGCCGGTTATAAACGAGAGCCCGTTATAAACCATAGCCCTTTATAAACCACAGCCCTTTATAAACCAAAGCCGGTTATAAACCAGAGCCTGTTTTAAACCAGAGCCCAATACAAACCAGAGCCCTTTATAAACCAGAAACCTTTATAAACCAGAGCACCTTATAAACCAGAGCCCTTTATAAACCAGAGCCCTTTGTAAACCAAAGCCCTTTAGAAACCAAAGCCCTTTTTAAACCAGAGCTGGTTATAGACAAGAGCCCGTTATAAACCATAGAGAGTTATAAACCAGAGCCCGTTATAAACCAAAGCCGGTTACAAACCAGAGCCAGTTATAAACCAGATCCCCTTTTAAACAAAAGCCCGTTATAAACCAGAGCCAATTACAAACCACAGCACTTTATAATCCAGAACCCTTTATAAACCAGAGCCCGTTATAAACCAAAGCCGGTTATAAACCAGAGCCTGTTATAAACCAGATCCCCTTTTAAACCAAAGCCCGTTATAAACACGAGCCAATTACAAACCATAGCACTTTATAAACCAGAACCCTTTATAAACCAGAGCCCGTTATAAACCAGAGCCCTTTAAAAACCAGAGCCCCTTATAAATCAGAGCCCTTTATTGTCATGATGGGTTCACTAGTGAGACCCATTTATGCAGAACACCACGGAGACGGAAACAGAAGTAAAAGGTTTAACAATGTTTATTGTCACAAGCAGAGTTTTAACCACTGGTTCTGATTCAGGCCTGGGGACTAGTTCACTGGAATCTGCGTGGGAGACAGTTCAGTTAGCGTTGCTCAGAGGAGTTTGATTCAGACAGTTTCAGATTTGTACCTTGAGGGTTCTTGGTTAAAGCCTTGAGAGGGAAACTGTTGGGTCCGGAGATAGTTAGTTCAGCAGAGTCCGTTAACTGCTTCAGCGTCTTACTTCTTGAGAATGAGCTGACCTTGGCTTTGATTTTCCAGCTCTTGGTCCAGAGCTGCATGGAAAATCCAGAGAGAGACTTCAGGTCTGGCTCAGAGGGCAGGCTCGGCAGGTTAAGCTCTTCCTGAGCTTCACAGGAGAAAAACAGGTTTCCTGGAAGACAGAGACAAAGGTTAGAATCCAGTCTGGATTCAAAGTCAACAAAGGTTCACAGAGATACTAGACTTAGGTGCTAACCAACTGGATAAAACACTGCGGCGTTGAGGCAAGGTCTGAAGACAGCTTAAATACTGTGGATCCTCTGATGATGGGATGAGCTTCAGCTGTGCAGGAGGCTCGGCTCAGGAGGATCCATGGCGGACTCTGCTGGAGGAAGGTGGTACTTCTCCAGCTCCCAACATTTATAAACCAAAGCCCATTAGAAAACAAAGCCCTTTAGAAACCATAGCCCTTTATATACCAGAGCCTGTAATAAACCAGAGCCGTTTATAAACCAGAGCCCTTTATTAACCAAAGCCGGGTATAAACCAGAGCCCTTTATAAACCAGAACCCTTTATAAACTAGAGCCCGTTATAAACCAGAGCTCTTTATAAACCAGAGCCCTTTATAAAAAAGAGCCCTTTATAAACCAAAGCCCTTTGGAAACCAAAGCCCTTTATATACCATAGCCTGTCATAAACCAGAACCCTTTATAAACCACAGCCCTTTATAAACCAAAGCCGGTTATAAACTAGAGCTCGTTATAAACCAGAGCCCATTACAAACCAGAGCGCTTTATAAACCAGAACCCTTTATAAAGCAGAGCACCTTATAAACCAGAGTCCTTTAAAAACCAGAGCCCTTTTTGAACCGGAGCCGGTTATAGACCAGAGCCCGTTATAAACCGGAGCCCTTTATAAACCAAAGCCCTTTTTGAACCGGAGCCGGTTATAGACCAGAGCCCGTTATAAACCATAGCCCTTTATAAACCAGAGCCCTTTATAAACCAAAGCCGGTTATAAACCAGAGCCCGTTATAAACCAGAGCCCGTTATAAACCAAAGCCGGTTATAAACCAGAACCTGTTATAAACCAGAGCCCTTTTTAAACCAAAGCCCGTTATAAACCAGAGCCCATTACAAACCAGAGCCCTTTATAAGCCAGAACCCTTTATAAACCAGAGGCTGTTATAAACCAGAGCAGATTAAAAAACAGAGCCCTTTATAAACCAAAGCCCATTAGAAACCAAAGCCCTTTAGAACCTAAAGCCCTTTAGAAACCAAAGCCCTTTATATACCAGAGCCTTTAATAAACCAGAGCCGTATATAAACCAGAGCCCTTTATAAACTAAAGCCGGTTATAAACCAGAGCCTGTTATAAACCAGAGGCCTTTTTAAACCAAGGCCCGTTATAAGCCACAGGCCGTTAAAAACCAGAGCCCGTTATAAACCAGAGCCCTTTATAAACCAGAGCCCTTTATAAACAAGAGCCCTTTATAAACCAAAGCCCTTTAGAAACCAAAGGCCTTTATATACCAGAGCCTGTCATAAACCAGAACCCTTTAATAACCAGAGCCGGTTATAAACCAGAGCCCGTTATAAACGATAGGCCTTTCTAAACCAAAGCCCGTTAGAAGCCAGAGCCCATTAAAAACCAGAGCCCTTTATAAACCAGAACCCTTTATAAACCAGATACCGTTATAAACCATAGCCCTTTTTAAACCAGAGCCCTTTATAAACCAAAGCCCTTTATAAACCAAAGCTGGTTATAAACTAGAGCTTTTTATTCACCAGAGCCTGTTATAAACCAGAGCCCTTTATAAACAAGAGCCCTTTATAAACCAAAGCCCTTTATATACCAGAGCCTGTCATAAACCAGAAACCTTTATAAACCAGAGCCGGTTATAAACCAGAGCCTGTTATAAACCTTAGGCCTTTCTAAACCAAAGCCCGTTAGAAGCCAGAGCCCATTAAAAACTAGAGCCCTTTATAAACCAGAACCCTTTATAAACCAGATCCCGTTATAAACCATAGCCCTTTTTAAACCAGAGCCCTTTATAAACCAAAGCCCTTTATAAACCAAAGCCCTCTATATACCAGAGCCTGTCATAAACCACAGCCCTTTATAAACCAAAGCTGGTTATAAACTAGAGCTTTTTATTCACCAGAGCCTGTTATAAACCAGAGCCCTTTATAAGCCAGAGCCCTTTATAAACCAAATCCGGTAATAAACCAGAGCCCGTTATAAACCAGAGCCCGTTATAAACCAAAGCTGGTTATAAACCAGAGCCCATTACAAACCAGAGCGCTTTATAAACCAGAACCCTTTATAAAGCAGAGCACCTTATAAACCAGAGTCCTTTAAAAACCAGAGCCCTTTTTGAACAGGAGCCGGTTATAGACCAGAGCCCGTTATAAACCGGAGCCCTTTATAAACCAAAGCCCTTTTTGAACCGGAGCCGGTTATAGACCAGAGCCCGTTATAAACCATAGCCCTTTATAAACCAGAGCCTTTAATAAACCAGAGCCGTATATAAACCAGAGCCCTTTATAAACTAAAGCCGGTTATAAACCAGAGCCTGTTATAAACCAGAGGCCTTTTTAAACCAAGGCCCGTTATAAGCCACAGGCCGTTAAAAACCAGAGCCCGTTATAAACCAGAGCCCTTTATAAACCAGAGCCCTTTATAAACAAGAGCCCTTTATAAACCAAAGCCCTTTAGAAACCAAAGGCCTTTATATACCAGAGCCTGTCATAAACCAGAACCCTTTATAAACCAGAGCCGGTTATAAACCAGAGCCCGTTATAAACGATAGGCCTTTCTAAACCAAAGCCCGTTAGAAGCCAGAGCCCATTAAAATCCAGAGCCCTTTATAAACCAGAACCCTTTATAAACCAGATCCCGTTATAAACCATAGCCCTTTTTAAACCAGAGCCCTTTATAAACCAAAGCCCTTTATAAACCAAAGCCCTCTATATTCCAGAGCCTGTCATAAACCACAGCCCTTTATAAACCAAAGCTGGTTATAAACTAGAGCTTTTTATTCACCAGAGCCTGTTATAAACCAGAGCCCTTTATAAGCCAGAGCCCTTTATAAACCAAATCCGGTAATAAACCAGAGCCCGTTATAAACCAGAGCCCGTTATAAACCAGAGCCCGTTATAAACCAAAGCCGGTTATAAACCAGAGCCTGTTATAAACCAGAGCCCTTTTCAAACCAAAGCCCGTTATAAACCAGAGCCCATTACAAACCAGAGCCCTTTATAAACCAGAACCCTTTATAAACCAGAGCCTGTTATAAACTAGAGCCCTTTAAAAACCAGAGCCCTTTATAAACCAGAGCCCTTTATAACCCAGCGCCCTTTAGAAACCAGAGCCCTTTAGAAACCAAAGCCCTTTATATACCAGAGCCTGTAATAAACCAGAGCCATTTATATACCAGAGCCTGTAATAAACCAGAGCCCTTTATTAACCAAAGCCGGTTATAAACCAGACCCTTTTTAATCCAGAGCCGGTCATAGACCAGAGCCCGTTACAAACCAAAGGCCTTTTTAAACCAGAGCCTGTTATAGACCAGAGCCCAATAAAAACAAAGAGGCCTTTTTAAACCAGAGCCCTTTATAAACCAAAGCCGGTTATAAACCAGAGCCCGTTATAAACCAGAGCCCGTTGTAAACCAAAGCCGGTTATAAACCAGAACCTGTTATAAACCAGAGCCCTTTTTAAACCAAAGCCCGTAATAAACCAGAGCCCATTACAAACCAGAGCCCTTTATAAACCAGAACCCTTTATAAACCAGAGCCCATTATAAACCATAGCCCTTTATAAACCAGAGCCCTTTATAAACCAAAGCCGGTTATAAACCAGAGCCTGTTATAAACCAGAGCCCGTTATAAACCAAAGCCGGTTATAAACCAGAGCCTGTTATAAACAAGCGCGCTTTTTAAACCAAAGCCCGTTATAAACCAGAGCTCACTACAAACCAGAGCCCTTTATAAGCCAGAACCCTTTATAAACCAGAGGCTGTTATAAACCACAGCAGATTAAAAACCAGAGCCCTTTATAAACCAGAGCCCTTTATAAACCAAAGCCCATTAGAAACCAAAGCCCTTTATATACCCGAGCCTGTCAAAAAACCAGAACCCTTTATAAACCAGAGCCCTTTATAAACCAAAGCCAGTTATAAACCAGAGCCCGTTATAAACCATAGCCCTTTATAAACCACAGCCCTTTTAAACCAAAGCCCGTTATAAACCAGAGCCCATTACAAACCAGAGCGCTTTATAAACCAGAACCCTTTATAAACAAGAGCCCGTTATAAACCAGAGCCCTTTATAAACCAAAGCCCTTTAGAAACCAAAGCCCTTTTTGAACCGGAGCCGGTTATAGACCAGAGCCCGTTATAAACCATAGCCCTTTATAAACCAAAGCCGGTTATAAACCAGAGCCTGTTATAAACCAGAACCCTTTATTAAACAAAGCCGGTTATAAACCAGACCCTTTTTAATCCAGAGCCGGTTATAGACCAGAGCCCGTTATAAACCAAAGGCCTTTTTAAACCAGAGCCTGTTATAGACCAGAGCCCGTTAAAAACAAAGAGGCCTTTTTATACCAGAGCCCTTTATAAACCAGAGCCCTTTATTAACCAGAGCCTGTTATAAACCATAGACCTTTATAAACCAGAGCCCTTTATAAACCAAAGCCGGTTATAAACCAGAGCCTGTTATAAACCAGAGCCCGTTATAAATCAAAGCCGGTTATAAACCAGAGCCTGTTATAAACCAGAGCCCTTTTTAAACCAAAGCCCTTTATAAACCAAAGCCCATTACAAACCAGAGCCCTTTATAAACCAGAACCCTTTATAAACCAGAGCCTGTTATAAACCAGAGCCCTTTATAAACCAAAGCCCATTAGAAACCAAAGCCCTTTAGAAACTAAAGCCCTTTAGAAACCAAAACCCTTTATATACCAGAGCCTGTAATAAACCAGAGCCGTATATAAACCAGAGCCCTTTATAAACCAAAGCCGGTTATAAACCAGAGCCCGTTATAAACCAGAGCCCTTTATAAACCAAAGCCGGTTATAAACCAGAGCCTGTTATAAACCAGAGGCCTTTTTAAACCAATGCCCGTTATAAGCCACAGGCCGTTAAAAACCAGAGCCCGTTATAAACCAGAGCCCTTAATAAACCAGAGCCCTTTATAAACCAGAGCCTTTTATAAACCAAAGCCCTTTAGACACGGAAGCCCTTTTTAAAACAGAGCCGGTTATAAACCAGAGCCTGTTATAAACCGGATCAGCTTTTAAACCAAAGCCCGTTATAAACCAGAGCCCATTACAAACCAGAGCACTTTATAAGCCAGAACCCTTTATAAACCAGAGGCTGTTATAAACCAGAGCAGATAAAAAACCAGAGCCCTTTATAAACCAAAGCCCATTAGAAACCAAAGCCCTTTAGAACCTAAAGCCCTTTAGAAACCAAAGCCCTTTATATACCAGAGCCTTTAATAAACCAGAGCCGTATATAAACCAGAGCCCTTTATAAACTAAAGCCGGTTATAAACCAGAGCCTGTTATAAACCAGAGGCCTTTTTAAACCAAGGCCCGTTATAAGCCACAGGCCGTTAAAAACCAGAGCCCGTTATAAACCAGAGCCCTTTATAAACCAGAGCCCTTTATAAACAAGAGCCCTTTATAAACCAAAGCCCTTTAGAAACCAAAGGCCTTTATATACCAGAGCCTGTCATAAACCAGAACCCTTTAATAACCAGAGCCGGTTATAAACCAGAGCCCGTTATAAACGATAGGCCTTTCTAAACCAAAGCCCGTTAGAAGCCAGAGCCCATTAAAAACCAGAGCCCTTTATAAACCAGAACCCTTTATAAACCAGATACCGTTATAAACCATAGCCCTTTTTAAACCAGAGCCCTTTATAAACCAAAGCCCTTTATAAACCAAAGCTGGTTATAAACTAGAGCTTTTTATTCACCAGAGCCTGTTATAAACCAGAGCCCTTTATAAACAAGAGCCCTTTATAAACCAAAGCCCTTTATATACCAGAGCCTGTCATAAACCAGAAACCTTTATAAACCAGAGCCGGTTATAAACCAGAGCCTGTTATAAACCTTAGGCCTTTCTAAACCAAAGCCCGTTAGAAGCCAGAGCCCATTAAAAACTAGAGCCCTTTATAAACCAGAACCCTTTATAAACCAGATCCCGTTATAAACCATAGCCCTTTTTAAACCAGAGCCCTTTATAAACCAAAGCCCTTTATAAACCAAAGCCCTCTATATACCAGAGCCTGTCATAAACCACAGCCCTTTATAAACCAAAGCTGGTTATAAACTAGAGCTTTTTATTCACCAGAGCCTGTTATAAACCAGAGCCCTTTATAAGCCAGAGCCCTTTATAAACCAAATCCGGTAATAAACCAGAGCCCGTTATAAACCAGAGCCCGTTATAAACCAAAGCTGGTTATAAACCAGAGCCCATTACAAACCAGAGCGCTTTATAAACCAGAACCCTTTATAAAGCAGAGCACCTTATAAACCAGAGTCCTTTAAAAACCAGAGCCCTTTTTGAACAGGAGCCGGTTATAGACCAGAGCCCGTTATAAACCGGAGCCCTTTATAAACCAAAGCCCTTTTTGAACCGGAGCCGGTTATAGACCAGAGCCCGTTATAAACCATAGCCCTTTATAAACCAGAGCCTTTAATAAACCAGAGCCGTATATAAACCAGAGCCCTTTATAAACTAAAGCCGGTTATAAACCAGAGCCTGTTATAAACCAGAGGCCTTTTTAAACCAAGGCCCGTTATAAGCCACAGGCCGTTAAAAACCAGAGCCCGTTATAAACCAGAGCCCTTTATAAACCAGAGCCCTTTATAAACAAGAGCCCTTTATAAACCAAAGCCCTTTAGAAACCAAAGGCCTTTATATACCAGAGCCTGTCATAAACCAGAACCCTTTATAAACCAGAGCCGGTTATAAACCAGAGCCCGTTATAAACGATAGGCCTTTCTAAACCAAAGCCCGTTAGAAGCCAGAGCCCATTAAAATCCAGAGCCCTTTATAAACCAGAACCCTTTATAAACCAGATCCCGTTATAAACCATAGCCCTTTTTAAACCAGAGCCCTTTATAAACCAAAGCCCTTTATAAACCAAAGCCCTCTATATTCCAGAGCCTGTCATAAACCACAGCCCTTTATAAACCAAAGCTGGTTATAAACTAGAGCTTTTTATTCACCAGAGCCTGTTATAAACCAGAGCCCTTTATAAGCCAGAGCCCTTTATAAACCAAATCCGGTAATAAACCAGAGCCCGTTATAAACCAGAGCCCGTTATAAACCAGAGCCCGTTATAAACCAAAGCCGGTTATAAACCAGAGCCTGTTATAAACCAGAGCCCTTTTCAAACCAAAGCCCGTTATAAACCAGAGCCCATTACAAACCAGAGCCCTTTATAAACCAGAACCCTTTATAAACCAGAGCCTGTTATAAACTAGAGCCCTTTAAAAACCAGAGCCCTTTATAAACCAGAGCCCTTTATAACCCAGCGCCCTTTAGAAACCAGAGCCCTTTAGAAACCAAAGCCCTTTATATACCAGAGCCTGTAATAAACCAGAGCCATTTATATACCAGAGCCTGTAATAAACCAGAGCCCTTTATTAACCAAAGCCGGTTATAAACCAGACCCTTTTTAATCCAGAGCCGGTCATAGACCAGAGCCCGTTACAAACCAAAGGCCTTTTTAAACCAGAGCCTGTTATAGACCAGAGCCCAATAAAAACAAAGAGGCCTTTTTAAACCAGAGCCCTTTATAAACCAAAGCCGGTTATAAACCAGAGCCCGTTATAAACCAGAGCCCGTTGTAAACCAAAGCCGGTTATAAACCAGAACCTGTTATAAACCAGAGCCCTTTTTAAACCAAAGCCCGTAATAAACCAGAGCCCATTACAAACCAGAGCCCTTTATAAACCAGAACCCTTTATAAACCAGAGCCCATTATAAACCATAGCCCTTTATAAACCAGAGCCCTTTATAAACCAAAGCCGGTTATAAACCAGAGCCTGTTATAAACCAGAGCCCGTTATAAACCAAAGCCGGTTATAAACCAGAGCCTGTTATAAACAAGCGCGCTTTTTAAACCAAAGCCCGTTATAAACCAGAGCTCACTACAAACCAGAGCCCTTTATAAGCCAGAACCCTTTATAAACCAGAGGCTGTTATAAACCACAGCAGATTAAAAACCAGAGCCCTTTATAAACCAGAGCCCTTTATAAACCAAAGCCCATTAGAAACCAAAGCCCTTTATATACCCGAGCCTGTCAAAAAACCAGAACCCTTTATAAACCAGAGCCCTTTATAAACCAAAGCCAGTTATAAACCAGAGCCCGTTATAAACCATAGCCCTTTATAAACCACAGCCCTTTTAAACCAAAGCCCGTTATAAACCAGAGCCCATTACAAACCAGAGCGCTTTATAAACCAGAACCCTTTATAAACAAGAGCCCGTTATAAACCAGAGCCCTTTATAAACCAAAGCCCTTTAGAAACCAAAGCCCTTTTTGAACCGGAGCCGGTTATAGACCAGAGCCCGTTATAAACCATAGCCCTTTATAAACCAAAGCCGGTTATAAACCAGAGCCTGTTATAAACCAGAACCCTTTATTAAACAAAGCCGGTTATAAACCAGACCCTTTTTAATCCAGAGCCGGTTATAGACCAGAGCCCGTTACAAACCAAAGGCCTTTTTAAACCAGAGCCTGTTATAGACCAGAGCCCGTTAAAAACAAAGAGGCCTTTTTATACCAGAGCCCTTTATAAACCAGAGCCCTTTATTAACCAGAGCCTGTTATAAACCATAGACCTTTATAAACCGGAGCCCTTTATAAACCAAAGCCGGTTATAAACCAGAGCCTGTTATAAACCAGAGCCCGTTATAAATCAAAGCCGGTTATAAACCAGAGCCTGTTATAAACCAGAGCCCTTTTTAAACCAAAGCCCTTTATAAACCAAAGCCCATTACAAACCAGAGCCCTTTATAAACCAGAACCCTTTATAAACCAGAGCCTGTTATAAACCAGAGCCCTTTATAAACCAAAGCCCATTAGAAACCAAAGCCCTTTAGAAACTAAAGCCCTTTAGAAACCAAAACCCTTTATATACCAGAGCCTGTAATAAACCAGAGCCGTATATAAACCAGAGCCCTTTATAAACCAAAGCCGGTTATAAACCAGAGCCCGTTATAAACCAGAGCCCTTTATAAACCAAAGCCGGTTATAAACCAGAGCCTGTTATAAACCAGAGGCCTTTTTAAACCAATGCCCGTTATAAGCCACAGGCCGTTAAAAACCAGAGCCCGTTATAAACCAGAGCCCTTAATAAACCAGAGCCCTTTATAAACCAGAGCCCTTTATAAACCAAAGCCCTTTAGACACGGAAGCCCTTTTTAAAACAGAGCCGGTTATAAACCAGAGCCTGTTATAAACCGGATCAGCTTTTAAACCAAAGCCCGTTATAAACCAGAGCCCATTACAAACCAGAGCACTTTATAAGCCAGAACCCTTTATAAACCAGAGGCTGTTATAAACCAGAGCAGATAAAAAACCAGAGCCCTTTATAAACCAAAGCCCATTAGAAACCAAAGCCCTTTAGAACCTAAAGCCCTTTAGAAACCAAAGCCCTTTATATACCAGAACCTTTAATAAACCAGAGCCGTATATAAACCAGAGCCCTTTATAAACTAAAGCCGGTTATAAACCAGAGCCTGTTATAAACCAGATCCGCTTTTAAACCAAAGCCCGTTATAAACCAGAGCCCATTACAAACCAGAGCACTTTATAAGCCAGAACCCTTTATAAACCAGAGGCTGTTATAAACTAGAGCAGATAAAAAACCAGAGCCCTTTATAAACCAAAGCCCATTAGAAACCAAAGCCCTTTAGAACCTAAAGCCCTTTAGAAACCAAAGCCCTTTATTTACCAGAACCTTTAATATACCAGAGCCGTATATAAACCAGAGCCCTTTATAAACCAGAACCCTTTATAAACCAGAGCCTGTTATAAACCAGAGCCCTTTAAAAACCAGAGCCCTTTATAAACCAGAGCCCTTTATAACCCAGCGCCCTTTAGAAACCAGAGCCCTTAAGAAACCAAAGCCCTTTATATACCAGAGGCTGTAATAAACCAGAGCCATTTATATACCAGAGCCTGTAATAAACCAGAGCCCTTTATAAACCAGAGCCCGTTATAAACCAGAGCCCGTTATAAACCAAAGCCGGTTATAAACCAGAGCCTGTTATAAACCAGAGCCCTTTTCAAACCAAAGCCCGTTATAAACCAGAGCCCATTACAAACCAGAGCCCTTTATAAACCAGAACCCTTTATAAACCAGAGCCTGTTATAAACTAGAGCCCTTTAAAAACCAGAGCCCTTTATAAACCAGAGCCCTTTATAAACCAGCGCCCTTCAGAAACCAGAGCCCTTTAGAAACCAAAGCCCTTTATATACCAGAGCCTGTAATAAACCAGAGCCATTTATATACAGGAGCCTGTAATAAACCAGAGCCCTTTATTAACCAAAGCCGGTTATAAACCAGACCCTTTTTAATCCAGAGCCGGTCATAGACCAGAGCCCGTTACAAACCAAAGGCCTTTTTAAACCAGAGCCTGTTATAGACCAGAGCCCAATAAAAACAAAGAGGCCTTTTTAAACCAGAGCCTGTTATAAACCATAGCCCTTTATAAACCAGAGCCCTTTATAAACCAAAGCCGGTTATAAACCAGAGCCTGTTATAAACCAGAGCCCGTTATAAACCAGAGCCGGTTATAAACCAGAGCCTGTTATAAACCAGAGCCCTTTTTAAACCAAAGCCCGTAATAAACCAGAGCGCATTACAAACCAGAACCCTTTATAAACCAGAACCCTTTATAAACCAGAGCCCATTATAAACCATAGCCCTTTATAAACCAGAGCCCTTTATAAACCAAAGCCGGTTATAAACCAGAGCCTGTTATAAACCAGAGCCCGTTATAAACCAAAGCCGGTTATAAACCAGAGCCTGTTATAAACAAGAGCGCTTTTTAAACCAAAGCCCGTTATAAACCAGAGCCCATTACAGACCAGAGCCCTTTATAAGCCAGAACCCTTTATAAACCAGAGGCTGTTATAAACCAGAGCAGATTAAAAACCAGAGCCCTTTATAAACCAGAGCCCTTTATAAACCAAAGCCCATTAGAAACCAAAGCCCTTTATATACCCGAGCCTGTCAAAAAACCAGAACCCTTTATAAACCAGAGCCCTTTATAAACCAAAGCCGGTTATAAACCAGAGCCCGTTATAAACCATAGCCCTTTATAAACCACAGCCCTTTTAAACCAAAGCCCGTTATAAACCAGAGCCCATTACAAACCAGAGCGCTTTATAAACCAGAACCCTTTATAAAGCAGAGCACCTTATAAACCAGAGCCCTTTAAAAACAAGAGCCCGTTATAAACCAGAGCCCTTTATAAACCAAAGCCCTTTAGAAACCAAAGCCCTTTTTGAACCGGAGCCGGTTATAGACCAGAGCCCGTTATAAACCATAGCCCTTTATAAACCAAAGCCGGTTATAAACCAGAGCCTGTTATAAACCAGAGGCCTTTTTAAACCAAAGCCCGTTATAAGCCACAGGCCGTTAAAAACCAGAGCCCGTTATAAACCAGAGCCCTTAATAAACCAGAGCCCTTTATAACCCAGCGCCCTTTAGAAACCAGAGCCCTTTAGAAACCAAAGCCCTTTATATACCAGAGCCTGTAATAAACCAGAGCCATTTATATACCAGAGCCTGTAATAAACCAGAGCCCTTTATTAAACAAAGCCGGTTATAAACCAGACCCTTTTTAATCCAGAGCCGGTTATAGACCAGAGCCCGTTACAAACCAAAGGCCTTTTTAAACCAGAGCCTGTTATGGACCAGAGCCCGTTAAAAACAAAGAGGCCTTTTTAAACCAGAGCCAGTTAAAAACCAGAGCCCTTTATAAACCAGAGCCCTTTATTAACCAGAGCCTGTTATAAACCATAGCCCTTTATAAACCAGAGCCCTTTATAAACCAAAGCCGGTTATAAACCAGAGCCTGTTATAAACCAGAGCCCGTTATAAATCAAAGCCGGTTATAAACCAGAGCCTGTTATAAACCAGAGCCCTTTTTAAACCAAAGCCCGTAATAAACCAGAGCCCATTACAAACCAGAGCCCTTTATAAACCAGAACCCTTTATAAACCAGAGCCTGTTATAAACCAGAGCCCGTTATAAACCAGAGCCCTTTATAAACCAAAGCCGGTTATAAACCAGAGCCTGTTATAAACCAGAGGCCTTTTTAAACCAATGCCCGTTATAATCCACAGGCCGTTAAAAACCAGAGCCCGTTATAAACCAGAGCCCTTAATAAACCAGAGCCCTTTTTAAACCAGAGCCGGTTATAAACCAGAGCCTGTTATAAACCAGATCAGCTTTTAAACCAAAGCCCGTTATAAACCAGAGCCCATTACAAACCAGAGCACTTTATAAGCCAGAACCCTTTATAAACCAGAGGCTGTTATAAACCAGAGCAGATAAAAAACCAGAGCCCTTTATAAACCAAAGCCCATTAGAAACCAAAGCCCTTTAGAACCTAAAGCCCTTTAGAAACCAAAGCCCTTTATATACCAGAACCTTTAATAAACCAGAGCCGTATATAAACCAGAGCCCTTTATAAACTAAAGCCGGTTATAAACCAGAGCCTGTTATAAACCAGATCCGCTTTTAAACCAAAGCCCGTTATAAACCAGAGCTCATTACAAACCAGAGCACTTTATAAGCCAGAACCCTTTATAAACCAGAGGCTGTTATAAACCAGAGCAGATAAAAAACCAGAGCCCTTTATAAACCAAAGCCCATTAGAAACCAAAGCCCTTTAGAACCTAAAGCCCTTTAGAAACCAAAGCCCTTTATTTACCAGAACCTTTAATAAACCAGAGCCGTATATAAACCAGAGCCCTTTATAAACTAAAGCCGGTTATAAACCAGAGCCCTTTATAAACCAGAACCCTTTATAAACCAGAGCCTGTTATAAACCAGAGCCCTTTAAAAACCAGAGCCCTTTATAAACCAGAGCCCTTTATAACCCAGCGCCCTTTAGAAACCAGAGCCCTTTAGAAACCAAAGCCCTTTATATACCAGAGCCTGTAATAAACCAGAGCCATTTATATACCAGAGCCTGTAATAAACCAGAGCCCTTTATTAACCAAAGCCGGTTATAAACCAGACCCTTTTTAATCCAGAGCCGGTTATAGACCAGAGCCCGTTACAAACCAAAGGCCTTTTTAAACCAGAGCCTGTTATATACCAGAGCCCGTTAAAAACAAAGAGGCCTTTATAAATCAGAGCCCTTTATAAACCAAAGCCCATTAGAAAACAAACCCCTTTAGAAACCATAGCCCTTTATATACCAGAGCCTGTAATAAACCAGAGCCCTTTATAAACCAGAGCCCTTTATAAACAAGAGCACTTTATAAACCAAAGCCCTTTAGAAACCATAGCCCTTTATAAAGCAGAGCCCTGTATAAACCAAAGCCAGTTAGAAACCAGAGCCCGTTATAAACCATAGCCCTTTTAAACCAAAGCCGGTTATAAACCAGAGCCTGTTATAAACCAGAGCCCTTTATAAACCAGAGCCCTTTATAAACATAAGCCGGTCATAAACCAGAGCCCGTTACAAACCAGAGCCTGTTATAAACCATAGCATTTTATAAACCAGAGCCCTGTATAAACCAAAGGCAGTTATAAACCAGAGCCCGTTATGAACCAGAGTCCTTTTTAAACAAAAGCCGGTTATAAACCAGATCACCTTTTAAACCAAAGCCCGGTATAAACCAGGGCCAATTACAAACCACAGCACTTTATAAACCAGAACCCTTTATAAACCAGAGCCCTTTATAAACCAAAGCCCATAAGAAAACAAAGCCCTTTAGAAACCATAGCCCTTTATATACCAGAGCCTGTAATAAACCAGAGCCGTTTTTAACCAGAGCCCTTTATTAACCAAAGCTGGTTATAAACCAGAGCCGGTTATAAACCAAAGCCCTTTGGAAACCAAAGCCCTTTATATACCAGAGCCTGTCATAAACCAGAACCCTTTATAAACCACAGCCTTTTATAAACCAAAGCCGGTTATAAACTAGAGCTCGTTATAAACCAGAGCCCATTACAAACCAGAGCGCTTTATAAACCAGAACCCTTTATAAAGCAGAGCACCTTATAAACCAGAGTCCTTTAAAAACCAGAGCCCTTTATAAACCAGAGCCCTTTATAAACCAAAGCCCTTTAGAAACCAAAGCCCTTTTTTAACCGGAGCCGGTTATAGACCAGAGCCCATTATAAACCATAGCCCTTTATAAACCAGAGCCCTTTATAAACCAAAGCCGGTTATAAACAAGAGCCTGTTATAAACCAGAGCCCGTTATAAACCAAAGCCGGTTATAAACCAGAGCCTGTTATAAACAAGAGCCCTTTTTAAACCAAAGCCCGTTATAAACCAGAGCCCATTACAAACCAGAGCCCTTTATAAGCCAGAACCCTTTATAAACCAGAGGCTGTTATAAACCAGAGCAGATTAAAAACCAGAGCCCTTTATAATCCAGAGCCCTTTATAAACCAAAGCCCATTAGAAACCAAAGCCCTTTATATACCCGAGCCTGTCAAAAAACCAGAACCCTTTATAAACCAGAGCCCTTTATAAACCAAAGCCGGTTATAAACCAGAGCCTGTTATGAACCATAGCCCTTTATAAACCACAGCCATTTTAAACCAAAGCCCGTTATAAACCAGAGCCCATTGCAAACCAGAGCTCTTTATAAACCAGAACCCTTTATAAAGCAGAGCACCTTATAAACCAGAGCCCTTTAAAAACCAGAGCCCATTATAAACCAGAGCCCTTTATAAACCAAAGCCCTTTAGAAACCAAAGCCCTTTTTGAACCGGAGCCGGTTATAGACCAGAGCGCGTTATAAACCATAGCCCTTTATAAACCAAAGCCGGTTATAAACCAGAGCCTGTTATAAACCAGAACCCCTTTTAAACCAAAGCCCGTTATAAACCAGAGCCTATTACAAACGAGAGCCCTTTAAAAACCAGAGCCCTTTATAAACCAGAGCCCTTTATAACCCAGCGCCCTTTAGAAACCAGAGCCCTTTATAAAGCAGAGCACCTTATAAACCAGAGTCCTTTAAAAACCAGAGCCCTTTATAAACCAGAGCCCTTTATAAACCAAAGCCCTTTAGAAACCAAAGCCCTTTATATACCAGAGCCTGTAATAAACCAGAGCCGTATATAAACCAGAGCCCTTTATAAATCAAAGCCGGTTATAAACCAGAGCCCGTTATAAACCAGAGCCCTTTATGAACCAAAGCCGGTTATAAACCAGAGCCTGTTATAAACCAGAGGCCTTTTTAAACCAAAGCCCGTTATAAGCCACAGGCCGTTAAAAACCAGAGCCCGTTATAAACCAGAGCCCTTTTTAAACCAGAGCCTGTTATAGACCAGAGACCGTTATAAACCATAGCCAGTTATAAATCAGAGCCCGTTATAAACCAAAGCCGGTTTTAAACCAGAGCCTGTTATAAACCAGATCCCCTTTTAAACCAAAGCCCGTTATAAACCAGAGCCCATTACAAACCAGAGCCCTTTATAAGCCAGAACCCTTTATAAACCAGAGCCCGTTATAAACCAGAGCCCTTTAAAAACCAGAGCCCCTTTATAAATCAGAGCCCTTTATAAACCAAAGCCCATTAGAAAACAAAGCCCTTTAGAAACCATAGCCCTTTATATACCAGAGCCTGTAATAAACCAGAGCCGTTTATAAACCAGAGCCCTTTATTAACCAAAGCTGGTTATAAACCAGAGCCTGTTATAAACCAGAGGCCTTTTTAAACCAAAGCCCTTTATAAGCCAGAGGCCGTTAAAAACCAGAGCCCTTTATAAACCAGAACCCTTTATAAACCAGAGCCCGTTATAAACCAGAGCCCTTTATAAATAAGAGCCCTTTATAAACCAAAGCCCTTTGGAAACCAGAGCCCTTTATATACCAGAGCCTGTCATAAACCAGAACCCTTTATAAACCACAGCCCTTTATAAACCAAAGCCGGTTATAAACTAGAGCTCGTTATAAACCAGAGCCCATTACAAACCAGAGCGCTTTATAAACCAAAACCCTTTATAAAGCAGAGATCCTTATAAACCAGAGTCCTTTAAAAACCAGAGCCCTTTATAAACCAGAGCCCTTTATAAACCAAAGCCCTTTATAAACCAAAGCCCTTTTTTAACTTGAGCCGGTTATAGACCAGAGCCCATTATAAACCATAGCCCTTTATAAACCAGAGCCCTTTATAAACAAAAGCCGGTTATAAACCAGAGCCTGTTATAAACCAGAGCCCGTTATAAACCAAAGCCGATTATAAACCCGAGCCTGTTATAAACAAGAGCCCTTTTTAAACCAAAGCCCGTTATAAACCAAAGCCCATTAGAAACCAAAGCCCTTTATATACCCGAGCCTGTCAAAAAACCAGAACCCTTTATAAACCAGAGCCCTTTATAAACCAAAGCCGGTTATAAACCAGAGCCCGTTATAAACCATAGCCCTTTATAAACCACAGCCCTTTTAAACCAAAGCCCGTTATAAACCAGAGCCCATTACAAACCAGAGCGCTTTATAAACCAGAACCCTTTATAAAGCAGAGCACCTTACAAACCAGAGCCCTTTAAAAACCAGAGCCCGTTATAAACCAGAGCCCTTTATAAACCAAAGCCCTTTAGAAACCAAAGCCCTTTTTTAACCGGAGCCGGTTATAGACCAGAGCCCGTTATAAACCATAGCCCTTTATAAACCAAAGCCGGTTATAAACCAGAGCCTGTTATAAACCAGAACCCCTTTTAAACCAAAGCCCGTTATAAACCAGAGCCCATTACAAATGAGAGCCTTTTAAAAACCAGAGCCCTTTATAAACCAGAGCCCTTTATAACCCAGCGCCCTTTAGAAACCAGAGCCCTTTAGAAACCAAAGCCCTTTATATACCAGAGCCTGTAATAAACCAGAGCCATTTATATACCAGAGCCTGTAATAAACCAGAGCCCTTTATTAACCAAAGCCGGTTATAAACCAGACCCTTTTTAATCCAGAGCCTGTTATAGACCAGAGCCCGTTAAAAACAAAGAGGCATTTTTAAACCAGAGCCAGTTAAAAACCAGAGCCCTTTATAAACCAGAGCCCTTTATAAACCAAAGCCCATTAGAAACCAAAGCCCTTTATATACCCGAGCCTGTCAAAAAACCAGAACCCTTTATAAACCAGAGCCCTTTATAAACCAAAGCCGGTTATAAACCAGAGCCCGTTATAAACCATAGCCCTTTATAAACCACAGCCCTTTTAAACCAAAGCCCGTTATAAACCAGAGCCCATTACAAACCAGAGCGCTTTATAAACCAGAACCCTTTATAAAGCAGAGCACCTTATAAACCAGAGCCCTTTAAAAACCAGAGCCCGTTATAAACCAGAGCCCTTTATAAACCAAAGCCCTTTAGAAACAAAAGCCCTTTTTTAACCGGAGCCGGTTATAGACCAGAGCCCGTTATAAACCATAGCCCTTTATAAACCAAAGCCGGTTATAAACCAGAGCCTGTTATAAACCAGAACCCCTTTTAAACCAAAGCCCGTTATAAACCAGAGCCCATTACAAATGAGAGCCTTTTAAAAACCAGAGCCCTTTATAAACCAGAGCCCTTTATAACCCAGCGCCCTTTAGAAACCAGAGCCCTTTAGAAACCAAAGCCCTTTATATACCAGAGCCTGTAATAAACCAGAGCCATTTATATACCAGAGCCTGTTATAAACCATAGCCCTTTATAAACCAGAGCCCTTTATAAACCAAAGCCGGTTATAAACCAGAGCCCGTTATAAACCTGAGCCCATTATAAACCAAAGCCGGTTATAAACCAGAGCCTGTTATAAACCAGAGCCCTTTTTAAACCAAAGCCCGTAATAAACCAGAGCCCATTACAAACCAGAGCCCTTTAAAAACCAGAACCCTTTTTAAACCAGAGCCTGTTATAAACCAGAGCCCTTTATAAACCAAAGCCCATTAGAAACAAAAGCCCTTTAGAAACTAAAGCCCTTTAGAAACCAAAGCCCTTTATATACCAGAGCCTGTAATAAACCAGAGCCGTATATAAACCAGAGCCCTTTATAAATCAAAGCCGGTTATAAACCAGAGCCCGTTATAAACCAGAGCCCTTTATAAACCAAAGCCGGTTATAAACCAGAGCCTGTTATAAACCAGAGGCCTTTTTAAACCAAAGCCCGTTATAAGCCACAGGCCGTTAAAAACCAGAGCCCGTTATAAACCAGAGCCCTTAATAAACCAGAGCCCTTTATAAACCAGAGCCCTTTATAAACCAAAGCCCTTTAGACACGGAAGCCCTTTTTAAACCAGAGCCGGTTATAGACCAGAGACCGTTATAAACCATAGCCAGTTATAAATAAGAGCCCGTTATAAACCAAAGCCGGTTATAAACCAGAGCCTATTATAAACCACAGCCCTTTTAAACCAAAGCCCGTTATAAACCAGAGCCCATTACAAACCAGAGCGCTTTATAAACCAGAACCCTTTATAAAGCAGAGCACCTTATAAACCAGAGCCCTTTAAAAACCAGAGCCCGTTATAAACCAGAGCCCTTTATAAACCAAAGCCCTTTAGAAACCAAAGTCCTTTTTGAACCGGAGCCGGTTATAGACCAGAGCCCGTTATAAACCATAGCCCTTTATAAACCAAAGCCGGTTATAAACCAGAGCCTGTTATAAACCAGAACCCCTTTTAAACCAAAGCCCGTTATAAACCAGAGCCCATTACAAATGAGAGCCTTTTAAAAACCAGAGCGCTTTATAAACCAGAGCCCTTTATAACCCAGCACCCTTTAGAAACCAAAACCCTTTAGAAACCAAAGCCCTTTATATACCAGAGCCTGTAATAAACCAGAGCCATTTATATACCAGAGCCTGTAATAAACCAGAGCCCTTTATTAACCAAAGCCAGTTATAAACCAGACCCTTTTTAATCCAGAGCCTGTTATAGACCAGAGCCCGTTAAAAACAAAGAGGCATTTTTAAACCAGAGCCAGTTAAAAATCAGAGCCCTTTATAAACTTGAGCCCTTTATTAACCAGAGCCTGTTATAAACCATAGCCCTTTATAAACCAGAGCCCTTTATAAACCAAAGCCGGTTATAAACCAGAGCCCGTTATAAACCAGAGCCCATTATAAACCAAAGCCGGTTATAAACCAGAGCCTGTTATAAACCAGAGCCCTTTTTAAACCAAAGCCCGTAATAAACCAGAGCCCATTACAAACCAGAGCCCTTTATAAACCAGAACCCTTTTTAAACCAGAGCCTGTTATAAACCAGAGCCCTTTATAAACCAAAGCCCATTAGAAACAAAAGCCCTTTAGAAACTAAAGCCCTTTAGAAACCAAAGCCCTTTATATACCAGAGCCTGTAATAAACCAGAGCCGTATATAAACCAGAGCCCTTTATAAATCAAACCCGGTTATAAACCAGAGCCCGTTATAAACCAGAGCCCTTTATAAACCAAAGCCGGTTATAAACCAGAGCCTGTTATAAACCAGAGGCCTTTTTAAACCAAAGCCCGTTATAAGCCACAGGCCGTTAAAAACCAGAGCCCGTTATAAACCAGAGCCCTTAATAAACCAGAGCCCTTTATAAACCAAAGCCCTTTAGACACGGAAGCCCTTTTTAAACCAGAGCCGGTTATAGACCAGAGACCGTTATAAACCATAGCCAGTTATAAATAAGAGCCCGTTATAAACCAAAGCCGGTTATAAACCAGAGCCTGTTATAAACCAGATCCCCTTTTAAACCAAAACCCGTTATAAACCAGAGCCCATTACAAACCAGAGCCCTTTATAAGCCAGAACCCTTTATAAACCAGAGGCTTTTATAAACCAGAGCAGATTAAAAACCAGAGCCCTTTATAAACCAAAGCCCATTAGAAACCAAAGCCCTTTAGAACCTAAAGCCCTTTAGAAACCAAAGCCCTTTATATACCAGAACCTTTAATAAACCAGAGCCGTATATAAACCAGAGCCCTTTATAAACTAAAGCCGGTTATAAACCAGAGCCTGTTATTAACAAGATCCCTTTAGAAACCAAAGCCCTTTATATACCAGAGCCTGTCATAAACCAGAACCCTTTATAAACCAGTGCCGGTTATAAACCAGAGCCTGTTATAAACCATAGGCCTTTCTAAACCAAAGCCTGTTAGAAGCCAGAGCCCATTAAAAACCAGAACCCTTTATAAACCAGATCCCGTTATAAACAGTAGCCCTTTTTAAACCAGAGCCCTTTATAAACCAAAGCCCTTTATAAACTAAAGCCTTCTATATACCAGAGCCTGTTATAAACCACAGCCCTTTATAAACCAGAGCCCTTTATAAACCAAAGCCGGTTATAAACCAGAGCCCGTTATAAACCAGAGCTCTTTATTCACCAGAGCCTGTTATAAACCAGAGCCCTTTATAAACCAGAACCCTTTATAAACCAGAGTCTGTCATAAACCAGAGCCCGTTACAAACCAGAGCCTGTTATAAACCATAGCATTTTATAAACCAGAGCCCTGTATAAACCAGAGCACGTTATGAACCAGAGTCTTTTATAAACAAAAGCCGGTTATAAACGAGAGCCCGTTATAAACCATAGCCCTTTATAAACCACAGCCCTTTATAAACCAAAGCCGGTTATAAACCAGAGCCCGTTATAAACCAGAGCCCATTACAAACCAGACCCTTTATAAACCAGAAACCTTTATAAAACAGAGCACCTTATAAACCAGAGCCCTTTATAAACCAGAGCCCTTTGTAAACCAAAGCCCTTTAGAAACCAAAGCCCTTTTTAAACCAGAGCCGGTTATAGACCAGAGCCCGTTATAAACCATAGCCCTTTATAAACCACAGCCCTTTTAAACCAAAGCCCGTTATAAACCAGAGCCCATTACAAACCAGAGCGCTTTATAAACCAGAACCCTTTATAAAGCAGAGCACCTTATAAACCAGAGCCCTTTAAAAATCAGAGCCCGTTATAAACCAGAGCCCTTTATAAACCAAAGCCCTTTAGAAACCAAAGCCCTTTTTGAACCGGAGCCGGTTATAGACCAGAGCCCGTTATAAACCATAGCCCTTTATAAACCAAAGCCGGTTATAAACCAGAGCCTGTTATAAACCAGAACCCCTTTTAAACCAAAGCCCGTTATAAACCAGAGCCCATTACAAATGAGAGCCTTTTAAAAACCAGAGCGCTTTATAAACCAGAGCCCTTTATAACCCAGCGCCCTTTAGAAACCAGAGCCCTTTAGAAACCAAAGCCCTTTATATACCAGAGCCTGTAATAAACCAGAGCCATTTATATACCAGAGCCTGTAATAAACCAGAGCCCTTTATTAACCAAAGCCGGTTATAAACCAGACCCGTTTTAATCCAGAGCCTGTTATAGACCAGAGCCCGTTAAAAACAAAGAGGCATTTTTAAATCAGAGCCAGTTAAAAACCAGAGCCCTTTATAAACCAGAGCCCTTTATTAACCAGAGCCTGTTATAAACCATAGCCCTTTATAAACCAGAGCCCTTTATAAACCAAAGCCGGTTATAAACCAGAGCCCGTTATAAACCAGAGCCCATTATAAACCAAAGCCGGTTATAAACCAGAGCCTGTTATAAACCAGAGCCCTTTTTAAACCAAAGCCCGTAATAAACCAGAGCCCATTACAAACCAGAGCCCTTTATAAACCAGAACCCTTTTTAAACCAGAGCCTGTTATAAACCAGAGCCCTTTATAAACCAAAGCCCATTAGAAACAAAAGCCCTTTAGAAACTAAAGCCCTTTAGAAACCAAAGCCCTTTATATACCAGAGCCTGTAATAAACCAGAGCCGTATATAAACCAGAGCCCTTTATAAATCAAACCCGGTTATAAACCAGAGCCCGTTATAAACCAGAGCCCTTTATAAACCAAAGCCGGTTATAAACCAGAGCCTGTTATAAACCAGAGGCCTTTTTAAACCAAAGCCCGTTATAAGCCACAGGCCGTTAAAAACCAGAGCCCGTTATAAACCAGAGCCCTTAATAAACCAGAGCCCTTTATAAACCAAAGCCCTTTAGACACGGAAGCCCTTTTTAAACCAGAGCCGGTTATAGACCAGAGACCGTTATAAACCATAGCCAGTTATAAATAAGAGCCCGTTATAAACCAAAGCCGGTTATAAACCAGAGCCTGTTATAAACCACAGCCCTTTTAAACCAAAGCCCGTTATAAACCAGAGCCCATTACAAACCAGAGCGCTTTATAAACCAGAACCCTTTATAAAGCAGAGCACCTTATAAACCAGAGCCCTTTATAACCCAGCACCCTTTAGAAACCAAAACCCTTTAGAAACCAAAGCCCTTTATATACCAGAGCCTGTAATAAACCAGAGCCATTTATATACCAGAGCCTGTAATAAACCAGAGCCCTTTATTAACCAAAGCCGGTTATAAACCAGACCCTTTTTAATCCAGAGCCTGTTATAGACCAGAGCCCGTTAAAAACAAAGAGGCATTTTTAAACCAGAGCCAGTTAAAAACCAGAGCCCTTTATAAACCAGAGCCCTTTATTAACCAGAGCCTGTTATAAACCATAGCCCTTTATAAACCAGAGCCCTTTATAAACCAAAGCCGGTTATAAACCAGAGCCCGTTATAAACCAGAGCCCATTATAAACCAAAGCCGGTTATAAACCAGAGCCTGTTATAAACCAGAGCCCTTTTTAAACCAAAGCCCGTAATAAACCAGAGCCCATTACAAACCAGAGCCCTTTATAAACCAGAACCCTTTTTAAACCAGAGCCTGTTATAAACCAGAGCCCTTTATAAACCAAAGCCCATTAGAAACAAAAGCCCTTTAGAAACTAAAGCCCTTTAGAAACCAAAGCCCTTTATATACCAGAGCCTGTAATAAACCAGAGCCGTATATAAACCAGAGCCCTTTATAAATCAAACCCGGTTATAAACCAGAGCCCGTTATAAACCAGAGCCCTTTATAAACCAAAGCCGGTTATAAACCAGAGCCTGTTATAAACCAGAGGCCTTTTTAAACCAAAGCCCGTTATAAGCCACAGGCCGTTAAAAACCAGAGCCCGTTATAAACCAGAGCCCTTAATAAACCAGAGCCCTTTATAAACCAAAGCCCTTTAGACACGGAAGCCCTTTTTAAACCAGAGCCGGTTATAGACCAGAGACCGTTATAAACCATAGCCAGTTATAAATAAGAGCCCGTTATAAACCAAAGCTGGTTATAAACCAGAGCCTGTTATAAACCAGATCCCCTTTTAAACCAAAACCCGTTATAAACCAGAGCCCATTACAAACCAGAGCCCTTTATAAGCCAGAACCCTTTATAAACCAGAGGCTTTTATAAACCAGAGCAGATTAAAAACCAGAGCCCTTTATAAATCAAAGCCCATTAGAAACCAAAGCCCTTTAGAACCTAAAGCCCTTTAGAAACCAAAGCCCTTTATATACCAGAACCTTTAATAAACCAGAGCCGTATATAAACCAGAGCCCTTTATAAACTAAAGCCGGTTATAAACCAGAGCCTGTTATTAACAAGAGCCCTTTAGAAACCAAAGCCCTTTATATACCAGAGCCTGTCATAAACCAGAACCCTTTATAAACCAGTGCCGGTTATAAACCAGAGCCTGTTATAAACCATAGGCCTTTCTAAACCAAAGCCTGTTAGAAGCCAGAGCCCATTAAAAACCAGAACCCTTTATAAACCAGATCCCGTTATAAACAGTAGCCCTTTTTAAACCAGAGCCCTTTATAAACCAAAGCCCTTTATAAACTAAAGCCTTCTATATACCAGAGCCTGTTATAAACCACAGCCCTTTATAAACCAGAGCCCTTTATAAACCAAAGCCGGTTATAAACCAGAGCCCGTTATAAACCAGAGCTCTTTATTCACCAGAGCCTGTTATAAACCAGAGCCCTTTATAAACCAGAACCCTTTATAAACCAGAGTCTGTCATAAACCAGAGCCCGTTACAAACCAGAGCCTGTTATAAACCATAGCATTTTATAAACCAGAGCCCTGTATAAACCAGAGCACGTTATGAACCAGAGTCTTTTATAAACAAAAGCCGGTTATAAACGAGAGCCCGTTATAAACCATAGCCCTTTATAAACCACAGCCCTTTATAAACCAAAGCCGGTTATAAACCAGAGCCCGTTATAAACCAGAGCCCATTACAAACCAGACCCTTTATAAACCAGAAACCTTTATAAAACAGAGCACCTTATAAACCAGAGCCCTTTATAAACCAGAACCCTTTGTAAACCAAAGCCCTTTAGAAACCAAAGCCCTTTTTAAACCAGAGCCGGTTATAGACCAGAGCCCGTTATAAACCATAGCCCTTTATAAACCACAGCCCTTTTAAACCAAAGCCTGTTATAAACCAGAGCCCATTACAAACCAGAGCGCTTTCTAAACCAGAACCCTTTATAAAGCAGAGCACCTTATAAACCAGAGCCCTTTAAAAACCAGAGCCCGTTATAAACCAGAGCCCTTTATAAACCAAAGCCCTTTAGAAACCAAAGCCCTTTTTTAACCGGAGCCGGTTATAGACCAGAGCCCGTTATAAACCATAGCCCTTTATAAACCAAAGCCGGTTATAAACCAGAGCCTGTTATAAACCAGAACCCCTTTTAAACCAAAGCCCGTTATAAACCAGAGCCCATTACAAATGAGAGCCTTTTAAAAACCAGAGCCCTTTATAAACCAGAGCCCTTTATAACCCAGCGCCCTTTAGAAACCAGAGCCCTTTAGAAACCAAAGCCCTTTATATACCAGAGCCTGTAATAAACCAGAGCCATTTATATACCAGAGCCTGTAATAAACCAGAGCCCTTTATTAACCAAAGCCGGTTATAAACCAGACCCTTTTTAATCCAGAGCCTGTTATAGACCAGAGCCCGTTAAAAACAAAGAGGCATTTTTAAACCAGAGCCAGTTAAAAACCAGAGCCCTTTATAAACCAGAGCCCTTTATTAACAAGAGCCTGTTATAAACCATAGCCCTTTATAAACCAGAGCCCTTTATAAACCAAAGCCGGTTATAAACCAGAGCCCGTTATAAACCAGAGCCCATTATAAACCAAAGCCGGTTATAAACCAGAGCCTGTTATAAACCAGAGCCCTTTTTAAACCAAAGCCCGTAATAAACCAGAGCCCATTACAAACCAGAGCCCTTTATAAACCAGAACCCTTTTTAAACCAGAGCCTGTTATAAACCAGAGCCCTTTATAAACCAAAGCCCATTAGAAACAAAAGCCCTTTAGAAACTAAAGCCCTTTAGAAACCAAAGCCCTTTATATACCAGAGCCTGTAATAAACCAGAGCCGTATATAAACCAGAGCCCTTTATAAATCAAAGCCGGTTATAAACCAGAGCCCGTTATAAACCAGAGCCCTTTATAAACCAAAGCCGGTTATAAACCAGAGCCTGTTATAAACCAGAGGCCTTTTTAAACCAAAGCCCGTTATAAGCCACAGGCCGTTAAAAACCAGAGCCCGTTATAAACCAGAGCCCTTAATAAACCAGAGCCCTTTATAAACCAGAGCCCTTTATAAACCAAAGCCCTTTAGACACGGAAGCCCTTTTTAAACCAGAGCCGGTTATAGACCAGAGACCGTTATAAACCATAGCCGGTTATAAATACGAGCCCGTTATAAACCAAAGCCAGTTATAAACCAGAGCCTGTTATAAACCACAGCCCTTTTAAACCAAAGCCCGTTATAAACCAGAGCCCATTACAAACCAGAGCGCTTTATAAACCAGAACCCTTTATAAAGCAGAGCACCTTATAAACCAGAGCCCTTTAAAAACCAGAGCCCGTTATAAACCAGAGCCCTTTATAAACCAAAGCCCTTTAGAAACCAAAGCCCTTTTTGAACCGGAGCCGGTTATAGACCAGAGCCCGTTATAAACCATAGCCCTTTATAAACCAAAGCCGGTTATAAACCAGAGCCTGTTATAAACCAGAACCCCTTTTAAACCAAAGCCCGTTATAAACCAGAGCCCATTACAAATGAGAGCCTTTTAAAAACCAGAGCGCTTTATAAACCAGAGCCCTTTATAACCCAGCGCCCTTTAGAAACCAGAGCCCTTTAGAAACCAAAGCCCTTTATAAACCACAGCCCTTTATAAACCAAAGCCGGTTATAAACCAGAGCCCGTTATAAACCAGAGCCCATTACAAACCAGACCCTTTATAAACCAGAAACCTTTATAAAACAGAGCACCTTATAAACCAGAGCCCTTTATAAACCACAGCCCTTTTAAACCAAAGCCCGTTATAAACCAGAGCCCATTACAAACCAGAGCGCTTTATAAACCAGAACCCTTTATAAAGCAGAGCACCTTATAAACCAGAGCCCTTTAAAAACCAGAGCCCGTTATAAACCAGAGCCCTTTAGAAACCAAAGCCGGTTATAAACCAGAGCCTGTTATAAACCAGAACCCCTTTTAAACCAAAGCCCGTTATAAACCAGAGCCCATTACAAATGAGAGCCTTTTAAAAACCAGAGCCCTTTATAAACCAGAGCCCTTTATAACCCAGCGCCCTTTAGAAACCAGAGCCCTTTAGAAACCAAAGCCCTTTATATACCAGAGCCTGTAATAAACCAGAGCCATTTATATACCAGAGCCTGTAATAAACCAGAGCCCTTTATTAACCAAAGCCGGTTATAAACCAGACCCTTTTTAATCCAGAGCCTGTTATAGACCAGAGCCCGTTAAAAACAAAGAGGCATTTTTAAAGCAGAGCCAGTTAAAAACCAGAGCCCTTTATAAACCAGAGCCCTTTATTAACCAGAGCCTGTTATAAACCATAGCCCTTTATAAACCAGAGCCCTTTATAAACCAAAGCCGGTTATAAACCAGAGCCCGTTATAAACCAGAGCCCATTATAAACCAAAGCCGGTTATAAACCAGAGCCTGTTATAAACCAGAGCCCTTTTTAAACCAAAGCCCGTAATAAACCAGAGCCCATTACAAACCAGAGCCCTTTATAAACCAGAACCCTTTTTAAACCAGAGCCTGTTATAAACCAGAGCCCTTTATAAACCAAAGCCCATTAGAAACAAAAGCCCTTTAGAAACTAAAGCCCTTTAGAAACCAAAGCCCTTTATATACCAGAGCCTGTAATAAACCAGAGCCGTATATAAACCAGAGCCCTTTATAAATCAAAGCCGGTTATAAACCAGAGCCCGTTATAAACCAGAGCCCTTTATAAACCAAAGCCGGTTATAAACCAGAGCCTGTTATAAACCAGAGGCCTTTTTAAACCAAAGCCCGTTATAAGCCACAGGCCGTTAAAAACCAGAGCCCGTTATAAACCAGAGCCCTTAATAAACCAGAGCCCTTTATAAACCAGAGCCCTTTATAAACCAAAGCCCTTTAGACACGGAAGCCCTTTTTAAACCAGAGCCGGTTATAGACCAGAGACCGTTATAAACCATAGCCGGTTATAAATAAGAGCCCGTTATAAACCAAAGCCGGTTATAAACCAGAGCCTGTTATAAACCAGATCCCCTTTTAAACCAAAACCCGTTATAAACCAGAGCCCATTACAAACCAGAGCCCTTTATAAGCCAGAACCCTTTATAAACCAGAGGCTTTTATAAACCAGAGCAGATTAAAAACCAGAGCCCTTTATAAACCAAAGACCATTAGAAACCAAAGCCCTTTAGAACCTAAAGCCCTTTAGAAACCAAAGCCCTTTATATACCAGAGCCTGTAATAAACCAGAGCCGTATATAAACCAGAGCCCTTTATAAATCAAACCCGGTTATAAACCAGAGCCCGTTATAAACCAGAGCCCTTTATAAACCAAAGCCGGTTATAAACCAGAGCCTGTTATAAACCAGAGGCCTTTTTAAACAAAAGCCCGTTATAAGCCACAGGCCGTTAAAAACCAGAGCCCGTTATAAACCAGAGCCCTTAATAAACCAGAGCCCTTTATAAACCAAAGCCCTTTAGACACGGAAGCCCTTTTTAAACCAGAGCCGGTTATAGACCAGAGACCGTTATAAACCATAGCCAGTTATAAATAAGAGCCCGTTATAAACCAAAGCCGGTTATAAACCAGAGCCTGTTATAAACCAGATCCCCTTTTAAACCAAAACCCGTTATAAACCAGAGCCCATTAAAAACCAGAGCCCTTTATAAGCCAGAACCCTTTATAAACCAGAGGCTTTTATAAACCAGAGCAGATTAAAAACCAGAGCCCTTTATAAACCAAAGCCCATTAGAAACCAAAGCCCTTTAGAACCTAAAGCCCTTTAGAAACCAAAGCCCCTTATATACCAGAACCTTTAATAAACCAGAGCCGTATATAAACCAGAGCCCTTTATAAACTAAAGCCGGTTATAAACCAGAGCCTGTTATTAACAAGAGCCCTTTAGAAACCAAAGCCCTTTATATACCAGAGCCTGTCATAAACCAGAACCCTTTATAAACCAGTGCCGGTTATAAACCAGAGCCTGTTATAAACCATAGGCCTTTCTAAACCAAAGCCTGTTAGAAGCCAGAGCCCATTAAAAACCAGAACCCTTTATAAACCAGATCCCGTTAGAAAGCCCTTTAGAAACCAAAGCCCTTTATATACCAGAGCCTGTCATAAACCAGAACCCTTTATAAACCAGTGCCGGTTATAAACCAGAGCCTGTTATAAACCATAGGCCTTTCTAAACCAAAGCCTGTTAGAAGCCAGAGCCCATTAAAAACCAGAACCCTTTATAAACCAGATCCCGTTATAAACAGTAGCCCTTTTTAAACCAGAGCCCTTTATAAACCAAAGCCCTTTATAAACTAAAGCCTTCTATATACCAGAGCCTGTTATAAACCACAGCCCTTTATAAACCAGAGCCCTTTATAAACCAAAGCCTGTTATAAACCAGAGCCCGTTATAAACCAGAGCTCTTTATTCACCAGAGCCTGTTATAAACCAGAGCCCTTTATAAACCAGAACCCTTTATAAACCAGAGTCTGTCATAAACCAGAGCCCGTTACAAACCAGAGCCTGTTATAAACCATAGCATTTTATAAACCAGAGCCCTGTATAAACCAGAGCACGTTATGAACCAGAGTCTTTTATAAACAAAAGCCGGTTATAAACGAGAGCCCGTTATAAACCATAGCCCTTTATAAACCACAGCCCTTTATAAACCAAAGCCGGTTATAAACCAGAGCCCGTTATAAACCAGAGCCCATTACAAACCAGACCCTTTATAAACCAGAAACCTTTATAAAACAGAGCACCTTATAAACCAGAGCCCTTTATAAACCAGAGCCCTTTGTAAACCAAAGCCCTTTAGAAACCAAAGCCCTTTTTAAACCAGAGCCGGTTATAGACCAGAGCCCGTTATAAACCATAGCCCTTTATAAACCACAGCCCTTTTAAACCAAAGCCCGTTATAAACCAGAGCCCATTACAAACCAGAGCGCTTTATAAACCAGAACCCTTTATAAAGCAGAGCACCTTATAAACCAGAGCCCTTTAAAAACCAGAGCCCGTTATAAACCAGAGCCCTTTATAAACCAAAGCCCTTTAGAAACCAAAGCCCTTTTTTAACCGGAGCCGGTTATAGACCAGAGCCCGTTATAAACCATAGCCCTTTATAAACCAAAGCCGGTTATAAACCAGAGCCTGTTATAAACCAGAACCCCTTTTAAACCAAAGCCCGTTATAAACCAGAGCCCATTACAAATGAGAGCCTTTTAAAAACCAGAGCCCTTTATAAACCAGAGCCCTTTATAACCCAGCGCCCTTTAGAAACCAGAGCCCTTTAGAAACAAAAGCCCTTTATATACCAGAGCCTGTAATAAACCAGAGCCATTTATATACCAGAGCCTGTAATAAACCAGAGCCCTTTATTAACCAAAGCCGGTTATAAACCAGATCCTTTTTAATCCAGAGCCTGTTATAGACCAGAGCCCGTTAAAAACAAAGAGGCATTTTTAAACCAGAGCCAGTTAAAAACCAGAGCCCTTTATAAACCAGAGCCCTTTATTAACCAGAGCCTGTTATAAACCATAGCCCTTTATAAACCAGAGCCCTTTATAAACCAAAGCCGGTTATAAACCAGAGCCCGTTATAAACCAGAGCCCATTATAAACCAAAGCCGGTTATAAACCAGAGCCTGTTATAAACCAGAGCCCTTTTTAAACCAAAGCCCGTAATAAACCAGAGCCCATTACAAACCAGAGCCCTTTATAAACCAGAACCCTTTTTAAACCAGAGCCTGTTATAAACCAGAGCCCTTTATAAACCAAAGCCCATTAGAAACAAAAGCCCTTTAGAAACTAAAGCCCTTTAGAAACCAAAGCCCTTTATATACCAGAGCCTGTAATAAACCAGAGCCGTATATAAACCAGAGCCCTTTATAAATCAAAGCCGGTTATAAACCAGAGCCCGTTATCAACCAGAGCCCTTTATAAACCAAAGCCGGTTATAAACCAGAGCCTGTTATAAACCAGAGGCCTTTTTAAACCAAAGCCCGTTATAAGCCACAGGCCGTTAAAAACCAGAGCCCGTTATAAACCAGAGCCCTTAATAAACCAGAGCCCTTTATAAACCAGAGCCCTTTATAAACCAAAGCCCTTTAGACACGGAAGCCCTTTTTAAACCAGAGCCGGTTATAGACCAGAGACCGTTATAAACCATAGCCGGTTATAAATAAGAGCCCATTATAAACCAAAGCCGGTTATAAACCAGAGCCTGTTATAAACCACAGCCCTTTTAAACCAAAGCCCGTTATAAACCAGAGCCCATTACAAACCAGAGCGCTTTATAAACCAGAACCCTTTATAAAGCAGAGCACCTTATAAACCAGAGCCGTTTAAAAACCAGAGCCCGTTATAAACCAGAGCCCTTTATAAACCAAAGCCCTTTAGAAACCAAAGCCCTTTTTGAACCGGAGCCGGTTATAGACCAGAGCCCGTTATAAACCATAGCCCTTTATAAACCAAAGCCGGTTATAAACCAGAGCCTGTTATAAACCAGAACCCCTTTTAAACCAAAGCCCGTTATAAACCAGAGCCCATTACAAATGAGAGCCTTTTAAAAACCAGAGCCCTTTATAAACCAGAGCCCTTTATAACCCAGCGCCCTTTAGAAACCAGAGCCCTTTAGAAACCAAAGCCCTTTATATACCAGAGCCTGTAATAAACCAGAGCCATTTATATACCAGAGCCTGTAATAAACCAGAGCCCTTTATTAACCAAAGCCAGTTATAAACCAGACCCTTTTTAATCCAGAGCCTGTTATAGACCAGAGCCCGTTAAAAACAAAGAGGCATTTTTAAAGCAGAGCCAGTTAAAAACCAGAGCCCTTTATAAACCAGAGCCCTTTATTAACCAGAGCCTGTTATAAACCATAGCCCTTTATAAACCAGAGCCCTTTATAAACCAAAGCCGGTTATAAACCAGAGCCCGTTATAAACCAGAGCCCATTATAAACCAAAGCCGGTTATAAACCAGAGCCTGTTATAAACCAGAGCCCTTTTTAAACCAAAGCCCGTAATAAACCAGAGCCCATTACAAACCAGAGCCCTTTATAAACCAGAACCCTTTTTAAACCAGAGCCTGTTATAAACCAGAGCCCTTTATAAACCAAAGCCCATTAGAAACAAAAGCCCTTTAGAAACTAAAGCCCTTTAGAAACCAAAGCCCTTTATATACCAGAGCCTGTAATAAACCAGAGCCGTATATAAACCAGAGCCCTTTATAAATCAAAGCCGGTTATAAACCAGAGCCCGTTATAAACCAGAGCCCTTTATAAACCAAAGCCGGTTATAAACCAGAGCCTGTTATAAACCAGAGGCCTTTTTAAACCAAAGCCCATTATAAGCCACAGGCCGTTAAAAACCAGAGCCCGTTATAAACCAGAGCCCTTAATAAAGCAGAGCCCTTTATAAACCAGAGCCCTTTATAAACCAAAGCCCTTTAGACACGGAAGCCCTTTTTAAACCAGAGCCGGTTATAGACCAGAGACCGTTATAAACCATAGCCGGTTATAAATAAGAGCCCGTTATAAACCAAAGCCGGTTATAAACCAGAGCCTGTTATAAACTACAGCCCTTTTAAACCAAAGCCCGTTATAAACCAGAGCCCATTACAAACCAGAGCGCTTTATAAACCAGAACCCTTTATAAAGCAGAGCACCTTATAAACCAGAGCCCTTTAAAAACCAGAGCCCGTTATAAACCAGAGCCCTTTATAAACCAAAGCCCTTTAAAAACCAAAGCCCTTTTTGAACCGGAGCCGGTTATAGACCAGAGCCCGTTATAAACCATAGCCCTTTATAAACCAAAGCCGGTTATAAACCAGAGCCTGTTATAAACCAGAACCCCTTTTAAACCAAAGCCCGTTGTAAACCAGAGCCCATTACAAATGAGAGCCTTTTAAAAACCAGAGCGCTTTATAAACCAGAGCCCTTTATAACCCAGTGCCCTTTAAAAACCAGAGCCCTTTAGAAACCAAAGCCCTTTATATACCAGAGCCTGTAATAAACCAGAGCCATTTATATACCAGAGCCTGTAATAAACCAGAGCCCTTTATTAACCAAAGCCGGTTATAAACCAGACCCTTTTTAATCCAGAGCCTGTTATAGACCAGAGCCCGTTAAAAACAAAGAGGCATTTTTAAACCAGAGCCAGTTAAAAACCAGAGCCCTTTATAAACCAGAGCCCTTTATTAACCAGAGCCTGTTATAAACCATAGCCCTTTATAAACCAGAGCCCTTTATAAACCAAAGCCGGTTATAAACCAGAGCCCGTTATAAACCAGAGCCCATTATAAACCAAAGCCGGTTATAAACCAGAGCCTGTTATAAACCAGAGCCCTTTTTAAACCAAAGCCCGTAATAAACCAGAGCCCATTACAAACCAGAGCCCTTTATAAACCAGAACCCTTTTTAAACCAGAACCCTTTTTAAACCAGAGCCTGTTATAAACCAGAGCCCTTTATAAACTAAAGCCCATTAGAAACAAAAGCCCTTTAGAAACTAAAGCCCTTTAGAAACCAAAGCCCTTTATATACCAGAGCCTGTAATAAACCAGAGCCGTATATAAACCAGAGCCCTTTATAAATCAAACCCGGTTATAAACCAGAGCCCGTTAAAAACCAGAGCCCTTTATAAACCAAAGCCGGTTATAAACCAGAGCCTGTTATAAACCAGAGGCCTTTTTAAACCAAAGCCCGTTATAAGCCACAGGCCGTTAAAAACCAGAGCCCGTTATAAACCAGAGCCCTTAATAAACCAGAGCCCTTTATAAACCAGAGCCCTTTATAAACCAAAGACCTTTAGACACGGAAGCCCTTTTTAAACCAGAGCCGGTTATAGACCAGAGACCGTTATAAACCATAGCCAGTTATAAATAAGAGCCCGTTATAAACCAAAGCCGGTTATAAACCAGAGCCTGTTATAAACCAGATCCCCTTTTAAACCAAAACCCGTTATAAACCAGAGCCCATTACAAACCAGAGCCCTTTATAAGCCAGAACCCTTTATAAACCAGAGGCTTTTATAAACCAGAGCAGATTAAAAACCAGAGCCCTTTATAAACCAAAGCCCATTAGAAACCAAAGCCCTTTAGAACCTAAAGCCCTTTAGAAACCAAAGCCCTTTATATACCAGAACCTTTAATAAACCAGAGCCGTATATAAACCAGAGCCCTTTATAAACTAAAGCCGGTTATAAACCAGAGCCTGTTATTAACAAGAGCCCTTTAGAAACCAAAGCCCTTTAGAAACCAAAGCCCTTTATATACCAGAGCCTGTCATAAACCAGAACCCTTTATAAACCAGTGCCGGTTATAAACCAGAGCCTGTTATAAACCATAGGCCTTTCTAAACCAAAGCCTGTTAGAAGCCAGAGCCCATTAAAAACCAGAACCCTTTATAAACCAGATCCCGTTATAAACAGTAGCCCTTTTTAAACCAGAGCCCTTTATAAACCAAAGCCCTTTATAAACTAAAGCCTTCTATATACCAGAGCCTGTTATAAACCACAGCCCTTTATAAACGAGAGCCCTTTAAAAACCAAAGCCGGTTATAAACCAGAGCCCGTTATAAACCAGAGCTCTTTATTCACCAGAGCCTGTTATAAACCAGAGCCCTTTATAAACCAGAACCCTTTATAAACCAGAGTCTGTCATAAACTAGAGCCCGTTACAAACCAGAGCCTGTTATAAACCATAGCATTTTATAAACCAGAGACCTGTATAAACCAGAGCACGTTATGAACCAGAGTCTTTTATAAACAAAAGCCGGTTATAAACGAGAGCCCGTTATAAACCATAGCCCTTTATAAACCACAGCCCTTTATAAACCAAAGCCGGTTATAAACCAGAGCCCGTTATAAACCAGAGCCCATTACAAACCAGACCCTTTATAAACCAGAAACCTTTATAAAACAGAGCACCTTATAAACCAGAGCCCTTTATAAACCAGAGCCCTTTGTAAACCAAAGCCCTTTAGAAACCAAAGCCCTTTTTAAACCAGAGCCGGTTATAGACCAGAGCCCGTTATAAACCATAGCCACTTATAAACCAGAGCCCGTTATAAACCAAATCCGGTTATAAACCAGAGCCTGTAATAAACCAGTTCCCCTTTTAAACCAAAACCCGTTATAAACCAGAGCCCATTACAAACCAGAGCCCTTTATAAGCCAGAACCCTTTATAAACCAGAGGCTTTTATAAACCAGAGCAGATTAAAAACCAGAGCCCTTTATAAACCAAAGCCCATTAGAAACCAAAGCCCTTTAGAACATAAAGCCCTTTAGAAACCAAAGCCCTTTATATACCAGAACCTTTAATAAACCAGAGCCGTATATAAACCAGAGCCCTTTATAAACTAAAGCCGGTTATAAACCAGAGCCTGTTATTAACAAGAGCCCTTTAGAAACCAAAGCCCTTTAGAAACCAAAGCCCTTTATATACCAGAGCCTGTCATAAACCAGAACCCTTTATAAATCAGTGCCGGTTATAAACCAGAGCCTGTTATAAACCATAGGCCTTTCTAAACCAAAGCCTGTTAGAAGCCAGAGCCCATTAAAAACCAGAACCCTTTATAAACCAGATCCCGTTATAAACAGTAGCCCTTTTTAAACCAGAGCCCTTTATAAACCAAAGCCCTTTATAAACTAAAGCCTTCTATATACCAGAGCCTGTTATAAACCACAGCCCTTTATAAACCAGAGCCCTTTATAAACCAAAGCCGGTTATAAACCAGAGCCCGTTATAAACCAGAGCTCTTTATTCACCAGAGCCTGTTATAAACCAGAGCCCTTTATAAACCAGAACCCTTTATAAACCAGAGTCTGTCATAAACCAAAGCCCGTTACAAACCAGAGCCTGTTATAAACCATTATATTTTATAAACCAGAGCCCTGTATAAACCAGAGCACGTTATGAACCAGAGTCTTTTATAAACAAAAGCCGGTTGTAAACGAGAGCCCGTTATAAACCATAGCCCTTTATAAACCACAGCCCTTTATAAATCCAAAGCCGGTTATAAACCAGAGCCCGTTATAAACCAGAGCCCATTAAAAACCAGACCCTTTATAAACCAGAAACCCTTATAAAACAGAGCACCTTATAAACCAGAGCCCTTTATAAACCAGAGCCCTTTGTAAACCAAAGCCCTTTAGAAACCAAAGCCCTTTTTAAACCAGAGCCGGTTATAGACCAGAGCCCGTTATAAACCATAGCCACTTATAAACCAGAGCCCGTTATAAACCAAATCCGGTTATAAACCAGAGCCTGTTATAAACCAGATCCCCTTTTAAACCAAAACCCGTCATAAACCAGAGCCCATTACAAACCAGAGCCCTTTATAAGCCAGAACCCTTTATAAACCAGAGGCTTTTATAAACCAGAGCAGATTAAAAACCAGAGCCCTTTATAAACCAAAGCCCATTAGAAACCAAAGCCCTTTAGAACCCAAAGCCCTTTAGAAACCAAAGCCCTTTATATACCAGAATCTTTAATAAACCAGAGCCGTATATAAACCAGAGCCCTTTATAAACTAAAGCCGGTTATAAACCAGAGCCTGTTATTAACAAGAGCCCTTTAGAAACAAAAGCCCTTTAGAAACCAAAGCCCTTTATATACCAGAGCCTGTCATAAACCAGAACCCTTTATAAACCAGTGCCGGTTATAAACCAGAGCCTGTTATAAACCATAGGCCTATCTAAACCAAAGCCTGTTAGAAGTCAGAGCCCATTAAAAACCAGAACCCTTTATAAACCAGATCCCGTTATAAACAGTAGCCCTTTTTAAACCAGAGCCCTTTATAAACCAAAGCCCTTTATAAACTAAAGCCTTCTATATACCAGAGCCTGTTATAAACCACAGCCCTTTATAAACCAGAGCCCTTTATAAACCAAAGCCGGTTATAAACCAGAGCCCGTTATAAACCAGAGCTCTTTATTCACCAGAGCCTGTTATAAACCAGAGCCCTTTATAAACCAGAACCCTTTATAAACCAGAGTCTGTCATAAACCAGAGCCCGTTACAAACCAGAGCCTGTTATAAACCATAGCATTTTATAAACCAGAGCCCTGTATAAACCAGAGCACGTTATGAACCAGAGTCTTTTATAAACAAAAGCCGGTTATAAACGAGAGCCCGTTATAAACCATAGCCCTTTATAAACCACAGCCCTTTATAAACCAAAGCCGGTTATAAACCAGAGCCCGTTATAAACCAGAGCCCATTACAAACCAGACCCTTTATAAACCAGAAACCTTTATAAAACAGAGCACCTTATAAACCAGAGCCCTTTATAAACCAGAGCCCTTTGTAAACCAAAGCCCTTTAGAAACCAAAGCCCTTTTTAAACCAGAGGCGGTTATAGACCAGAGCCCGTTATAAACCATAGCCACTTATAAACCAGAGCCTGTTATAAACCAAATCCGGTTATAAACCAGAGCCTGTTATAAACCAGATCCCCTTTTAAACCAAAACCCGTTATAAACCAGAGCCCATTACAAACCAGAGCCCTTTATAAGCCAAAACCGTTTATAAACCAGAGGCTTTTATAAACCAGAGCAGATTAAAAACCAGAGCCCTTTATAAACCAAAGCCCATTAGAAACCAAAGCCCTTTAGAACCTAAAGACCTTTAGAAACCAAAGCCCTTTATATACCAGAACCTTTAATAAACCAGAGCCGTATATAAACCAGAGCCCTTTATAAACTAAAGCCGGTTATAAACCAGAGCCTGTTATTAACAAGAGCCCTTTAGAAACCAAAGCCCTTTAGAAACCAAAGCCCTTTATATACCAGAGCCTGTCATAAACCAGAACCCTTTATAAACCAGTGCCGGTTATAAACCAGAGCCTGTTATAAACCATAGGCCTTTCTAAACCAAAGCCTGTTAGAAGCCAGAGCCCATTAAAAACCAGTACCCTTTATAAACCAGATCCCGTTATAAACAGTAGCCCTTTTTAAACCAGAGCCCTTTATAAACCAAAGCCCTTTATAAACTAAAGCCTTCTATATACCAGAGCCTGTTATAAACCACAGCCCTTTATAAACCAGAGCCTTTTATAAACCAAAGCCGGTTATAAACCAGAGCCCGTTATAAACCAGAGCTCTTTATTCACCAGAGCCTGTTATAAACCAGAGCCCTTTATAAACCAGAACCCTTTATAAACCAGAGTCTGTCATAAACCAGAGCCCGTTACAAACCAGAGCCTGTTATAAACCATAGCATTTTATAAACCAGAGCCCTGTATAAACCAGAGCACGTTATGAACCAGAGTCTTTTATAAACAAAAGCCGGTCATAAACGAGAGCCCGTTATAAACCATAGCCCTTTATAAACCACAGCCCTTTATAAACCAAAGCCGGTTATAAACCAGAGCCCGTTATAAACCAGAGCCCATTACAAACCAGACCCTTTATAAACCAGAAACCTTTATAAAACAGAGCACCTTATAAACCTGAGCCCTTTATAAACCAGAGCCCTTTTTTAAACCAAAGCCCTTTAGAAACCAAAGCCCTTTTTAAACCAGAGCCGGTTATAGACCAGAGCCCGTTATAAACCATAGCCACTTATAAACCAGAGCCCGTTATAAACCAAATCCGGTTATAAACCAGAGCCTGTTATAAACCAGATCCCCTTTTAAACCAAAGCCCGTTATAAACCAGAGCCAATTACAAACCACAGCACTTTATAAACCAGAACCCTGTATAAACCAGAGCCCGTTATAAACCAAAGCCGGTTATAAACCAGAGCCTGTTATAAACCAGATCCCCTTTTAAACCAAAGCCCGTTATAAACCAGAGCCAATTACAAACCACAGCACTTTATAAACCAGAACCCTTTATAAACCAGAGCCCGTTATAAACCAGAGCCCTTTAAAAACCAGAGCCCCTTGTAAATCAGAGCCCTTTATAAACCAAAGCCCATTAGAAAACAAAGCCCTTTAGAAACCATAGCCCTTTATATAACAGAGCCTGTAATAAACCAGAGGCTGTTATAAACCAGAGCAGATTAAAAACCAGAGCCCTTTATAAACCAAAGCCCATTAGAAACCAAAGCCCTTTAGAACCTAAAGCCCTTTAGAAACCAAAGCCCTTTATGAACCAGAGCCTTTAATAAACCAGAGCCGTATATAAACCAGAGCCCTTTATATACCACAGCCTTTAATAAACCAGAGCCGTATATAAACCAGAGCCCTTTATAAACCAAAGCCCTCTATATACCAGAGCCTGTCATAAACAGCAGCCCTTTATAAACCAAAGCCGGTTATAAACTAGAGCTTTTTATTCACCAGAGCCCGTTATAAACCAGAGCCCTTTATAAACCAGAGCCCTTTATAAACAAGAGCCCTTTATAAACCAAATCCCTTTAGAAACCAAAGCCCTTTATATACCAGAGCCTGTCATAAACCAGAACCCTTTATAAACCAGAGCCAGTTATAAACCAGAGCCTGTTATAAACCATAGGCCTTTCTAAACCAAAGCCCGTTAGAAGCCAGAGCCCATTAAAAACCAGAGCCCTTTATAAACCAGAACCCTTTATAAACCAGATCCCGTTATAAACCATAGCCCTTTTTAAACCAGAGCCCTTTATAAACCAAAGCCCTTTATAAACCAAAGCCCTCTATATACCAGAGTCTGTCATAAACCACAGCCCTTTATAAACCAAAGCTGGTTATAAACTAGAGCTTTTTATTCACCAGAGCCCGTTATAAACCAGAGCCCTTTATAAACCAGAGCCCTTTATAAACAAGAGCCCTTTATAAACCAAATCCCTTTAGAAACCAAAGCCCTTTATATACCAGAGCCTGTCATAAACCAGAACCCTTTATAAACCAGAGCCAGTTATAAACCAGAGCCTGTTATAAACCATAGGCCTTTCTAAACCAAAGCCCGTTAGAAGCCAGAGCCCATTAAAAACCAGAGCCCTTTATAAACCAGAACCCTTTATAAACCAGATCCCGTTATAAACCATAGCCCTTTTTAAACCAGAGCCCTTTATAAACCAAAGCCCTTTATAAACCAAAGCCCTCTATATACCAGAGTCTGTCATAAACCACAGCCCTTTATAAACCAAAGCTGGTTATAAACCAGAGCCTGTTATAAACCATAGGCCTATCTAAACCAAAGCCTGTTAGAAGTCAGAGCCCATTAAAAACCAGAACCCTTTATAAACCAGATCCCGTTATAAACAGTAGCCCTTTTTAAACCAGAGCCCTTTATAAACCAAAGCCCTTTATAAACTAAAGCCTTCTATATACCAGAGCCTGTTATAAACCACAGCCCTTTATAAACCAGAGCCCTTTATAAACCAAAGCCGGTTATAAACCAGAGCCCGTTATAAACCAGAGCTCTTTATTCACCAGAGCCTGTTATAAACCAGAGCCCTTTATAAACCAGAACCCTTTATAAACCAGAGTCTGTCATAAACCAGAGCCCGTTACAAACCAGAGCCTGTTATAAACCATAGCATTTTATAAACCAGAGCCCTGTATAAACCAGAGCACGTTATGAACCAGAGTCTTTTATAAACAAAAGCCGGTTATAAACGAGAGCCCGTTATAAACCATAGCCCTTTATAAACCACAGCCCTTTATAAACCAAAGCCGGTTATAAACCAGAGCCCGTTATAAACCAGAGCCCATTACAAACCAGACCCTTTATAAACCAGAAACCTTTATAAAACAGAGCACCTTATAAACCAGAGCCCTTTATAAACCAGAGCCCTTTGTAAACCAAAGCCCTTTAGAAACCAAAGCCCTTTTTAAACCAGAGGCGGTTATAGACCAGAGCCCGTTATAAACCATAGCCACTTATAAACCAGAGCCTGTTATAAACCAAATCCGGTTATAAACCAGAGCCTGTTATAAACCAGATCCCCTTTTAAACCAAAACCCGTTATAAACCAGAGCCCATTACAAACCAGAGCCCTTTATAAGCCAAAACCGTTTATAAACCAGAGGCTTTTATAAACCAGAGCAGATTAAAAACCAGAGCCCTTTATAAACCAAAGCCCATTAGAAACCAAAGCCCTTTAGAACCTAAAGCCCTTTAGAAACCAAAGCCCTTTATATACCAGAACCTTTAATAAACCAGAGCCGTATATAAACCAGAGCCCTTTATAAACTAAAGCCGGTTATAAACCAGAGCCTGTTATTAACAAGAGCCCTTTAGAAACCAAAGCCCTTTAGAAACCAAAGCCCTTTATATACCAGAGCCTGTCATAAACCAGAACCCTTTATAAACCAGTGCCGGTTATAAACCAGAGCCTGTTATAAACCATAGGCCTTTCTAAACCAAAGCCTGTTAGAAGCCAGAGCCCATTAAAAACCAGTACCCTTTATAAACCAGATCCCGTTATAAACAGTAGCCCTTTTTAAACCAGAGCCCTTTATAAACCAAAGCCCTTTATAAACTAAAGCCTTCTATATACCAGAGCCTGTTATAAACCACAGCCCTTTATAAACCAGAGCCTTTTATAAACCAAAGCCGGTTATAAACCAGAGCCCGTTATAAACCAGAGCTCTTTATTCACCAGAGCCTGTTATAAACCAGAGCCCTTTATAAACCAGAACCCTTTATAAACCAGAGTCTGTCATAAACCAGAGCCCGTTACAAACCAGAGCCTGTTATAAACCATAGCATTTTATAAACCAGAGCCCTGTATAAACCAGAGCACGTTATGAACCAGAGTCTTTTATAAACAAAAGCCGGTCATAAACGAGAGCCCGTTATAAACCATAGCCCTTTATAAACCACAGCCCTTTATAAACCAAAGCCGGTTATAAACCAGAGCCCGTTATAAACCAGAGCCCATTACAAACCAGACCCTTTATAAACCAGAAACCTTTATAAAACAGAGCACCTTATAAACCAGAGCCCTTTATAAACCAGAGCCCTTTTTTAAACCAAAGCCCTTTAGAAACCAAAGCCCTTTTTAAACCAGAGCCGGTTATAGACCAGAGCCCGTTATAAACCATAGCCACTTATAAACCAGAGCCCGTTATAAACCAAATCCGGTTATAAACCAGAGCCTGTTATAAACCAGATCCCCTTTTAAACCAAAGCCCGTTATAAACCAGAGCCAATTACAAACCACAGCACTTTATAAACCAGAACCCTGTATAAACCAGAGCCCGTTATAAACCAAAGCCGGTTATAAACCAGAGCCTGTTATAAACCAGATCCCCTTTTAAACCAAAGCCCGTTATAAACCAGAGCCAATTACAAACCACAGCACTTTATAAACCAGAACCCTTTATAAACCAGAGCCCGTTATAAACCAGAGCCCTTTAAAAACCAGAGCCCCTTGTAAATCAGAGCCCTTTATAAACCAAAGCCCATTAGAAAACAAAGCCCTTTAGAAACCATAGCCCTTTATATAACAGAGCCTGTAATAAACCAGAGGCTGTTATAAACCAGAGCAGATTAAAAACCAGAGCCCTTTATAAACCAAAGCCCATTAGAAACCAAAGCCCTTTAGAACCTAAAGCCCTTTAGAAACCAAAGCCCTTTATGAACCAGAGCCTTTAATAAACCAGAGCCGTATATAAACCAGAGCCCTTTATATACCACAGCCTTTAATAAACCAGAGCCGTATATAAACCAGAGCCCTTTATAAACCAAAGCCCTCTATATACCAGAGCCTGTCATAAACAGCAGCCCTTTATAAACCAAAGCCGGTTATAAACTAGAGCTTTTTATTCACCAGAGCCCGTTATAAACCAGAGTCCTTTATAAACCAGAGCCCTTTATAAACAAGAGCCCTTTATAAACCAAATCCCTTTAGAAACCAAAGCCCTTTATATACCAGAGCCTGTCATAAACCAGAACCCTTTATAAACCAGAGCCAGTTATAAACCAGAGCCTGTTATAAACCATAGGCCTTTCTAAACCAAAGCCCGTTAGAAGCCAGAGCCCATTAAAAACCAGAGCCCTTTATAAACCAGAACCCTTTATAAACCAGATCCCGTTATAAACCATAGCCCTTTTTAAACCAGAGCCCTTTATAAACCAAAGCCCTTTATAAACCAAAGCCCTCTATATACCAGAGTCTGTCATAAACCACAGCCCTTTATAAACCAAAGCTGGTTATAAACTAGAGCTTTTTATTCACCAGAGCCTGTTATAAACCAGAGCCCTTTATAAACCAGAGCCCTTTATAAACCAAAGCCGGTCATAAACCGGAGCCTGTTATAAACCAGAGGCCTTTATAAGCCAGAGCCCTTTATAAACCAAAGCCGGTAATAAACCAGAGCCCGTTATAAACCAGAGCCCGTTATAAACCAAAGCCGGTTATAAACCAGAGCCTGTTATAAACCAGAGCCCTTTTTAAACCAAAGCCCGTTATAAACCAGAGCCCATTAAAAACCAGAGCCCTTTATAAACCAGAACCCTTTATAAACCAGAGCCTGTTATAAACCAGAGCCCTTTAAAAACCAGAGCCCTTTATAAACCAGAGCCCTTTATAACCCAGCGCCCTTTAGAAACCAGAGCCCTTTAGAAACCAAAGCACTTTATATCCCAGAGCCTTTAATAAACCAGAGCAATTTATATACCAGAGCCTGTAATAAACCAGAGCCCTTTATTAACCAAAGCCGGTTATAAACCAGACCCTTTTTAATCCAGAGCCGGTTATAGACCAGAGCCGTTACAAACCAAAGGCCTTTTTAAACCAGAGCCTGTTATAGACCAGAGCCCGTTAAAAACAAAGACGCCTTTTTAAACCAGAGCCAGTTAAAAACCAGAGCCCTTTATAAACCAGAGCCCTTTATTAACCAGAGCCTGTTATAAACCATAGCCCTTTATAAACCAGAGCCCTTTATAAACCAAAGCCGGTTATAAACCAGAGCCCGTTATAAACCAGAGCCCGTTATAAACCAAAGCCGGTTATAAACCAGAGCCTGTGTTGAACCAGAGCCCTTTTTAAACCAAAGCCCGTAATAAACCAGAGCCCATTACAAACCAGAGCCCTTTATAAACCAGAACCCTTTATAAACCAGAGCCTGTTATAAACCAGAGCACTTTAAAAACCAGAGCCCTTTATAAACCAGAGCCCTTTATAAACCAAAGCCCATTAGAAACCAAAGCCCTTTAGAAACTAAAGCCCTTTAGAAACCAAAGCCTTTTATATACCAGAGCCTGTAATAAACCAGAGCCGTATATAAACCAGAGCCCTTTATAAACCAAAGCCGGTTATAAACCAGAGCCCGTTATAAACCAGAGCCCTTTATAAACCAAAGCCGGTTATAAACCAGAGCCTGTTATAAACCAGAGGCCTTTTTAAACCAAAGCCTGTTATAAGCCACAGGCCGTTAAAAACCAGAGCCCGTTATAAACCAGAGCCTTTAATAAACCAGAGCCCTTTATAAACCAAAGCAATTTAGACACGGAAGCCCTTTTTAAACCAGAGCCGGTTATAGACCAGAGACCGTTATAAACCATAGCCAGTTATAAATCATAGCCCGTTATAAACCAAAGCCGGTTATACACCAGAGCCTTTTATAAACCAGATCCCCTTATAAACCAAAGCCTGTTATAAACCAGAGCCCATTACAAACCAGAGCCCTTTATAAGCCAGAACCCTTTATAAACCAGAGGCTGTTATAAACCAGAGCAGATTAAAAACCAGAGCCCTTTATAAACCAAAGCCCATTAGAAACCAAAGCCCTTTAGAACCTAAAGCCCTTTAGAAACCAAATCCCTTTATATACCAGAGCCTTTAATAAACCAGAGCCGTATATAAACCAGAGCCCTTTATATACCCGAGCCTGTCAAAAAACCAGAACCCTTTATAAACCAGAGCCCTTTATAAACCAAAGCCGGTTATAAACCAGAGCCCGTTATAAACCATAGCCCTTTATAAACCACAGCCCTTTATAAACCAAAGCCCGTTATAAACCAGAGCCCATTACAAACTAGAGCGCTTTATAAACCATAACCCTTTATAAAGCAGAGCACCTTATAAACCAGAGCCCTTTAAAAACCAGAGCCCTTTATAAACCAGAGCCATTTATAAACCAAAGCCCTTTAGAGACCAAAGCCCTTTTTGAACCGGAGCCGGTTATAGACCAGAGCCTGTTATAAATCAGTGGCCTTTTTAAACCAAAGCCCGTTATAAGCCACAGGCCGTTAAAAACCAGAGCCCGTTATAAACCAGAGCCCTTTATAAACAAGAGCCCTTTATAAACCAAAGCCCTTTAGAAACCATAGCCCTTTATAAAGAAGAGCCCTGTATAAACCAAAGCCAGTTAGAAACCAGAGCCTGTTATAAACCAGAGCCCTTTTTAAACCAAAGCCCGTTATAAACCAGAGCCCATTACAAACCAGAGCCCTTTATAAACCAGAACCCTTTGTAAACCAGAGCCTGTTATAAACCAGAGCACTTTAAAAACCAGAGCCCTTTATAAACCAAAGCTGGTTATAAACCAAAGCCCATTAGAAACCAAAGCCCTTTAGAAAATAAAGCCCTTCAGACACCAAAGCCCTTTATATACCAGAGCCTGTAAAAAACCAGAGCCGTATATAAACCAGAGCCCTTTATAAACCAAAGCCGGTTATAAACCAGAGCCTGTTATAAACCAGAGGCCTTTTTAAACCAAAGCCCGTTATAAGCCACAGGCCGTTAAAAACCAGAGCCCGTTATAAACCAGAGCCTTTAATAAACCAGAGCCCTTTATAAACCAGAGCCCTTTATAAACTAAAGACCGTTATAAACCATAGCCAGTCATAAATCAGAGCCCGTTATAAACCAAAGCCGGTTATACACCAGAGCCTGTTATAAACCAGATCCCCTTTTAAACCAAAGCCCGATATAAACCAGAGCCCATTACAAACCAGAGCCCTTTATAAGCCAGAACCCTTTATAAACCAGAGGCTGTTATAAACCAGAGCAGATTAAAAACCAGAGCCCTTTATAAACCAAAGCCCATTAGAAACCAAAGCCCTTTAGAACCTAAAGCCCTTTAGAAACCAAAGCCCTTTATATACCAGAGCCTTTAATAAACCAGAGCCGTATATAAACCAGAGCCCTTTATATACCCGAGCCTGTCAAAAAACCAGAACCTTTTATAAACCAGAGCCCTTTATAAACCAAAGCCGGTTATAAACCAGAGCCCGTTATAAACCATAGCCCTTTATAAACCAGAGCCCTTTATAAACCAAAGCCCGTTATAGACCAGAGCCCATTACAAACTAGAGCGCTTTATAAACCAGAACCCTTTATAAAGCAGATCACCTTATAAACCAGAGCCCTTTAAAAACCAGAGCCCTTTATAAACCAGAGCCCTTTATAAACCAGAGCCCTTTATAAACAAGAGCCCTTTATAAACCAAAGCCCTTTAGAAACCAAAGCCCTTTATATACCAGAGCCTGTCATAAACCAGAACCCTTTATAAACCAGAACGGGTTATAAATCAGAGCCTGTTATAAACCATAGGCCTTTCTAAACCAAAGCCCGTTAGAAGCCAGAGCCCATTAAAAACCACAGCCCTTTATAAACCAAAGCCCTCTATATACCAGAGCCTGTTATAAACCACAGCCCTTTATAAACCAGAGCACTTTATAAACCAAAGCCGGTTATAAAGTAGAGCCCGTTATAAACCACAGCTTTTTATTCACCAGAGCCTGTTATAAACCAGAGCCCTTTATAAACCAGAGCCCTTTATAAACCAAAGGCGGTTATAAACCAGAGCCTGTTATAAACCAGAGCCCTTTTTAAACCAAAGCCCGTTATAAACCAGAGCCCATTACAAACCAGAGCCCTTTATAAACCAGAACCCTTTATAAACCAGAGCCTGTTATAAACCAGAGCACTTTAAAAACTAGAGCCCTTTATGAACCAGAGCCCTTTATAAACCAAAGTCCATTAGAAACCAAAGCCCTTTAGAGCCTAAAGCCCTTTAGAAACCAAAGCCCTTTATATACCAGAGCCTGTAATAAACCAGAGCCGTATATTAACCAGAGCCCTTTATAAACCAAAGCCGGTTATAAACCAGAGCCCGTTATAAACCAGAGCCCTTTATAAACCAAAGCCGGTTATAAACCAGAGCCTGTTATAAACCAGAGGCCTTTTTAAACCAAAGCCCGCTATAAGCCACAGGCCGTTAAAAACCAGAGCCCATTATAAACCAGAGCCCTTTATAAACAAGAGCCCTTTTTAAACCAAAGCCCTTTAGAAAACAAAGCCCTTTGTATACCAGAGCCTGTCATAAACCAGAACCCTTTATAAACCAGAGCCCGTTATAAACCAGAGCCTGTTATAAACCATAGGCCTTTCTAAACCAAAGCCCATTAGAAGCCAGAGCCCATAAAAAACCAGAACCCTTTATAAACCAGATCCCGTCATAAACTAGAGCCCGTTACAAACCAGAGCCTGTTATAAACCATAGCATTTTATAAACCAGAGCCCTGTATAAACCAAAGCCAGTTATAAACCAGAGCTCGTTATGAACCAGAGTCCTTTATAAACAAAAGCCGGTTATAAACGAGAGCCCGTTATAAACCATAGCCCTTTATAAACCACAGCCCTTTATAAACCAAAGCCGGTTATAAACCAGAGCCCATTATAAACCAGAGCCCATTACAAACCACAGCCCTTTATAAACCAGAGCCCTTTGTAAACCAAAGCCAGCGTTGAAGAAAAATTATTATTTTTAGTTTTTAATACAGTTAATCTTATGGCATGTGTAAAAGGTATGTTGAGCACTCTCATTTTGAACATATTTCTTAATTTTGAACAAGTTTGTGAAGATAACCTTTCCTTGAACCAAAGGACTGAATTTAAGTTTGTTCCTGAGAATTAATGGCAGGAAGAGGCCCCCGCATTCCAACAGCTATTCTGTGAGGTCTTATTTCATGTTTTCTTTAGCCAGATGTTTGCCGTAAATTAGGGGAAGCTCTAAGTTTTTCTGAGTGTCAGAGATAGCTCCTGGTTGGAGGAGCAAAAGCCAGCCTTATTTGAATAAATTAAATACAAGAGGTTAAAACTTTCTACATAGAAGTAACAAATCAGATTTGCTCTTGCAACTCTCCAAAGATGTCTTTGTACGTCTTTGCTTTCTTTCCTTCTCTCCATTTATGTCAGGTAATTGAATGTATGTCTCCGTTGTTCTGCAGTTTCTGGTGTAAGTTTGTGCATTGTCTTATTTCTAAGTTGGTGCATTGTCTTATATTGGATTAAACTCTGTAATTCTGTGACGTCAACACGCAATGCTGGTTTTCCTTGTGGCCACACGCAGCTCGCCGAGAGGAACCTGGGAAAGGAAGAGAGAAGCCAACCTTTTTCCAAAGTTAACTATTTTAGAATATTTTCTTCCTTTACAATTGGGGGCTCGTTCCGGTTCTGGAATCTCGGTGGGCGGCTGTTTGGCACTGATTGATCCGTTTCGGCCCGACGCTTCGGTGTAGTAAGACAGTATTTGATTATTTTTTAGTTGTCTGAAGCGCCGTGTGGTTGGACCGTGGCTGATTGCTCTTGCTGTGTGCGGCCTCACAGAATTTAGAAGCTGCAGAGGTAGATAGAATCCCTCCTAAAAGAGTCGGTTGTTTAAGGATTTGAATAAATACACATTACAGGGAACTTTGGCTAGTTCAAACAGAGCCTTTACGTTAACTCTGATTTTAAGCTGGGTTTTTTATTATATTCTTTACCCTGAGGATTCATGCCTGTGCCTCAATAAAAGAATTTCGGGTGTCTGTGTATTGATTAGCAGGGGCTTGTATCAGCCCGGAGATTATGGCTCATCTCCAGTGGACTTATAATTAATTGTTTGGGTTAATTGGACCGAGTTGTATCACTCATGGAAAAAGGACTAATAGGTTGGATCACCTTTCTCTGGCATTCTGAATCGAGTTGGTTGTAGTATAAAGGACTGAGAATAATTAATTTAGCAGGATGAATCACCTTAAAGGACTGATTGCAGGTTGAATCACCTTAACGGACTGAGAAGTTGAAATGAGAATAAAAGGGATTTGTAAAAGTGAAGTTGGAAAATTAAAAGATGCGTCATACATTCTTTTAGCCGGCACCTGACATTTTCTTTTCTTTTCTGTCTTTTCTTGACTGAACTACGATGTTGTCTGTGTTTCTGTGTTTTGTATGTTTCTTTGTGTTTGTGTGCGTGCTTGGCTGCAGGTTGATCTATGGCTGTGTGTCTGTCTTCCCCCGTTATATGTTCCACCACGCGCTGCTGTCTATTTGTCTGTCTGTGTCTGAATTGTGCGGAAGTGATTTGTGTTTCAAGATTGTGTTATGAAATATTTTCAAATGTTTTTGCTGGATGTTGTATTACCAACTTTCTGTTAAAATGTGCTTCTGTGGGACAGAGGTTTCTCCATTTTGGTTAAAAGTTTTGTTTCACAGCAGGGGGATTGATTGACCCCCCCATTTGCATTTTGGGAGTGCTTCAGTTCTGTTAGCACTGACATTTCCAGCTCACTTTTTCAGGATTCTTGGATTTTGATGTGAATTACTTTTAGAACTGTGTTTTGTGTTGAAATGAAAAGTACAAAATAACAGATTTACAGATGTTTTTACTTTCTCAGCGGGAGAAATGTGTGGCATCAGTTCCAGGCTGGAGCACTGGAATGATCCAATTGTTTTTTTTTATAATATTGTGACATTGACAATCACTTCAATTTCTAGGTTTCCTGACACAGGATGGAACACCCTCACTGTGTGGAACAAGAGAACAAAAGCGAGAACATATGGATGTTTTTCTGCTTGACAGTGTTTTCTACACTGTTAATGTAGGACATGTTGAAACACTAGTGAATGACTTTGTTTCTTGTAGGACGATCTTCGTGTGCAGCCCATTTTGCATATTACATGACCACATGAACGGTTTTTGGGTTTTCCTGCAGGGGGTCTAGGTAGCCATTTAATAACAGTGGGCTATCATGAAATACGGTTGTGTGTATAATATGGAGTTTTTAAAACAGGTTCACTCAAAACTGAACAATATTAGAACTATTGGATAATTATTTTTGTTTTTTTTCAACCATGGTGTTATAATAATTGTGTTTAAGACTTTCACAGGACGAATTTTGGTTTGAACTCTGGGGTAACATCCTGCATCTTTCTTACAATGGGGTGTTGATGAGTCTGCTTGAGTGTGAATGTGGAGGCAGATGGCCTTTGATGGGTTTTAGGAAGCTCTATGTAAATATGACATCACTTTAGTGTGTAGCTGTGTGATATTTTTCTTATTTTAAATCATTTAGGGACAGTAAAGGTTTTGTTTCATAAATATACTTTTATTACTGCTTTACAGACAATTTTAAGGTAAAGACGATTACATATGTTGGTGTCACAATCTGGTTGAAGCTGAATCATCTGCTTGTGCAGTGGAATTAATATGAAACGAGAATTCAGCCTTGGCTTAAAGCAGATAGATGTAGTTATTAGGAAATTGTGTTATCCACTTAGACTAACAACACTAACCCAAATTCTAACTAAATTAACTTGGTTTATATTTCATATGGGTAACTGATTGGACATGTTGAAATTTTAGCATAATGGGGGAAAGTTCTTCTATTTTTGTTTTCCACCTCTAAATTGTTTTTCTTTTGGAAATAAGAAAACACAGGGGGATGTTATAAAGATAAGATATTACAGATGGAACTTTGAAATTTACATCATCTCAGTCTAGTTTGAATATTAGATGGAAGATTGGAGAAATCGTGGAACATCTTATGATATTTTGGTTTTTCAGCAAATTATTATATAACAGTGACATAGATTCCAAATTATTTTCAAAATGATAATTTTATTATATCGACAGGGGGAGAAGAAGAAGTAGACCCTAATTCCTGGTAAATTTTTGGATATGGTTAATTGTAAATTAGTTAATCAATAATTTTGATTTTTTTTTTCATTCAACAATAGTGAATTATGGATTTTTTTAATGTAGAGTCATATGGCCTTCCTGCTTGACTAAACAATGGTGTATGTGATATAGAAGCTTCTACTAAATTAGATTTGATCATCTAAAATTGAACGGTTTCAAATAACATCTATGCCATGTTTATTTATATTTAAAATTGTTGATAGATTTCTGCATCACTGCTGACTTGATTATATACAGTTGGGTGTAAATTGTTAATTTTGAGGAAAATTTTGGTTAAAACTGCTATGAAATTCAAATAAAATGTAAATAATTTCTGAAATTTTAAAATAGGACTTTGTCTTGAAGCGTGGGACAATGATAAGGATGTTTGGTATTTAGTAGAACAATATGCAATTCATAATTATTTGACAAAGTGCAATTCAATCACAACTTTCATTAGTGTCAGTACTAGGACATTCTAGAGTTTGTTCTAATTCTTTAATGAGTTTGTGATTTTAAAATTTGTAGTTGATATTTGGCACAAGCAGAGTGAATGTCATCGAGGTATTGACGTTTATTGATTTTGAACAGTAAGTGTCATTATTTTCTTAATTCTGGCACATCTGATCGTGGCCTATTTTAACACATTTCTATGTTTATTCTTTTTGCGGTTCAGGATTTGGGGCAGTTGGCCGTTTGTGCTATAACAACAACAAATCTAGAGCCACACGGGAGGATTCATCACAAGATAAATTTTATTTATAATAGTGAAAGTAACAAAATGTGGCATATATAAGTTTTGATTTTTTAATTACTTTGTATTATTTTTTCCTGCTCTGTCGACCACGAAAGGCTGACCAAAGTTCATCAAAGCGGGACTGTATCCAGATGCTTCTGCACTGCGGGAATGACTGCTACTCTGGACACCTTCTGATTCAGCAGATAAAGAATGGGGCATGGCAAGTCGCTCAGCGGTGGTCCTGTTGTGTGTTCTCATGTTTGATCCTGGATTCTCACCTCTGATCATGTGACCTGGGTGCCAAAGCCCACTCCTGGGGTTCCCTTCAGTCTGCAGGTTGGAGACGAAATGGGTGCCAACTAAACTTGGTAGTGGTGAATAAGTTCTTTTTTTAATTTTTTAGTGCGTGATGCCATTGTTCTCTTCTTACTTTAGTTATAGCACTGATGCGCCCTGTTGTCTTCACGTTCTGAACCCTTGCAGTGTAATTCTGAGTGTTAAGGACACCCCATCTCCTGGGGTCAGAGGTTTTACAATGCAGTTTGAGGGTTGGTGTGCACCAACTGTTACGACACTGCATTCCTCGGAAATGCATTAACTTCCTCCATGATTCACTCTGTTTGTCTCACAAAATGCTAATGTGTCTTTTTTCCCTTCCTGCCTGAAAAGAATGGGCAGGGACTAACTATTGCAATTACATATTTTTTTTCTTAACCATAGCTGAATTGCATTGTGTGTTACGCTTCATCTACTAAGGAAGATGATCTAAATTTTATTTACATAGTACAGAGGCTACTATTCAGTAAAACTAAATTTACATTTAAATGGAATTTAAAATTAAGTTGTTAAAGTAGATTGATGGGTGTCTATAGAGCTTATTGACCTAATGACACCAAGTTCTGTGTTGATTTCATAAATTTGATCAAACATTAAATTCTTTGATTGAGGTGTGCAGATTGTAACAGCATCTGGGACACCATGTTTGAATTACATCCAACTGTGTTACATGAGACTAAAGTTAGTGGTGATAGCGGATTTCATCTCAATGAGTTGTATAGGATTTTTATTGTATTCCATGACAGAACATTTGTTCTGTTATAGAAACAGGGGGACATGAATGGAATTGATCTAATAAGCAAATTTTTAGTTTGGATCTCTCTTTACTTTTCGGAAAAAGAGGTTATTGAAGTTAAATCAAAATACATTAAATGTTTTACGGTGTATTAGCAGCATTAAATATGAGCTAACTATTTGGATATGAAAGAAGTAAAATTTATAAATTGAATATACTAAACTAAATATTACCTATAAAAAAATTTACAGAAAACAGTGTTTCTCAAACTAAGGAAGGTGATCGTTGGATTGTTGCATCTCTATTCATATGATTTAAAATAAGTTGTTTAACTAAGACATCCAGGAAGGTCTAAACTAAAGATTTACATCATTTAATAAATTTAGCTGTATCGAATCTCTCTCCAAAACTGAAAAGGCATTGATAATTGATAAACAATATAAAAAGGGTAATACATTATTCAATTAAATATTGTATAAATAGGTTTTCAAAAGAATAAATGGATCAAAGGTAAAAATGGTTGAAATTTTTGGGATTTAAAACTATGATTGGAATAAAATAGGTTATTTTTTATATTTAGTGACAACATTAACTATACTCATGTAAAACAGGCTGATCATTCTTTAAGGTTTTAAAAAAATAGAAAATATGATGATTGAAATTAATTTGGTCTAAATTGGAGATTTACAAATTAACAATTATGGAACTGCTTCTAAAATACAGTTAAGTTTTGGGTTCAACGTGATAGGAAACATTTATTTCTCATGTAGGCCTTATATAAAAAGAGGGTCAAAGGATTGATAAAATACAGCTCTAAAGGAGCAGATTTATAATACAAAAGGAAGACAGCAAAGCTGTCATAAAGTGTCGGATCAATCATTAACCAATGAACAGGGTTCTCTCCATATAAGCTCCAGACAGGATGGATGTTTCCAGGACCTGCTATCCCGCATTCCAGGATGGAAAGGTGAGCTTGCACATTTATCTCATAAAGATTTCTTCAATGAGTTACAGGTTCTGGCAGCAGAATTTACAAAATACCAGACGACACAGGAACGTCCAGGCTCGGGATCAGTTCCGGGAATCGACTGGGTGCGCCTGAAGGTCATCAAAAGAAAGTGGTCTGAACCTTGCTTCACCGGACCATATCGAGTCGTGGAGACGACGTTTCATGCTGTCCGTCTGCAAAGGAAAAGGAGACACCGGGTTCCATTGGAGTCAGTGCATAGCAGCTGAGGAGCCACAACGCACGCTACAAGGCATACAGGAGAATCTACAGTCTCAACCTGCGGTCGAGGAGTGTCTGCAGGCACATCCCAACGCGGAGGAGGATCTGCAGTTCTAGGCAGAAGTGTAGCAGGGATTCCTGCCAAGACCACTTCATTTTCCTGAATTACAAGGCTTAAAAGGCCCGGACAGGCACAATAATCCTGTTCCGGTGTCCTTCCATTGAGAAAAGGAGATTGCACCCTCTCCTTAAACTCACTGTTATATTGGCACAATACTCCAATTTTCAGTGAGCAACGGACACTCAGGTGGAAACCTGAGGTTTACAACCGAAGAGGAATACGTGAAGGATCAGGCTACAAGATCATCATTAACTTATCTTCTCTTTATTGCGTGTTTTCGTTTTTTTGCGAGCTCTTAAAGAACATTAGTTTCTTTTTGTGCGTATTTTTGGATTGTTTCCTGACGAAGAATTCATATTCATTTTTGGAGGACTATCGAAGGAGCATAGAGACGAACTCTAAGTTCTTAATATTGAATCATGTCAAAAAAAGAAAAAAAGGTATTTTGTAATTTTTATGTGTTTATGATTTATTTTCTTTTTTGATGTTGTTATTGTTTTCTATTGACAAATTGTAATTTTTGTGGCGAGTATTGTCTTTTAAGTTTCCTGGGCATGTTTTAGTAATTTCGAGATATCTTACTCTGGTTTTCTAATTTTATACTTGGGCTGATATTTCTATTGTGTTTTTTTTTTTTTTTTTTTTCTATTGACATAACTGAGTTTTATGATTTTTCATATTTGATAAGTGAAATGTATTTTCAGTTTTAGTTTTTACTGGTTAAAATTTTGTGGTTCATCAGGTGAGTATTAAATTGTTGGATAGCGCGAGATACATTTGATAAGTTCAGATAATGGAGTTCAGCTTCAGACACATGACCTGGCAGTGGAGCTAGGAGGTTCTGTTTAAAACAGGGACTGTTATATAATTAGGCTAATGTTTTAGTTTTTTAGTATACTAAATAGTTTTTTGGTTCCTCTATTAGAAGGCTTAATTTATTTGTGAGGTCTGTGTGTCTCAGACCTCAAAAGAGGGACTGTTGAAGAAAAATTATTATTTTTAGTTTTTAATACAGTTAATCTTATGGCATGTGTAAAGGGTATGTTGAGCACTCTCATTTTGAACATATTTCTTAATTTTGAACAAGTTTGTGAAGATAACCTTTCCTTGAACCAAAGGACTGAATTTAAGTTTGTTCCTGAGAATTAATGGCAGGAAGAGGCCCCCGCATTCCAACAGCTATTCTGTGAGGTCTTATCTCATGTTTTCTTTAGCCAGATGTTTGCCGTAAATTAGGGGAAGCTCTAAGTTTTTCTGAGTGTCAGAGATAGCTCCTGGTTGGAGGAGCAAAAGCCAGCCTTATTTGAATAAATTAAATCCAAGAGGTTAAAATTTTCTACATAGAAGTAACAAATCAGATTTGCTCTTGCAACTCTCCAAAGATGTCTTTGTACGTCTTTGCTTTCTTTCCTTCTCTCCATTTATGTCAGGTAATTGAATGTATGTCTCCGTTGTTCTGCAGTTTCTGGTGTAAGTTTGTGCATTGTCTTATTTCTAAGTTTGTGCATTGTCTTATATTGGATTAAACTCTGTAATTCTGTGACGTCAACACGCAATGCTGGTTTTCCTTGTGGCCACACGCAGCTCGCCGAGAGGAACCTGGGAAAGGAAGAGAGAAGCCAACCTTTTTCCAAAGTTAAATATTTTAGAATATTTTCTTCCTTAACACCAGTTATAAACCAGAGCCCTTTATTAACCAAAGCCGGTTATAAACCAGAGCCTGTTATAAACCAGAGGCATTTTTAAACCAAAGCCCGTTATAAGCCAGAGGCCGTTAAAAACCAGAGCCCTTTATAAACCAGAACCCTTTATAAACCAGAGCCAGTTATAAACCAGAGCCCTTTATAAACCAGAGCCCTTTATAAATAAGAGCCATTTATAAACCAAAGCCCTTTGGAAACCAAAGCCCTTTATATACCAGAGCCTGTCATAAACCAGAACCCTTTATAAACCACAGCCCTTTATAAACCAAAGCCGGTTATAAACTAGAGCTCGTTATAAACCAGAGCCAATTACAAACCAAAGCCGGTTATAAACAGGACCCTGTTATAAACCAGATCCCTTTTTAAACCAAAGCCCGTTATAAACCAGAGCCCATTACAAACCAGAGGCCTTTATAAGCCAGAACCCTTTATAAACCAGAGGCTATTATAAACCAGAGCACATTAAAAACCAGAGCCCTTTATAAACCAGAGCCCTTTATAAACCAAAGCCCATTAGAAACCAAAGCACTTTATATACCCGAGCCTGTCAAAAAACCAGAACCCTTTATAAACCAGAGCCCTTTATAAACCAAAGCCGGTTATAAACCAGAGCCCGTTATAAACCATTGCCCTTTATAAACCAAAGCCCTTTATAAACCAAAGCCCGTTATAAACCAGAGCCCATTACAAACCAGAGCGCTTTATAAACCAGAACACTTTATAAAGCAGAGCACCTTATAAACCAGAGCCCTTTAAAAACCAGAGCCCGTTATAAAACAGAGCCCTTTATAAACCAAAGCCCTTTTTGAACCGGAGCCGGTTATAGACAAGAGCCCGTTATAAACCATAGCCCTTTATAAACCAAAGCCGGTTATAAACCAGAGCCTGTTATAAACCAGAACCCTTTTTAAACCAAAGACCGTTATAAACCAGAGCCCATTACAAACGAGACCCTGTCATAAACCAGAACCCTTTATAAACCAGAGCCAGTTATAAACCAGAGCCCTTTATAAACCAGAACCCTTTATAAATAAGAGCCATTTATAAACCAAAGCCCTTTGGAAACCAAAGCTTTTATATACCAGAGCCTGTCATAAACCAGAACCCTTTATAAACCACAGCCCTTTATAAACCAAAGCCGGTTATAAACTAGAGCTCGTTATAAACCAGAGCCAATTACAAACCAAAGCCGGTTATAAACAGGACCCTGTTATAAACCAGATCCCTTTTTAAACCAAAGCCCGTTATAAACCAGAGCCCATTACAAACCAGAGGCCTTTATAAGCCAGAACCCTTTATAAACCAGAGGCTGTTATAAACCAGAGCACATTAAAAACCAGAGCCCTTTATAAACCAGAGCCCTTTATAAACCAAAGCCCATTAGAAACCAAAGCACTTTATATACCCAAGCCTGTCAAAAAACCAGAACCCTTTATAAACCAGAGCCCTTTATAAACCAAAGCCGGTTATAAACCAGAGCCCGTTATAAACCATAGCCCTTTATAAACCACAGCCCTTTATAAACCAAAGCCCGTTATAAACCAGAGACCATTACAAACCAGAGCGCTTTATAAACCAGAACCCTTTATAAAGCAGAGCACCTTATAAACCAGAGCCCTTTAAAAACCAGAGCCCGTTTTAAAACAGAGCCCTTTATAAACCAAAGCCCTTTAGAAACCAAAGCCCTTTTTGAACCGGAGCCGGTTATAGACCAGAGCCCGTTATAAACCATAGCCCTTTATAAACCAAAGCCGGTTATAAACCAGAGCCTGTTATAAACCAGAACCCTTTTTAAACCAAAGACCGTTATAAACCAGAGCCCATTGCAAACGAGACCCTGTCATAAACCAGAACCCTTTATAAACCAGAGCCGGTTATAAACCAGGGCCTGTTATAAACCATAGGCCTTTCTAAACCAAAGCCCGTTAGAAGCCAGAGCCCATTAAAAACCAGAGCCCTTTATAAACCAGAACCCTTTATAAACCAGATCCCGTTATAAACCATAGCCCTTTTTAAACCAGAGCCCTTTATAAACCAAAGCCCTTTATAAACCAAAGCCCTCTATATACCAGAGCCTGTCATAAACAGCAGCCCTTTATAAACCAAAGCCGGTTATAAACTAGACTCTTTTATTCACCAGAACCTGTTATAAACCAGAGCCCTTTATAAACCAAAGCCGGTTATAAACCAGAGCCTGTTATAAACCAAAGCCGGTTATAAACCAGAGCCCATTATAAACTAGAGCTCTTTATTCACCAGAGCCTGTTATAAACCAGAGCCCTTTATAAACCAGAACCCTTTATAAACCAGAGTCTGTCATAAACAAGAGCCCGTTACAAACCAGAGCCTGTTATAAACCATAGCATCTTATAAACCAGAGCCCTGTATAAACCAAAGCCAGTTATAAACCAGAGCCCGTTATGAACCAGAGTCCTTTTTAAACAAAAGCCGGTTATAAACCAGAGCCCGTTATAAACCAAAGCCGGTTATAAACCAGAGCCTGTTATAAACCAGATCCCCTTTTAAACCAAAGCCCGTTATAAACCAGGGCCAATTACAAACCACAGCACTTTATAAACCAGAACCCTTTATAAACCAGAGCCCGTTATAAACCAGAGCCCTTTAAAAACCAGAGCCCCTTATAAATCAGAGCCCTTTAATTCAATTCAATTCAGTTTATTTATATAGCGCCAAATTCACAACACATGTCATCTCAAGGCACTTTACAGTTCAACCAGATCATACAGTCAAATTGATACAAAGTTTTCTATCTAAGGAAAACCAGTTGATTGCATTGACTCATTGACTCAAATACAATCCCTCACACTAAGCATGCTTGTAGCGACATTGGAGAGGAAAAACTCCCTTTTAACAGGAAGAAACCTCCAGCAGAACCAGGCTCAGTGTGAGCGGCCATCTGCCAAGGCCGACTGGGGTTCAAGGAGACAGAAGCAGAGATACAAAAAGCAGCTGTAAAAGGCGGCCCCGTCCAGGAAACACACAGCCAGGCAGACGAGCTCCAAGGCAGCTCCCATGCCAGAGGATGAAGAGAGCACATCCACCCAGCCATGGCCAGAGAAACAGGACCACACTGGAAGACAGGCCGATCTCCAACATCTACAAACAAGGGTGTTGATGGAAGCAGCACAGCTGATGTTTCTTTCCTGGATGACGTCACAGCCAAACAGGAACAGACGAGGCAAAGCTACTCTGATTAAAAGCAGAGAGAGCAGAAGGTTAGAGATTGAACAAACAGATTCTACAGAATAGGAGAACAGAGAGAGAATGAAGCAGAATGATGAAATGGGGGTCCCTATGTCCTCCAAAAGTCTAAGCCTATAGCAGCATAACTATAGAGAGAGAGCTCAGGATAACCTGAGCCACCCTAACTATAAGCTTTATCAAAAAGGAAAGTTTTAAGCCTAGTCTTAAAAGTAGACAGAGTGTCTGCCTCACGGACTAAAACTGGTAGTTGGTTCCACAGGAGAGGAGCCTGATAACTAAAAGATCTGCCTCCCATTCTACTTTTAGAAATTCTAGGAACCACTAGTAAACCTGCAGATTGAGAGCGAAGTGCTCTGTTAGGAACATAAGGAACAATCAGATCTCTGATATAAGATGGAGCTTGGCCATTTAAGGCTTTATATGTGAGAAGGAGGATTTTAAATTCTATTCTTGATTTAACAGGAAGCCAATGAAGAGAAGCCAGGATAGGAGAGATATGATCTCTCTTTTTAATTTTCATCAGAACTCTGGCTGCAGCATTTTGGATCAGCTGAAGGCTTTTAACTACAGTTTGTGGACTTCCTGATAGTAAAGAATTACAATAGTCCAGCCTTGAAGTAACAAATGCATGGACTAGTTTCTCAGCATCACCCCTGGACAGGAGATTTCTAATTTTTGCAATGTTCCTCAGATGAAAGAAGGAAATTCTAGAAACCTCTTTGATCTGGGATTTAAATGACAGGTCCTGATCAAAAATAACACCAAGATTTTTTACTTTATTATCTGAAATCAGTTTAATCCCATCCAAATGAAGCGACTGGCTAATCAGCTTCTTTTTCAGAGACTCTGGTCCAAAGACTATAACTTCTGTTTTGTCTGCATTCAGAAGCAGAAAGTTAAGAGTCATCCAGGTTTTTATGTCTTCAAGACATGCTTGTAATCTATGTAATGGGTTAGCTTCATCTGGATTTATAGACAGATATAGCTGGGTATCATCAGCATAACAGTGGAAATTAATCCCATGCTGTCTAATAACTCTACCAATTGGGAGCATGTATAAAGTAAAGAGAATTGGTCCTAGCACTGATCCCTGTGGTACTCCACAGGTAACCTTTGAGTGTGTTGAAGATCTATCATTAACATAAACAAACTGAATTCGATCAGATAGATAGGATTTAAACCAGTCTAGTGCTGTTCCTTTAATTCCAACAAAATATTCAAGTCTTTCTAAAAGAATTTTATGGTCAACTGTATCAAATGCAGCACTAAGATCCAACAGGACAAGCACAGATACAAGTCCATTATCTGAGGCCATGAGAATATCATTAGTGACTTTCACCAGAGCTGTTTCAGTGCTATGATGAGCTCTAAAGCCAGACTGAAACTCTTCAAAAAGTTCATTATGGTGTAAGTGGTCGCAAACTTGTTTGGCAACTACTTTCTCAAGAATTTTGGATAAGAAAGGAAGATTGGATATAGGTCTATAATTAACCAAGTCATCTGGGTCAAGAGACGGTTTCTTAAGCAGAGGTTTAATTACAGCAACCTTAAAAGCTTTAGGTACATATCCCTGTAACAGAGATAGATTAATCACATCTAAAATGGAGGAGGAGATCAAAGGGAATACCTCCTTAAATAACCTGGTTGGAACTGGATCTAACATACAAGTTGAAGGCTTAGATGAAGACAATAATTTTGCTAATTCAGAAAGTTCAACTGGATCAAAGCAGTCTAAACCCGGTTCAGATTCCATGACTACCTCAGGTACAATCGCGGATAGAGGAGTGCTTATGATCTTATTTTTAATAAGATCAATCTTATTTATAAAGAATCCCATAAAATCATTGCTGTTAAGAGCAGGTGGGATGGACGGTTCAACAGAGCTATGGCTCTGGGTGAGTTTGGCAACTGTATTAAAAAGAAATCTAGGATTATTCTTATTCTCCTCTATTAATGAGGAGAAGTATGCTGCTCTTGCTTTACAAAGGGTCCTCTTATACAGCATTTTGCTTCAAAGTACGCAGCTCTGCATTAAACCAAGGAGCAAGCTTTCTATTTTTAACGGTTTTCATTTTCAAAGGAGCTGCGTTGTCTAAGGCAGTACGCAGAGAACTAGCAACCCCATCAACAAAATCATCAACCTGTGAAGGGGAATAAGCTATACTTTTGCACTCTGCAGCACTGCTCAGCGACACAGAGGAGAGAGAAAGTGAAGCCGATTCTTTAAAATTTATAACTGCACTATCTGATAAAGATCTACTAAAATTGAACCTTCTTTTGGGGGAGGAGAACTCTGTTAAAGTAATCCTGAAGGTTATTAGAAAGTGGTCAGAGAGGACAGGGTTGTGAGGAAATACTGTTATTTCTTCACATTCTATGCCGTATGTCAGCACAAGATCCAAAGTATGAAGATGAGAATGTGTGGGACTATTCACATTTTGAACAAAGCCAATAGTGTCTAAGATAGCACCAAGGCCGCTCTTAAGCTATCGCCCTCAATGTCAGCATGGATGTTAAAATCTCCCACTATGATGACCCTGTCAGTATTTAATACCAAATCAGAAAGGAACTCTGAAAACTCATCTAAAAATTCAGAGTAAGGACCTGGCGGACGATACAAAGTTACAAGAAGAAGAGGTTTTCTTGCCTTGAAATTTGGATGAGGGAAATTAAGGGTTAAATGTTCAAAAGAGTTGTAGGTATTAACTGTTTTGGGAGTAATCAGTAAATCAGACTGGAAGATTGTTGCTACTCCTCCTCCTCGCCCAGAACTTCTGGGTATGTGAAAATTTAAATAGCTTGAAGGAGTTGCCTCGTTTATGCTCACATAATCCTCTTGCTGCAATCAGGTTTCTGTAAGGCAAAACAAGTCAATGTGATTATCACAAATCAAGTCATTAACTAGCAGACTTTTAGAGGAAAGCGATCTTATGTTAAACAGACCGCATTTAATTGTTTTAACTTTTTCCCCAATTGGAGTTATTTTGATTTTAATTAGATTATCATGATTTACTTCTTTGGGAATCTTTGCTAATTTATTAGATTTTGGTCGTGGGCAAGACACTGTCTGGATGGAGTAAAGAGTGGGTAACAGTAGAGAAGCTGCAGAGATGTGTGTTAAACTACAACTCTGCTTCCTTTATAAACCAAAGCCCATTAGAAAACAAAGCCCTTTAGAAACCAGAGCCCTTTATTAACCAAAGCTGGTTATAAACCAGAGCCTGTTATAAACCAGAGGCCTTTTTAAACCAAAGCCCGTTATAAGCCAGAGGCCGTTAAAAACCAGAGCCCTTTATAAACCAGAACCCTTTATAAACCAGAGCCCGTTATAAACCAGAGCCCTTTATAAACCAGGGCCCTTTATAAATAAGAGCCCTTTATAAACCAAAGCCCTTTGGAAACCAAAGCCCTTTATATACCAGAGCCTGTCATAAACCAGAACCCTTTATAAACCAGAACCCTTTATAAAGTAGAGCACCTTATAAACCAGAGTCCTTTAAAAACCAGAGCCCTTTATAAACCAGAGCCCTTTATAAACCAAAGCCCTTTAGAAACCAAAGCCCTTTTTGAACCGGAGCCGGTTATAGACCAGAGCCCATTATAAACCATAGCCCTTTATAAACCAGAGACCTTTATAAACCAAAGCCGGTTATAAACCAGAGCCTGTTATAAACCAGAGCCCGTTATAAACCAAAGCCGGTTATAAACCAGAGCCTGTTATAAACAAGAGCCCTTTTTAAACCAAAGCCCGTTATAAACCAGAGCCCATTACAAACCAGAGCCCTTTATAAGCCAGAACCCTTTATAAACCAGAGGCTGTTATAAACCAGAGCAGATTAAAAACCAGAGCCCTTTATAAACCAGAGCCCTTTAGAAAACCAAAGCCCATTAGAAACCAAAGCCCTTTATATACCCGAGCCTGTCAAAAAACCAGAACCCTTTATAAACCTGAGCCCTTTATAAACCAAAGCCGGTTATAAACCAGAGCCCGTTATAAACCATAGCCCTTTATAAACCACAGCCCTTTTAAACCACAGCCCGTTATAAACCAGAGCCCATTACAAACCAGAGCGCTTTATAAACCAGAACCCTTTATAAAGCAGAGCACCTTATAAACCAGAGCCCTTTAAAAACCAGAGCCCGTTATAAAACAGAGCCCTTTATGAACCAAAGCCCTTTAGAAACCAAAGCCCTTTTTGAACCGGAGCCAGTTATAGACCAGAGCCCGTTATAAACCAGAGCCATTTAAAAACCAGAGCCCTTTATAACCCAGCGCCCTTTAGAAACCAGAGCCCTTTAGAAAACAAAGCCCTTTATATACCAAATTCTGTAATAAACCAGAGCCATTTATATACCAGAGCCTGTAATAAACCAGAGCCCTTTATTAACCAAAGCCGGTTATAAACCAGACCCTTTTTAAACCAGAGCCGGTTATAGACCAGAGCCCGTTACAAACCAAAGGCCTTTTCAAACCAGAGCCTGTTATAGACCAGGGCCCGTTAAAAACAAAGAGGCCTTTTTAAACCAGAGCCAGTTAAAAACCAGAGCCCTTTATAAACCAGAGCCCTTTATTAACCAGAGCCTGTTATAAACCATAGCACTTTATAAACCAGAGCCCTTTATAAACCAAAGCCGGTTATAAACCAGAGCCCGTTATAAACCAGAGCCCGTTATAAACCAAAGCCGGTTATAAACCAGAGCCTGTTATAAACCAGAGCCCTTTTTAAACCAAATCCTGTTATAAACCAGAGCCCATTGCAAACCAGAGGCCTTTATCAGCCAGAACCCTTTATAAACCAAAGGCTGTTATAAACCAGAGCACATTAAAACCAGAGCCCTTTATAAACCAGAGCCCTTTATAAACCAAAGCCCATTAGAAACCAAAGCCCTTTATATACCCGAGCCTGTCAAAAAACCAGAACCCTTTATAAACCAGAGCCCTTTATAAACCAAAGCCGGTTATAAATCAGAGCCCGTTATAAACCATAGCCCTTTATAAACCCCAGCCCTTTATAAACCAAAGCCCGTTATAAACCAGAGCCCATTACAAACCAGAGCGCTTTATAAACCAGAACCCTGTATAAAGCAGAGCACCTTATAAACCAAAGCCCTTTAGAAACCAAAGCCCTTTTTGAACCGGAGCCGGTTATAGAACAGAGCCCGTTATAAACCATAGCCCTTTATAAACCAAAGCCGGTTATAAACCAGAGCCTGTTATAAACCAGAACCCTTTTTAAACCAAAGACCGTTATAAACCAGAGCCCATTACAAACGAGAGCCTGTCATAAACCAGAACCCTTTATAAACCAGAGCCCTTTATAAACCAGAGCCCATTATAAACCAAAGCCGGTTATAAACCAGAGCCTGTTATAAAAAAGAGCCCTTTTTAAACCAGAGCCCGTTATAAACCATAGCCCTTTATAAATCATAGCCCTTTTAAACCAAAGCCCGTTATAAACCAGAGCCCATTCCAAACCAGAGCGCTTTAAAAAAACCAGAACCCTTTATAAAGCAGAGCACCTTATAAACCAGAGCCCTTTAAAAACCAGAGCCCGTTATAAACCAGAGCCCTTTATAAACCAAAGCCCTTTAGAAACCAAAGCCCTTTTTGAACCGGAGCCGGTTATAGACCAGAGCCCATTATAAACCATAGCCCTTTATAAACCAAAGCCGGTTATAAACCAGAGCCTGTTATAAACCAGAACCCTTTTTAAACCAAAGCCCGTTATAAACCAGAGCCCATTACAAACCAGAGCCCTTTATAAGCCAGAACCCTTTATAAACCAGAGGCTGTTATAAACCAGAGCAGATTAAAAACCAGAGCCCTTTATAAACCAGAGCCCTTTATAAACCAAAGCCCATTAGAAACCAAAGCCCTTTATATACCCGAGCCTGTCAAAAAACCAGAACCCTTTATAAACCAGAGCCCTTTGTAAACCAAAGCCCTTTGGAAACCAAAGCCCTTTTTAAACCAGAGCCGGTTATAGACCAGAGCCCGTTATAAACCATAGCCAGTTATAAACCAGAGCCCATTACAAACCAGAGCGCTTTATAAACCAGAACCCTTTATAAACCAAAGCCCTTTAGAAACCAAAGCCCTTTTTGAACCGGAGCCGGTTATAGACCAGAGCCCATTATAAACCATAGCCCATTATAGACCAGAGCCCTTTATAAACCAAAGCCGGTTGTAAACCAGAGCCTGTTATAAACCAGAGCCCGTTATAAACCAAAGCCGGTTAAAAACCAGAGCCTGTTATAAACAAGAGCCCTTTTTAAACCAAAGCCCGTTATAAACCAGAGCCCATTACAAACCAGAGCCCTTTATAAGCCAGAACCCTTTATAAACCAGAGGCTGTTATAAACCACAGCGGATTAAAAACCAGAGCCCTTTATAAACCAGAGCCCTTTATAAACCAAAGCCCATTAGAAACCAAAGCCCTTTATATACCCGAGCCTGTCAAAAAACCAGAACCCTTTATAAACCAGAGCCCTTTATAAACCAAAGCCGGTTATTAACCAGAGCCCATTATAAACCATAGCCCTTTATAAACCACAGCCCTTTTAAACCAAAGCCCGTTATAAACCAGAGCCCATTACAAACCAGAGCGCTTTATAAACCAGAACCCTTTATAAAGCAGAGCACCTTATAAACCAGAGCCCTTTAAAAACCAGAGCCCGTTATAAACCAGAGCCCTTTATAAACCAAAGCCCTTTAGAAACCAAAGCCCTTTTTGAACCGGAGCAGGTTATAGACCAGAGCCCGTTATAAACCATAGCCCTTTATAAACCAAAGCCGGTTATAAAGCAGAGCCTGTTATAAACCAGAACCCTTTTTAAACCAAAGCCCGTTATAAACCAGAGCCCATTACCAACGAGAGCCTGTCATAAACCAGAACCCTTTATATACCAGAGCCGGTTATAAACCAGAGCCTGTTATAAACCACAGGCCTTTCTAAACCAAAGCCCGTTAGAAGCCAGACCCCATTAAAAACCAGAGCCCTTTATAAACCAGAACCCTTTATAAACCAGATTCTGTTATAAACCATAGCCCTTTTTAAACCAGAGCCCTTTATATACCAAAGCCCTTTATAAACCAAAGCCCTCTATATACCAGAGCCTGTCATAAACCACAGCCCTTTATAAACCAAAGCCGGTTATAAACTAGAGCTTTTTATTCACCAGAGCCCTTTATAAACCAAAGCCGGTTATAAACCAGAGCCTGTTATAAACCATAGCCCTTTATAAACCAAAGCCCTTTAGAAACCAAAGATCTTTTTAAACCGGAGCCGGTTATAGACCAGAGCCCGTTATAAACCATAGCCCTTTATAAACCAAAGCCGGTTATAAACCAGAGCCTGTTATAAACAAAAGCCCTTTTTAAACCAAAGCCCGTTATAAACCAGAGCCCATTACAAACCAGAGCCCTTCATAAGCCATAACCCTTTATAAACCAGAGGCTGTTATAAACCACAGCGGATTAAAAACCAGAGCCCTTTATAAACCAGACCCCTTTATAAACCAATGCCCATTAGAAACCAAAGCCCTTTATATACCCGAGCCTGTCAAAAAACCAGAACCCTTTATAAACCAGAGCCCTTTATAAACCAAAGCCGGTTATAAACCAGAGCCCGTTATAAACCATAGCCCTTTATAAACCACAGCCCTTTTAAACCAAAGCCCGTTATAAACCAGAGCCCATTACAAACCAGAGCGCTTTATAAACCAGAACCCTTTATAAAGCAGAGCACCTTATAAACCAGAGCCCTTTAAAAACCAGAGCCCGTTATAAACCAGAGCCCTTTTTGAACCGGAGCCGGTTATAGACCAGAGCCCGTTATAAACCATAGCCCTTTATAAACCAAAGCCGGTTATAAAGCAGAGCCTGTTATAAACCAGAACCCTTTTTAAACCAAAGCCCGTTATAAACCAGAGCCCATTACAAACGAGAGCCTGTCATAAACCAGAACCCTTTATAAACCAGAGCCGGTTATAAACCAGAGCCTGTTATAAACCATAGGCCTTTCTAAACCAAAGCCCATTAAAAACCAGAGCCCTTTATAAACCAGAACCCTTTATAAACCAGATTCCGTTATAAACCATAGCCCTTTTTAAACCAGAGCCCTTTATATACCAAAGCCCTTTATAAACCAAAGCCCTCTATATACCAGAGCCCGTTATAAACCATAGCCCTTTATAAACCAAAGCCGGTTATAAACCAGAGCCTGTTATAAACCAGAACCCTTTTTAAACCAAAGACCGTTATAAACCAGAGCCCTTTATAAACCAAAGCCGGTTATAAACCAGAACCTGTTATAAACCAGAGCCCGTTATAAACCAAAGCCGGTTATAAACCAGAGCCTGTTATAAAAAAGAGCCCCTTTTAAACCAGAGCCCGTTATAAACCATAGCCCTTTATAAACCACAGCCCTTTTAAACCAAAGCGCGTTATAAACCAGAGCCCATTCCAAACCACAGCGCTTTATAAACCAGAACCCTTTATAAAGCAGAGCACCTTATAAACCAGAGCCCTTTAAAAACCAGAGCCCGCTATAAACCAGAGCCCTTTATAAACCAAAGCCCTTGAGAAACCAAAGCCCTTTTTGAACCGGAGCCGGTTATAGACCAGAGCCCGTTATAAACCATAGCCCTTTATAAACCAAAGCCGGTTATAAACCAGAGCCTGTTATAAACCAGAACCCTTTTTAAACCAAAGCCCGTTATAAACCAGAGCCCATTACAAACCAGAGCCCTTTATAAGCCAGAACCCTTTATAAACCAGAGGCTGTTATAAACCAGAGCAGATTAAAAACCAGAGCCCTTTATAAACCAGAGCCCATTAGAAACAATAGCCCTTTATATACCCGAGCCTGTCAAAAAACCAGAACCCTTTATAAAGCAGAGCCCTTTGTAAACCAAAGCCCTTTAGAAACCAAAGCCCTTTTTAAACCAGAGCCAGTTATAGACCAGAGCCCGTTATAAACCATAGCCAGTTATAAACCAGAGCCCATTACAAACCAGAGCGCTTTATAAACCAGAACCCTTTATAAACCAAAGCCCTTTAGAAACCAAAGCCCTTTTTGAACCAGAGCCGGTTATAGACCAGAGCCCATTATAAACCATAGCCCATTATAAACCAGAGCCCTTTATAAACCAGAGCCGGTTATAAACCAGAGCCTGTTATAAACCAGAGCCCGTTATAAACCAAAGCCGGTTAAAAACCAGAGCCTGTTATAAACAAGAGCCCTTTTTAAACCAAAGCCCGTTTTAAACCAGAGCCCATTACAAACCAGAGCCCTTTATAAGCCAGAACCCTTTATAAACCAGAGGCTGTTATAAACCACAGCGGATTAAAAACCAGAGCCCTTTATAAACCAGAGCCCTTTATAAACCAAAGCCCATTAGAAACCAAAGCCCTTTATATACCCGAGCCTGTCAAAAAACCAGAACCCTTTATAAACCAGAGCCCTTTATAAACCAAAGCCGGTTATAAACCAGAGCCCGTTATAAACCATAGCCCTTTATAAACCACAGCCCTTTTAAACCAAAGCCCGTTATAAACCAGAGCCCATTACAAACTAGAGCGCTTTATAAACCAGAACCCTTTATAAAGCAGAGCACCTTATAAACCAGAGCCCTTTAAAAACCAGAGCCCGTTATAAACCAGAGCCCTTTATAAACCAAAGCCCTTTAGAAACCAAAGCCCTTTTTGAACCGGAGCCGGTTATAGACCAGAGCCCGTTATAAACCATAGCCCTTTATAAACCAAAGCCGGTTATAAAGCAGAGCCTGTTATAAACCAGAACCCTTTTTAAACCAAAGCCCGTTATAAACCAGAGCCCATTACAAACGAGAGCCTGTCATAAACCAGAACCCTTTATAAACCAGAGCCGGTTATAAACCAGAGCCTGTTATAAACAATAGGCCTTTCTAAACCAAAGCCCGTTAGAAGCTAGAGCCCATTAAAAACCAGAGCCGTTTATAAACCAGAACCCTTTATAAACCAGATTCCGTTATAAACCATAGCCCTTTTTAAACCAGAGCCCTTTATATACCAAAGCCCTTTATAAACCAAAGCCCTCTATATACCAGAGCCTGTCATAAACCACAGCCCTTTATAAACCAAAGCCGGTTATAAACTAGAGCTTTTTATTCACCAGAGCCTGTTATAAACCAGAGCCCTTTATAAACCAAAGCCGGTTATAAACCAGAGCCTGTTATAAACCAGAGCCCGTTATAAACCAGAGCCCGTTATAAACCAAAGCCGGTTAAAAACAAGAGCCTGTTATAAACCAGAGCCCTTTTTAAACTAAAGCCCGTTATAAACCAGAGCCCATTGCAAACCAGAGCCCTTTATAAACCAGAACCCTTTATAAACCAGAGCCTGTTATGAACCAGAGCCCTTTAAAAACCAGAGCCCTTTATAATCCAGAGCCCTTTATAACCCAGCGCCCTTTAATAACCAGAGCCCTTTAGAAACCAAAGCCCTTTATATACCAGAGCCTGTAATAATCCAGAGCCATTTATATACCAGAGCCTGTAATAAACCAGAGCCCTTTATTAACCAAAGCCGGTTATAAACCAGACCCTTTTTAAACCAGAGCCGGTTATAGACCAGAGCCCGTTACAAACCAAAGGCCTTTTCAAACCAGAGCCTGTTATAGACCAGAGCCGGTTAAAAACAAAGAGGCCTTTTTAAACCAGAGCCAGTTAAAAACCAGAGCCCTTTATAAACCATAGCCCTTTTTAAACCAGAGCCCTTTATAAACCAAAGCCCTTTATAAACCAAAGCCCTCTATATACCAGAGCCTGTCATAAACCACAGCCCTTTATAAACTTAAGCCGGTTATAAACTAGAGCTTTTTATTCACCAGAGCCTGTTATAAACCAGAGCCCTTTATAAACCAGAGCCCTTTATAAACCAAAGCCGGTTATAAACCAGAGCCTGTTATAAACCAAAGCCGGTTATAAACCAGAGCCCGTTATAAACCAGAGCTCTTTATTCACCAGAGCCTGTTATAAACCAGAGCCCTTTATAAACCAGAGCCCTTTATAAACCAAAGCCCATTAGAAACCAAAGCCCTTTATATACCCGAGCCTGTCAAAAAACCAGAACCCTTCATAAAGCAGAGCCCTTTGTAAACCAAAGCCCTTTAGAAACCAAAGCCCTTTTTAAACCAGAGCCGGTTATAGACCAGAGCCCGTTATAAACCATAGCCAGTTATAAACCAGAGCCCATTACAAACCAGAGCGCTTTATAAACCAGAACCCTTTATTAACCAAAGCCCTTTAGAAACCAAAGCCCTTTTTGAACCGGAGCCGGTTATAGACCAGAGCCCATTATAAACCATAGCCCATTATAAACCAGAGCCCTTTATAAACCAAAGCCGGTTGTAAACCAGAGCCTGTTATAAACCAGAGCCCGTTATAAACCAAAGCCGGTTAAAAACCAGAGCCTGTTATAAACAAGAGCCCTTTTTAAACCAAAGCCCGTTATAAACCAGAGCCCATTACAAACCAGAGCCCTTTATAAGCCAGAACCCTTTATAAACCAGAGGCTGTTATAAACCACAGCGGATTAAAAACCAGAGCCCTTTATAAACCAGAGCCCTTTATAAACCAAAGCCCATTAGAAACCAAAGCCCTTTATATACCCGAGCCTGTCAAAAAACCAGAACCCTTTATAAACCAGAGCCCTTTATAAACCAAAGCCGGTTATAAACTAGAGCCCGTTATAAACCATAGCCCTTTATAAACCACAGCCCTTTTAAACCAAAGCCCGTTATAAACCAGAGCCCATTACAAACCAGAGCGCTTTATAAACCAGAACCCTTTATAAAGCAGAGCACCTTATAAACCAGAGCCCTTTAAAAACCAGAGCCCGTTATAAACCAGAGCCCTTTATAAACCAAAGCCCTTTAGAAACCAAAGCCCTTTTTGAACCGGAGCCGGTTATAGAAAAGAGCCCGTTATAAACCATAGCCCTTTATAAACCAAAGCCGGTTATAAAGCAGAGCCTGTTATAAACCAGAACCCTTTTTAAACCAAAGCCCGTTATAAACCAGAGCCCATTACAAACGAGAGCCTGTCATAAACCAGAACCCTTTATAAACCAGAGCCGGTTATAAACCAGAGCCTGTTATAAACCATAGGCCTTTCTAAACCAAAGCCCGTTAGAAGCCAGAGCCCATTAAAATCCAGAGCCCTTTATAAACCAGAACCCTTTATAAACCAGATTCCGTTATAAACCATAGCCCTTTTTAAACCAGAGCCCTTTATATACCAAAGCCCTTTATAAACCAAAGCCCTCTATATACCAGAGCCTGTCATAAACCACAGCCCTTTATAAACCAAAGCCGGTTATAAACTAGAGCTTTTTATTCACCAGAGCCTGTTATAAACCAGAGCCCTTTATAAACCAAAGCCGGTTATAAACCAGAGCCTGTTATAAACCAGAGCCCTTTATAAACCAGAGCCCGTTATAAACCAAAGCCGGTTAAAAACCAGAGCCCTTTTAAAACTAAAGCCTGTTATAAACCAGAGCCCTTTAAAAACCAGAGCCCTTTATAATCCAGAGCCCTTTATAACCCAGCGCCCTTTAATAACCAGAGCCCTTTAGAAACCAAAGCCCTTTATATACCAGAGCCTGTAATAAACCAGAGCCATTTATGTACCACAGCCTGTAATAAACCAGAGCCCTTTATTAACCAAAGCCGGTTATAAACCAGACCCTTTTTAAACCAGAGCCGGTTATAGACCAGAGCCCGTTACAAACCAAAGGCCTTTTCAAACCAGAGCCTGTTATAGACCAGAGCCCGTTAAAAACAAAGAGGCCTTTTTAAACCAGAGCCAGTTAAAAACCAGAGCCCTTTATAAACCATAGCCCTTTTTAAACCAGAGCCCTTTATAAACCAAAGCCCTTTATAAACCAAAGCCCTCTATATACCAGAGCCTGTCATAAACCACAGCCCTTTATAAACTTAAGCCGGTTATAAACTAGAGCTTTTTATTCACCAGAGCCTGTTATAAACCAGAGCCCTTTATAAACCAGAGCCCTTTATAGACCAAAGCCGGTTATAAACCAGAGCCTGTTATAAACCAGAGGCCTTTATAAGCCAGAGCCCTTTATAAACCAAAGCCGGTAATAAACCAGAGCCCGTTCTAAACCAGAGCCCGTTCTAAACCAGAGCCCGTTCTAAACCAAAGCCGGTTAAAAACCAGAGCCTGTTATAAACCAGAGCCCTTTATATACCCGAGCCTGTCAAAAAACCAGAACCCTTTATAAACCAGAGCCCTTTATAAACCAAAGCCGGTTATAAACCAGAGCCCGTTATAAACCATAGCCCTTTATAAACCACAGCCCTTTTAAACCAAAGCCCGTTATAAACCAGAGCCCATTACAAACCAGAGCGCTTTATAAACCAGAACCCTTTATAAAGCAGAGCACCTTATAAACCATAGCCCTTTAAAAACCAGAGCCCGTTATAAACCAGAGCCCTTTATAAACCAAAGCCCTTTAGAAACCAAAGCCCTTTTTGAACCGGAGCCGGTTATAGACCAGAGCCCGTTATAAACCATAGCCCTTTATAAACCAAAGCCGGATATAAACCAGAGCCTGTTATAAACCAGAACCCTTTTTAAACCAAAGCCCGTTATAAACCAGAGCACATTACAAACGAGAGCCTGTCATAAACCAGAACCCTTTATAAACCAAAGCCGGTTATAAACCAGAGCCTGTTATAAACCAGAGGCCTTTATAAGCCAGAGCCCTTTATAAACCAAAGCCGGTAATAAACCAGAGCCCGTTATAAACCAGAGCCCGTTATAAACCAGAGCCCGTTATAAACCAAAGCCGGTTAAAAACCAGAGCCTGTTATAAACCAGAGCCCTTTATTAACCAAAGCCGGTTATAAACCAGACCCTTTTTAAACCAGAGCCGGTTATAGACCAGAGCCCGTTACAAACCAAAGGCCTTTTCAAACCAGAGCCTGTTATAGACCAGAGCCCGTCAAAAACAAAGAGGCCTTTTTAAACCAGAGCCAGTTAAAAACCAGAGCCCTTTATAAACCAGAGCCCTTTTTTAACCAGAGCCTGTTATAAACCATAGCCCTTTCTAAACCAGAGCCCTTTATAAACCAGAGCCCTTTATAAACCAAAGCCCTTTAGAAACCAAAGCCCTTTTTGAACCGGAGCCGGTTATAGACCAGAGCCCGTTATAAACCATAGCCCTTTATAAACCAAAGCCGGTTATAAACCAGAGCCTGTTATAAATCAGAACCCTTTTTAAACCAAAGACCGTTATAAACCAGAGCCCATTACAAACGAGAGCCTGTCATAAACCAGAACCCTTTATAAACCAGAGCCGGTTATAAACCAGAGCCTGTTATAAACCATAGGCCTTTTTAAACCAAAGACAGTTAGAAGCCAGAGCCCATTAAAAACCAGAGCCCTTTATAAACCAGAACCCTTTATAATCCAGTTCCCGTTATAAACCATAGCCCTTTTTAAACCAGAGCCCTTTATAAACCAAAGCCCTTTATAAACCAAAGCCCTCTATATACCAGAGCCTGTCATAAACCACAGCCCTTTATAAACCAAAGCCGGTTATAAACTAGAGCTTTTTATTCATCAGAGCCTGTTATAAACCAGAGCCCTTTATAAACCAGAGCCCTTTATAAACCAAAGCCGGTTATAAACCAGAGCCTGTTATAAACCAAAGCCGGTTATAAACCAGAGCCCGTTATAAACCAGAGCTCTTTATTCACCAGAGATTGTTATAAACCAGAGCCCTTTATAAACCAGAACCCTTTATAAACCTGAGTCTGTCATAAACCAGAGCCCGTTACAAACCAGAGCCTGTTATAAACCATAGCATTTTATAAACCAGAGCCCTGTATAAACCAAAGCCAGTTATAAACCAGAGCCCGTTATGAACCAGAGTTCTTTATAAACAAAAGCCGGTTATAAACGAGAGCCCGTTATGAACCATAGCCCTTTATAAACCACAGCCCTTTAAAAACCAAAGCCGGTTATAAACCAGGGCCCGTTATAAACCAGAGCCCATTACAAACCAGAGCCCTTTATAAACCAGAGCACCTTATAAACCAGAGCCCTTTATAAACCAGAGCCCTTTGTAAACCAAAGCCCTTTAGAAAACAAAGCCCTTTTTAAACCAGAGCCGGTTATAGACCAGAGCCCGTTATAAACCATAGCCAGTTATAAACCAGAGCCCGTTATAAACCAAAGCCGGTTATAAACCAGAGCCTGTTATAAACCAGATCCCCTTTTAAACCAAAGCCCGTTATAAACCATGGCCAATTACAAACCAAAGCACTTTATAAACCAGAACCCTTTATAAACCAGAGCCCGTTATAAACCAGAGCCCTTTAACAACCAGAGCCCCTTATAAATCAGAGCCCTTTATAAACCAAAGCCCATTAGAAAACAAAGCCCTTTAAAAACCATAGCCCTTTATATACCAGAGCCTGTAATAAACCAGAGCCGTTTATAAACCAGAGCCCTTTATCATCCAAAGCTGGTTATAAACCACAGCCTGTTATAAACCAGAGGCCTTTTTAAACCAAATCCCGTTATAAGCCAGACGCCGTTAAAAACTGGAGCCCTTTATAAACCATAACCCTTTATAAACCAGAGCCCGTTATAAACCAGAGCCCTTTATAAGCCAGAGCCCTTTATAAACCAAAGCCGGTAATAAACCAGAGCCCGTTATAAACCAGAGCCCGTTATAAACCAGAGCCCGTTATAAACCAAAGCCGGTTAAAAACCAGAGCCTGTTATAAACCAGAGCCCTTTATTAACCAAAGCCGGTTATAAACCAGACCCTTTTTAAACCAGAGCCGGTTATAGACCAGAGCCCGTTACAAACCAAAGGCCTTTTCAAACCAGAGCCTGTTATAGACCAGAGCCCGTCAAAAACAAAGAGGCCTTTTTAAACCAGAGCCAGTTAAAAACCAGAGCCCTTTATAAACCAGAGCCCTTTTTTAACCAGAGCCTGTTATAAACCATAGCCCTTTCTAAACCAGAGCCCTTTATAAACCAGAGCCCGTTATAAACCAGAGCCCTTTATAAACCAAAGCCCTTTAGAAACCAAAGCCCTTTTTGAACCGGAGCCGGTTATAGACCAGAGCCCGTTATAAACCATAGCCCTTTATAAACCAAAGCCGGTTATAAACCAGAGCCTGTTATAAACCAGAACCCTTTTTAAACCAAAGACCGTTATAAACCAGAGCCCATTACAAACGAGAGCCTGTCATAAACCAGAACCCTTTATAAACCAGAGCCGGTTATAAACCAGAGCCTGTTATAAACCATAGGCCTTTTTAAACCAAAGACAGTTAGAAGCCAGAGCCCATTAAAAACCAGAGCCCTTTATAAACCAGAACCCTTTATAATCCAGTTCCCGTTATAAACCATAGCCCTTTTTAAACCAGAGCCCTTTATAAACCAAAGCCCTTTATAAACCAAAGCCCTCTATATACCAGAGCCTGTCATAAACCACAGCCCTTTATAAACCAAAGCCGGTTATAAACTAGAGCTTTTTATTCATCAGAGCCTGTTATAAACCAGAGCCCTTTATATACCCGAGCCTGTCAAAAAACCAGAACCCTTTATAAACCAGAGCCCTTTATAAACCAAAGCCGGTTATAAACCAGAGCCCGTTATAAACCATAGCCCTTTATAAACCACAGCCCTTTTAAACCAAAGCCCGTTATAAACCAGAGCCCATTACAAACCAGAGCGCTTTATAAACCAGAACCCTTTATAAAGCAGAGCACCTTATAAACCATAGCCCTTTAAAAACCAGAGCCCGTTATAAACCAGAGCCCTTTATAAACCAAAGCCCTTTAGAAACCAAAGCCCTTTTTGAACCGGAGCCGGTTATAGACCAGAGCCCGTTATAAACCATAGCCCTTTATAAACCAAAGCCGGATATAAACCAGAGCCTGTTATAAACCAGAACCCTTTTTAAACCAAAGCCCGTTATAAACCAGAGCACATTACAAACGAGAGCCTGTCATAAACCAGAACCCTTTATAAACCAAAGCCGGTTATAAACCAGAGCCCGTTATAAACCAGAGCTCTTTATTCACCAGAGATTGTTATAAACCAGAGCCCTTTATAAACCAGAACCCTTTATAAACCTGAGTCTGTCATAAACCAGAGCCCGTTACAAACCAGAGCCTGTTATAAACCATAGCATTTTATAAACCAGAGCCCTGTATAAACCAAAGCCAGTTATAAACCAGAGCCCGTTATGAACCAGAGTTCTTTATAAACAAAAGCCGGTTATAAACGAGAGCCCGTTATGAACCATAGCCCTTTATAAACCACAGCCCTTTAAAAACCAAAGCCGGTTATAAACCAGGGCCCGTTATAAACCAGAGCCCATTACAAACCAGAGCCCTTTATAAACCAGAGCACCTTATAAACCAGAGCCCTTTATAAACCAGAGCCAGTTATAAACCAGAGCCCGTTATAAACCAAAGCCGGTTATAAACCAGAGCCTGTTATAAACCAGATCCCCTTTTAAACCAAAGCCCGTTATAAACCATGGCCAATTACAAACCAAAGCACTTTATAAACCAGAACCCTTTATAAACCAGAGCCCGTTATAAACCAGAGCCCTTTAACAACCAGAGCCCCTTATAAATCAGAGCCCTTTATAAACCAAAGCCCATTAGAAAACAAAGCCCTTTAAAAACCATAGCCCTTTATATACCAGAGCCTGTAATAAACCAGAGCCGTTTATAAACCAGAGCCCTTTATCATCCAAAGCTGGTTATAAACCACAGCCTGTTATAAACCAGAGGCCTTTTTAAACTAAATCCCGTTATAAGCCAGACGCCGTTAAAAACTGGAGCCCTTTATAAACCATAACCCTTTATAAACCAGAGCCCGTTATAAACCAGAGCCCTTTATAAGCCAGAGCCCTTTATAAATAAGAGCCCTTTATAAACCAAAGCCCTTTGGAAACCAAAGCCGGTTATAAACTAGAGCTTGTTATAAACCAGAGCCCATTACAAACCAGAGCGCTTTATAAACCAGAACCCTTTATAAAGCAGAGCCTGTTATAAACCAGAGCACTTTAAAAACCAGAGCCCTTTATAAACCAGAGCCCTTTATAAACCAAAACAGATTAAAAACCAAAGCCCTTTAGAAACTAAAGCCCTTTAGAAACCATAGCCCTTTATATACCAGAGCCTGTAATAAACCAGAGCCGTATATAAACCAGAGCCCTTTATAAACCAAAGCCCTTTATAAACCAGAGCGCTTTATAAACCAGAACCCTTTATAAAGCAGAGCACCTTATAAACCAGAGTCCTTTAAAAACCAGAGCCCTTTAAAAACAAGACCCCTTAATAAACCATAGCCCTTTATAAACCAGAGCCCTTTATAAACCAAAGCCGGTTATAAACCAGAGCCTGTTATAAACCACAGCCCGTTATAAACCAAAGCCGGTTATAAACCAGAGCCTGTTATAAAAAAGAGCCCTTTTTAAACAAAAGCCCTTTATATGCCAGAACCCTTTATAAACCAGAGGCTGTTATAAACCAGAGCAGATTAAAAACCAGAGCCCTTTATAAACCAGAGCCCTTTATAAACCAAAGCCCATTAGAAACCAAAGCCCTTTATATACCCGAGCCTGTCAAAAAACCAGAACCCTTTATAAACCAGAGCCCTTTATAAACCAAAGCGGGTTATAAACCAGAGCCCGTTATAAACCATAGCCCTTTATAAACCACAGCCCTTTTAAACCAAAGCCTGTTATAAACCAGAGCCCATTACAAACCAGAGCGCTTTATAAACCAGAACCCTTTATAAACCAAAGCCCTTTAGAAACCAAAGCCCTTTTTGAACCGGAGCCGGTTATAGACCAGAGCCCATTATAAACCATAGCCCTTTATAAACCAGAGCCCTTTATAAACCAAAGCCGGTTATAAACCAGAGCCTGTTATAAACCAGAGCCCGTTATAAACTAAAGCCGGTTATAAACCAGAGCCTGTTATAAACAAGAGCCCTTTTTAAACCAAAGCCCGTTATAAACCAGAGCCCATTACAAACCAGAGCCCTTTATAAGCCAGAACCCTTTATAAACCAGAGGCTGTTATAAACCAGAGCAGATTAAAAACCAGAGCCCTTTATAAACCAGAGCCCTTTATAAACCAAAGCCCATTAGAAACCAAAGCCCTTTATATACCCGAGCCTGTCAAAAAACCAGAACCCTTTATAAACCAGAGCCCTTTATAAACCAAAGCCGGTTATAAACCAGAGCCTGTTATAAACCATAGCCCTTTATAAACCACAGCCCTTTTAAACCAAAGCCCGTTATAAACCAGAGCCCATTACAAACCAGAGTGCTTTATAAACCAGAACCCTTTATAAAGCAGAGCACCTTATAAACCATAGCCCTTTAAAAACCAGAGCCCGTTATAAACCAGAGCCCTTTAGAAACCAAAGCCCTTTAGAAACCAAAGCCCTTTTTGAACCGGAGCCGGTTATAGACCAGAGCCCGTTATAAACCATAGCCCGTTATAAACCAGAGCCCGTTATAAACCAAAGCCGGTTAAAAACCAGAGCCTGTTATAAACCAGAGCCCTTTTTAAACCAAAGCCCGTTATAAACCAGAGCCCATTACAAACCAGAGCCCTTTATAAACCAGAACCCTTTAAAAACCAGAGCCCTTTATAAACCAGAGCCTTTTAATACCCAGCGCCCTTTAGAAACCAGAGCCCTTTAGAAATCAAAGCCCTTTATATACCAGAGCCTGTAATAAACCAGAGCCATTTATATACCAGAGCCTGTAATAAACCAGAGCCCTTTATTAACCAAAGCCGGTTATAAACTAGACCCTTTTTAAACCAGAGCCGGTTATAGACCAGAGCCCGTTACAAACCAGAGCCTGTTATAGACCAGAGCCCGTTAAAAACAAAGAGGCATTTTTTAACCAGAACCAGTTAAAAACCAGAGCCCTTTATAAACCAGAGCCCTTTATTAACCAGAGCCTGTTATAAACCATAGCCCTTTATAAACCAGAGCCCGTTATAAACCAAAGCCGGTTATAAACCAGAGCCTGTTATAAACCAGAGCCCTTTTTAAACCAAAGCCCGTAATAAACCAGAGCCAATTACAAACCAGAGCCCTTTATAAACCAGAACCCTTTATAAACCAGAGCCTGTTATAAACCAGAGCACTTTAAAAACCAGAGCCCTTTATAAACCAGAGCCCTTTATAAACCAAAGCCCATTAGAAACCAAAGCCCTTTAGAAACTAAAGCCCTTTAGAAACCAAAGCCCTTTATATACCAGAGCCTGTAATAAACCAGAGCCGTATATAAACCAGAGCCCTTTGTAAACCAAAGCCGGTTATAAACCAGAGCCCGTTATAAACCAGAGCCCTTTATAAACCAAAGCCAGTTATAAACCAGAGCCTGTTATAAACCAGAGGCCTTTTTAAACCAAAGCCCGTTATAAGCCACAGGCCGTTAAAAACCAGAGCCCGTTATAAACCAGAGCCCTTTATAAACCAGAGCCCTTTATAAACCAGAGCCCTTTATAAACCAAAGCCCTTTACAAACGGAAGCCCTTTTTAAACCAGAGCCTGTTATAGACCAGAACCCGTTATAAACCATAGCCAGTTATAAATCAGAGCCCGTTATAAACCAAAGCCGGTTATAAACCACAGCCTGTTATAAACCAGATCCCCTTTTAAACCAAAGCCCGTTATAAACCAGAGCCCATTACAAACCACAGCACTTTACAAACCAGAACCCTTTATAAACCAGAGCCCGTTATAAATCAGAGCCCTTTAAAAACCAGAGCCCCTTTTAAACCACAGCCCTTTATAAACCAAAGCCCTTTATATACCAGAGCCTGTAATAAACAAGAGCTGCTTATAAACCACAGCCCTTTATAAACCAAAGCCGGTTATAAACCAGAGCCTGTTATAAACCAGAGGCATTTTTAAACCAAAGCTCGTTATAAGCCAGAGGCCGTTAAAAACCAGAGCCCTTTATAAACCAGAACCCTTTATAAACCAGAACCCTTTATAAACCAGATCCCGTTATAAACCATAGCCCTTTTGAAACCAGAGCCCTTTATATACCAAAGCCCTTTATAAACCAAAGCCCTCTATATACCAGAGCCTGTCAAAAACCACAGCCCTTTATAAACCAAAGCCGGTTATAAACTAGAGCTTTTTATTCACCAGAGCCTGTTATAAACCAGAGCCCTTTATAAACCAGAGCCCTTTATAAACCAAAGCCGGTTATAAACCAGAGCCTGTTATAAACCAGAGGCCTTTATAAGCCAGAGCCCTTTGTAAATCAAAGCCGGTTATAAACCAGACCCTTTTTAAACCAGAGCCGGTTATAGACCAGAGCCCGTTACAAACCAAAGGGCTTTTCAAACCAGAGCCTGTTATAGACCAGAGCCCGTTAAAAACAAAGAGCCCTTTATAAACCAGAGCCCTTTATTAACCAGAGCCTGTTATAAACCATAGCCCTTTATAAACCAGAGCCCTTTATAAACCAAAGCCGGTTATAAACCAGAGCCTGTTATAAACCAGAGCCCTTTTTAAACCAAAGCATGTAATAAACCAGAGCCCATTACAAACCAGAGCCCTTTATAAACCAGAACCCTTTATAAACCAGAGCCTGTTATAAACCAGAGCACTTTAAAAACCAGAGCCCTTTATAAACCAGAGCCCTTTATAAACCAAAACAGATTAAAAACCAAAGCCCTTTAGAAACTAAAGCCCTTTAGAAACCATAGCCCTTTATATACCAGAGCCTGTAATAAACCAGAGCCGTATATAAACCAGAGCCCTTTATAAACCAAAGCCGGTTATAAACCAGAGCCTGTTATAAACCAGAGGCATTTTTAAACCAAAGCCCGTTATAAGCCAGAGGCCGTTAAAAACCAGAGCCCTTTAGAAACCAGAACCCTTTATAAACCAGAGCCCGTTATAAACCAGAGCCCTTAATAAACCAGAGCCCTTTATAAACAAGAGATCTTTATAAACCAAAGCCCTTTAGAAACTAAAGCCCTTTATATACCCGAGCCTGTCAAAAAACCAGAACCCTTTATAAACCACAGCCCTTTATAAACCAAAGCAGGTTATAAACCAGAGCCCGTCATATACCTTAGCCCTTTATAAACCACAGCCCTTTATAAACCAAAGCCCGTTATAAACCAGAGCCTATTACAAACCAGAGCGCTTTATAAACCAGAACCCTTTATAAAGCAGAGCACCTTATAAACCAGAGCCCTTTAAAAACCAGAGCCCGTTATAAACCAGAGCCCTTTATAAACCAAAGCCCTTTAGAAACCAAAGCCCTTTTTGAACCGCAGCAGGTTATAGACCAGAGCCCGTTATAAACCATAGCCCTTTATAAACCAAAGCCGGTTATAAACCAGAGCCTGTTATAAACCAGAGGCCTTTTTAAACCAAAGCCCGTTATAAACCAGAGCCCATTACAAACCAGAGCCCTTTATAAACCAGAACCCTTTATAAACCAGAGCCTGTTATAAACCAGAGCCCTTTATAAACCAAAGCCCATTAGAAAACAAAGCCCTTTAGAACCTAAAGCCCTTTAGAAACCAAAGCCCTTTATATACCAGAGCCTGTAATAAACCAGAGCCATATATAAACCAGAGCCCTTTATAAACAAAAGCCGGTTATAGACCAGAGCCCGTTATAAACCATAGCCCTTTATAAACCAAAGACAGTTATAAACCAGAGCCTGTTATAGACCAGAGCCCGTTATAAACCATAGCCAGTTATAAATCAGAGCCCGTTATAAAACAAAGCCGGTTATAAAACCACAGCCTGTTATAAACCAGATCCCCTTTTAAACCAAAGCCCGTTATAAACCAGAGCCCATTACAAACCACAGCACTTTATAAAACAAAGCCGGTCATAAACTAGAGCCCGTTATAAACCAGAGCTTTTTATTCACCAGAGCCTGTTATAAACCAGAGCCCTTTATAAACCAAAGCCTGTTATAAACCAGAGCCTGTTATAAACCAGAGCCCTTTATAAACCAAAGCCGGTTATAAACCAGAGCCTGTAATAAACCAGAGGCATTTTTAAACCAAAGCCCGTTATAAGCCAGAGGCCGTTAAAAACCAGAGCCCTTTATAAACCAGAACCCTTTATAAACCAGAACCCTTTATAAACCAGAGCCCGTTATAAACCAGAGCCCTTAATAAACCAGAGCCCTTTATAAACAAGAGGCCTTTATAAACCAAAGCCCTTTAGAAACTAAAGCCCTTTATATACCCGAGCCTGTCAAAAAACCAGAACCCTTTATAAACCACAGCCCTTTATAAACCAAAGCCGGTTATAAACCAGAGCCCGTCATATACCTTAGCCCTTTATAAACCACAGCCCTATATAAACCAAAGCCCGTTATAAACCAGAGCCTATTACAAACCAGAGCGCTTTATAAACCAGAACCCTTTATAAAGCAGAGCACCTTATAAACCAGAGCCCTTTAAAAACCAGAGCCCGTTATAAACCAGAGCCCTTTATAAACCATAGCCCTTTATAAACCAAAGCCGGTTATAAACCAGAGCCTGTTATAAACCAGAGGCCTTTTTAAACCAAAGCCCGTTATAAACCAGAGCCTGTTATAAACCAGAGCCCTTTATAAATCAAAGCCCATTAGAAACCAAAGCCCTTTAGAACCTAAAGCCCTTTAGAAACCAAAGCCCTTTATATACCAGAGCCTGTAATAAACCAGAGCCATATATAAACCAAAGCCCTTTAGAAACCAAAGCCCTTTATATACCAGAGCCTGTCATAAACCAGAACCCTTAATAAATCAGAGCCGGTTATAAACCAGAGCCTGTTATAAACCATAGGCCTTTCTAAACCAAAGCCCGTTAGAAGCCAGAGCCCATTAAAAACCAGAGCCCTTTATAAACCAAAGCCCTCTATATACCCGAGCCTGTTATAAACCACAGCCCTTTATAAACCAGAGCACTTTATAAACCAAAGCCGGTTATAAACTAGAGCCCGTTATAAACCAGAGCTTTTTATTCACCAGAGCCTGTTATAAACCAGAGCCCTTTCTAAACCAGAGCCCTTTATAAACCAAAGCCGGTTATAAACCAGAGCCTGTTATAAACCAGAGCCCTTTATAAACCAAAGCCGGTTATAAACCAGAGCCTGTTATAAATCAGTGGCCTTTTTAAACCAAAGCCCGTTATAAGCCACAGGCCGTTAAAAACCAGAGCCCGTTATAAACCAGAGCCCTTTATAAACCAGAGCCCTTTATAAACAAGAGCCCTTTATAAACCAAAGCCCTTTAGAAACCATAGGCCTTTATAAAGCAGAGCCCTGTCTAAACCAAAGCCGGTTGGAAAACCAGAGCCCGTTATGAACCAGAGTCCTTTATAAACCAAAGCCGGTTATAAACGAGAGCCCGTTATAAACCAGAGCCCTTAATAAACCAGAGCCCTTTATAAACAAGAGACCTTTATAAACCAAAGCCCTTTAGAAACTAAAGCCCTTTATATACCCGAGCCTGTCAAAAAACCAGAACCCTTTATAAACCAGAGCCCTTTATAAACGAAAGCCGGTTATAAACCAGAGCCCGTCATATACCATAGCCCTTTATAAACCACAGCCCTTTATAAACCAAAGCCCGTTATAAACCAGAGCCTATTACAAACCAGAGCGCTTTATAAACCAGAACCCTTTATAAAGCAGAGCACCTTATAAACCAGAGCCCTTTAAAAACCAGAGCCCGTTATAAACCAGAGCCCTTTATACACCAAAGCCCTTTAGAAACCAAAGCCCTTTTTGAACCGCAGCCGGTTATAGACCAGAGCCCGTTATAAACCATAGCCCTTTATAAACCAAAGCCCGTTATAAACCAGAGCCCATTACAAACCAGAGCCCTTTATAAACCAGAACCATTTATAAACCAGAGCCTGTTATAAACCAGAGCCTGTTATAAACCAGAGGCCTATTTAAACCAAAGCCCGTTATAAGCCACAGGCCTTTAAAAACCAGAGCCCATTATAAACCAGAGCCCTTTATAAACCAGAGCCCTTTATAAACAAGAGCCCTTTATAAACCAAAGCCCTTTAGAAACCAAAGCCCTTTATATACCAGAGCCTGTCATAAACCAGAACCCTTTATAAACCAAAGCCGGTTATAAACCAGAGCCTGTTATAAACCAGAGGCCTTTTTAAACCAAAGCCCGTTATAAGCCACAGGCCGTTAAAAACCACAGCCCATTATAAACCAGAGCCCTTTATAAACCAGAGCCCTTTATAAACCAGAGCCCTTTATAAACCAAAGCCCTTTAGAAACCAAAGCCCTTTATATACCAGAGCCTGTCATAAACCAGAACCCTTTATAAATCAGAGCCGGTTATAAACCAGAGCCTGTTATAAACCATAGGCCTTTCTAAACCAAAGCCCGTTAGAAGCCAGAGCCCATTAAAAACCAGAGCCCTTTATAAACCAAAGCCCTCTATATACCCGAGCCTGTTATAAAGCACAGCCCTTTATAAACCAGAGCACTTTATAAACCAAAGCCGGTTATAAACTAGAGTCCGTTATAAACCAGAGCTTTTTATTCACCAGAGCCTGTTATAAACCAGAGCCCTTTATAAAGCAGAGCCCTTTATAAACCAAAGCCGGTTATAAACCAGAGCCTGTTATAAATCAGTGGCCTTTTTAAACCAAAGCCCGTTATAAGCCACAGGCCGTTAAAAACCAGAGCCCGTTATAAACCAGAGCCCTTTATAATCCAGAGCCCTTCATAAACAAGAGCCCTTTATAAACCAAAGCCCTTTATAAACCAAAGCCGGTTATAAACTAGAGCCTGTTATAAACCAGAGCTTTTTATTCACCAGAGCCTGTTATAAACCAGAGCCCTTTATAAACCAGAGCCCTTTATAAAACAAAGCCGGTTATAAACCAAAGCCTGTTATAAACCAGAACCCTTTATGAACCAAAGCCGGTTATAAACCAGAGCCTGTTATAAAACAGAGGCCTTTTTAAGCCAGAGCCCTTTATAAACCAAAGCCGGTTATAAACCAGAGCCCGTTATAAACCAGAGTTCTTTATAAACCAAAGCCGGTTATAAACCAGAGCCCTTTATAAACCAGAGCCCTTTACAACCAAGTGCCCTTTAGAAACCAAAGCCCTTTCTATACCAGAGCCTGTAATAAAACAGAGCCCTTTATTAACCAAAGCCGTTTATAAACCAGACCCTTTTTAAACCAGAGCCGGTTGTAGACCAGAGCCCGTTACAAACCAAATGCCTTTTTAAACCAGAGCCTGTTATAGACCAGAGCCCGTTAAAAACCAGAGCCCTTTTTAAACCAGAGCCAGTTAAAAACCAGAGTCCTTTGTAAACCAGAGCCCTTTATTAACCAGAGCCTGTTATAAACCGGAGCCCTTTATAAACCAGAGCCCTTTATAAACCAAAGCCGGTTATAAACCAGAGCCTGTTATAAACCAGAGGCCTTTATAAGCCAGAGCCTGTTATAAACCAAAGCCGGTTATAAACCAGAGCCTGTTATAAACCAGAGCCCTTTTTAAACCAAAGCCGGTTATAAACCAGAGCCCATTACAAACCAGAGCCCTTTATAAACCAGAACCCTTTATAAACCAGAGCCCGTTATAAACTAGAGCCCTATAAAAACCAGAGCCCTGTATAAACCAGAGCCCTTTATAACCCAGCGCCCTTTAGAAACCAAAGCCCTTTATATACCAGAGCCTGTAAAAAACCAGAGCCGTTTATAAACCAGAGCCCTTTATTAACCAAAGCCGGTTATAAACCAGACCCTTTTTAAACCAGAGCCGGTTACAGACCAGAGCCCTTTACAAACCAAAGGCCTTTTTAAACCAGAGCCGGTTATAGAGCAGAGCCAGTTAAAAAAACAGAGCCCTTTTTAAACCAGAGCCAGTTAAAAACCAGAGCCCTTTATAAACCAGAAGGCTTTATAAACCAGAGCCTGTTATAAACCAGAGGCCTTTATAAGCCAGAGCCTGTTATAAACCAAAGCCGGTTATAAACCAGAGCCTTTTATAAACCAGAGCCCTTTTTAAACCAAAGCCCGTTATAAACCAGAGCCCATTACAAACCAGAGCCCTTTATAAACCAGAACCCTTTATAAACCAGAGCCCGTTATAAACCAGAGCCCTGTAAAAACCAGAGCCCTTTATAAACCAGAGCCCTTTATAACCCAGCGGCCTTTAGAAACCAAAGCCCTTTATAGACCAGAGCCCGTTAAAAACCAGACCCCTTTTTAAACCAGAGCCAGTTAAAAACCAGAGCCCTTTATAAACCAGAACGCTTTATAAACCAGAGCCTGTTATAAACCAGAGCCCTTTAACAACCAGAGCCAGTTATAAACCAAAGCCGGTTATAAACCAGAGCCTGTTATAAACCAGAGCCCTTTTTAAACCATAGCCCGTTATAAACCAGAGCCCATTACAAACCAGAGCCCTTTATGAACCAGAACCCTTTATAAACCAGAGCCCATTATAAACCAAAGCCCTTTAAAAATCAGAGCCCTTTATGAACCAGAACCCTTTATAAACCAGAGCCCTTTATAACCCAGCGCCCTTTAGAAACCAAAGCCCTTTAGAAACCAAAGCCCTTTATATACCAGAGCCTGTAATAAACCAGAGCCATTTATATACCAGAGCCTGTAATAAATCAGAGCCGTTTATAAACCAGAGCCCTTTATTAACCAAAGCCGGTTATAAACCAGACCCCCTATAAACCACAGCCGGTTATAGAACAGAGCCCTTTACAAACCAAAGGCCTTTTTAAACCAGAGCCGGTTATAGACCAGAGCCCGTTAAAAACCAGAGCCCTTTTTAAACCAGAGCCAGTTAAAAACCAGAGCCCTAAATAAACCGGAACGCTTTATAAACCAGAGCCTGTTATAAACCAGAGCCCTTTATGAACCAGAGCCCAATAAAAACCAGAGCCCTTTATTAACCAGAGCCTGTTATAAACCAGAACCCTTTATAAACCAGAGCCCTTTATAAACCAAAACCCTTTATAAACCAAAGCCCTTTATATACCAGAGCCTGTAATAAACCAGAGCCCTTCATAAACCAAAGCCGGTTATAAACCAGAGCCTGTTATAATCCAGAGGCCTTTTTAAACCAAAGCCCGTTATAAGCCAGAGGCCTTTAAGAACCAGAGCCCTTTATAAGCCAGAACCCTTTATAAACCAGAGCCCGTTATAAACCAGAGCCCTTTATAAACCAGAGCCCTTTATAAACCAGAGCCCTGTAAAAACCAAAGTACTTTTTAAACCAGAGCCCGTTATAAACCAGAGCCAGTTATAAACCAGAGCCCTTTATGAACCAGAGCCCATTAAAAAACCAGAGCCCTTTATAAACCAGAGCCCATTATAAACCAGAGCCCTTTATAAACCAGAGCCCTTTAAAACACAGCGCCCTTTATAAACCAAAGCCCTTTAGAAACCAAACCCCTTTATATTTCAGAGCCTGTAATAAACCAGAGCCCTTTATAAACCAGAGCCCTTTATAAACCAGAACCCTTTGTAATCCAGATCCCGTTATAAACCATAGCCCGTTATAAACCTAAGCCGGTTATAAACCTGAGCCTGTTATAAACCAGAGCCCTTTTTAAAACAAAGCCCGTTATAAACCAGAGCCCATTACAAACCAGAGCCCTTTATAAACCAGAACCCTTTATAAACCAGAGCCCGTTATAAACCAGAGCCCTTTAAATACCAGAGCCCTTTATAAACCAGAGCCCTTTATTAACCAAAGCCGGTTATAATCCAGACCCTTTTTGAACCAGAGCCAGTTATAGACCAGAGCCCTTTACAAACCAAAGACCTTTTTAAACCAGAGCCGGTTATAGACCAGAGCCCGTTAAAAACCAGAGCCCTTTTTAAACCAGAGCCAGTTAAAAACCAGAGCCCTTTATAAACCAGAATGCTTTATAAACCAGAGCCTGTTATAAACCAGAGCCCTTTATGAACCAGAGCCCGTTATAAACCAAAGCCGGTTATAAACTAGAGCCCGTTATAAACCAGAGCTTTTTATGCACCAGAGCCTGTTAAAAGCCAGAGCCCTTTATAAACCAGAGCCCTTTTTAAACCAAAGCCGGTTATAAACCAGAGCCTGTTATAAATCAGTGGCCTTTTTAAACCAAAGCCCGGTATAAGCCACAGGCCGTTAAAAACCAGAGCCCATTAAAAACCAGAGCCCTTTATAAACCAGAACCGTTTATAAACAAGAGCCCGTTATAAACCAGAGCCCTTTAAAAACCAGAGCCCCTTATAAACCAGAGCCCTTTATAAACTAAAGCCCTTTATATACCAGAGCCTGTAATAAACCAGAGCCGTTTATAAACCAGAGCCCTTTATAAACCAAAGCCGGTTGTAAACCAGAGCCTGTTATAAACCAGAAGCCTTTTTAAACCAAAGCCCGTTATAAGCCAGAGGCCGTTAAAAACCAGAGCCCGTTATAAACCAGAGCCCATTACAAACCAGAGCCCTTTATAAACCAAAGCCCTTTAGTAACCAAAGCCCTTTATACACCAGAGCCTGTCATACACCAGAACCCTATATAAACCAGAGCAGGTTATACACTAGAGCCTGTTATAAACCATAGGCCTTTCTAAACCAAAGCCCGTTAGAAGCCAGAGCCCATTAAAAACCAGAGCCCTTAATAAACCGAAGCCCTCTATATACCAGAGCCTGTTATAAACCACAGCCCTTTATAAACTAGAGCCCGTTATAAACCAGAGCTTTTTATTCACCAGAGCCTGTTATAAACCAGAGCCCTTTATAAACCAGAGCCCTTTATAAACCAAAGCCGGATATAAACCAGAACCTGTTATAAACCAGAGCCCTATAAACCAAAGCCGGTTATAAACCACAGCCTGTTATAAATCAGTGGCCTTTTTAAACCAAAGCCCGTTATAAGCCACAGGCCGGTTAAAAACCAGAGCCCGTTATAAACCATAGCCCTTTATAAACCACAGCCCTTTATAACCCAAAGCCGGTTATAAACTAGAGCCTGTTATAAACCAGAGCCCATTACAAAGCAGAGCCCTTTATAAACCAGAAACCTTTATAAACCAGAGCACCTTATAAATCAGAGCCCTTTATATACCAGAGCCCTTTATAAACCAAAGCCCTTTAGATACGAAAGCCCTTTTTAAACCAGAGCCGGTTATAGACCAGAGCCCGTTATAAACCATAGCCAGTTATAAACCAGAGTCCGTTATAAACCAAAGCCGGTTATAAACCAGAGCCTGTTATAAACCAGATCCCCTTTTAAACCAAAGCCCGTTATAAACTAGAGCCCATTACAAACCACAGCACTTTATAAACCAGAACCCTTTATAAACGAGAGCCCGTTATAAACCAGAGCCCTTTAAAAACCAGAGCGCCTTATAAACCAGAGCCCTTTATAAACTAAAGTCCTTTATATACCAGAGCCTGTAATAAACCACAGCCGTTTATAAACCAGAGCCCTTTATAAACCTAAGCCGGTTATAAACCAGAGCTTGTTATAAATCAGAGGCCTTTTTAAACCAAAGCCCGTTATAAGCCAGAGGCAGTTAAAAACCAGAGCCCTTTATTTACCACAGCCCTTTATAAACCAAAGCCGGTTATAAACCAGAGCCCGTTATAAACCAGAGCCCATTACAAACCAGAGCCCTTTATAAACCAGAGCCCATTACAAACCAGAGCCCTTTATAAACTAAAGTCCTTTATATACCAGAGCCTGTAATAAACCACAGCCGTTTATAAACCAGAGCCCTTTATAAACCAAAGCCGGTTATAAACCAGAGCTTGTTATAAATCAGAGGCCTTTTTAAACCAAAGCCCGTTATAAGCCAGAGGCAGTTAAAAACCAGAGCCCTTTATTAACCACAGCCCTTTATAAACCAAAGCCAGTTATAAACCAGAGCCCGTTATAAACCAGAGCCCATTACAAACCAGAGCCCTTTATAAACAAGAGCCCTTTATAAACCGAAGCCCTTTAGAAACCAAAGCCCTTTATATACCAGAGCCTGTCATAAACCAGAACCCTTTATGAAACCAGAGCCGGTTATAAACCAGAGCCTGTTATAAACCATAGGCCTTTCTAAACCAAAGCTCGTTAGAAGCCAGAGCCCATTAAAAACCAGAGCCCTTTATAAACCAAAGCCCTCTATATACCAGAGCCTGTTATAAACCAGAGCCTGTTATAAACCACAGCCCTTTATAAACCAAAGCCGGTTATAAACCAGAGCTCGTTATAAACTAGAGCCCATTACAAACCAGAGCGCTTTATAAACCAGAACCCTTTATAAAGCAGAGCACCTTATAAACCAAAGCCCTTTAGAAACCAAAGCCCTTTTTGAACCGGAGCTGGTTATAGACAAGAGCCCGTTATAAACCATAGCCCTGTATAAACCAAAGCCGGTTATAAACCAGAGCCTGTTATAAACCAGAACCCTTTTTAAACCAAAGCCCGTTATAAACCAGAGCACTTTAAAAACCAGAGCCCTTTATAAACCAGAGCCCTTTATAAACCAAAGCCCATTAGAAACCAAAGCCCTTTAGAAACCAAAGCCCTTTATATACCAGAGCCTGTAATAAACCAGAGCCGTATATAAACCAGAGCCCTTTATAAACCAAAGCCGGTTATAAACCAGAGCCCGTTATAAACCAGAGCCCTTTATAAACCAAAGCCGGTTATAAACCAGAGCCTGTTATAAACCAGAGGCGTTTTTAAACCAAAGCACGTTATAAGCCACAGGCCGTTATAAACCAAAGCCCTTTATAAACCAAAGCCCTCTATATACCAGAGCCTGTTATAAACCACAGCCCTTTATAAACCAGAGCCCTTTATAAACCAAAGCCGGTTATAAACCAGAGCCCTTTATAAACCAAAGCCGGTTATAAACTAGAGCCAGTTATAAACCAGAGCTTTTTATTCACCAGAGCCTGTTATAAACCAGAGCCCTTTATAAACCAGAGCCCTTTATAAACCAAGGCCGGTTATAAACCTGAGCCCTTTATAAACCAAAGCCGGTTATAAACCAGAGCCTCTTATAAACCAGAGCCCTTTTTAAACCAAAGCCTGTTATAAACCAGAGCCCTTTATAAACCAGATCCCTTTATAAACCAAAGCCCTCTATATACCAGAGCCTGTTATAAACCATAGCCCTTTATAAACCAGAACCCTTTATAAACCAAAGCCGGTTATAAACCAGAGCCTGTTAAAAACCAGAGCCTGTTATAAACCAGAGGCCTTTATAAGCCAGAGCCCTTTATAAACCAAAGCCGGTTATAAACCAGAGCCTGTTATAAACCAGAACCCTTTATAAACCAAAGCCGGTTATAAACCAGAGTCTGTTATAAACCAGAGGCCTTTATAAGCCAGAGCCCTTTATAAACCAAAGCCAGTTATAAACCAGAGCCCGTTATAAACCAGACTCCTTTATAAACCAAAGCCAGTTATAAACCAGAGCCTGTTATAAACCAGAGCCCTTTTTAAACCAAAGCCTGTTATAAACCAGAGCCCTTTATAAACCAGAGCCCTTTATAAACCAAAGCCGATTATAAACCAAAGCCTGTTATAAACCAGAACCCTTTATAAACCAAAGCCGGTTATAAACCAGAGCCTGTTATAAACCAGAGGCCTTTTTAAGCCAGAGCCCTTTATAAACCAAAGCCGGTTATAAACCAGAGCCCGTTATAAACCAGAGCTCTTTATAAACCAAAGCCGGTTATAAACCAGAGCCTGTTATAAACTAGAGCCCATTTTAAACCAGAGGCCTTTATAAACAGGAACCCTTTATAAACCAGAGCCTGTTATAAACCAGAGCCCTTTAAATACCAGAGCCCTTTATAAACCAGAGCCCTTTATAACCCAGTGCCCTTTAGAAACCAAGGCCCTTTATATACCAGAGCCTGTAATAAACCAGAGCCCTTTATTAACCAAAGCCGTTTATAAAGCAGACCCTTTTTAAACCAGAGCCTGTTATAGACCAGAGCCCGTTAAAAACCAGAGCCCTTTTTAAACCAGAGCCAGTTAAAAACCTAGAGCCCTTTATAAACCAGAGCCCTTTATTAACAAGAGCCTGTTATAAACCGGAGCCCTTTATAAACCAGAGCCCTTTATAAACTAAAGCCGGTTATAAACCAGAGCCTGTTATAAACCAGAGGCCTTTATAAGCCAGAGCCTGTTATAAACCAAAGCCGGTTATAAACCAGAGCCCTTTATAAACCAGAACCCTTTATAAACCAGAGCCCGTTATAAACCAGAGCCCTGTAAAAACCAGAGCCCTGTATAAACCAGAGCCCTTTATAACCCAGCGCACTTTAGAAACCAAAGCCCTTTAGAAACCAAAGCCCTTTATATACCAGAGCCTGTAATAAACCAGAGCCATTTATATACCAGAGCCTGTAAAAAACCAGAGCCGTTTATAAACCAGAACCCTTTATAAACCAGATCCCTTTATAAACCAAAGCCCTCTATATACCAGAGCCTGTTATAAACCACAGCCCTTTATAAACCAGAGCCCTTTATAAACCAAAGCCGGTTATAAACTAGAGCCCGTTATAAACCAGAGCTTTTTATTCACCAGAGCCTGTTATAAACCAGAGCCCTTTATAAACCAGAACCCTTTATAAACCAAAGCCGGTTATAAACCAGAGCCTGTTATAAACCAGAGGCCTTTATAAGCCAGAGCCCTTTATAAACCAAAGCCAGTTATAAACCAGAGCCCGTTATAAACCAGACTCCTTTATAAACCAAAGCCGGTTATAAACCAGAGCCTGTTATAAACCAGAGCCCTTTTTAAACCAAAGCCTGTTATAAACCAGAGCCCTTTATAAACCAGAGCCCTTTATAAACCAAAGCCGGTTATAAACCAAAGCCTGTTATAAACCAGAACCCTTTATAAACCAAAGCCGGTTATAAACCAGAGCCTGTTATAAACCAGAGGCCTTTTTAAGCCAGAGCCCTTTATAAACCAAAGCCGGTTATAAACCAGAGCCCGTTATAAACCAGAGCTCTTTATAAACCAAAGCCGGTTATAAACCAGAGCCCTTTAAATACCAGAGCCCTTTATAAACCAGAGCCCTTTATAACCCAGTGCCCTTTAGAAACCAAAGCCCTTTATATACCAGAGCCTGTAATAAACCAGAGCCCTTTATTAACCAAAGCCGTTTATAAACCAGACCCTTTTTAAACCAGAGCCGGTTATAGACCAGAGCCCGTTACAAACCAAATGCCTTTTTAAACCAGAGCCTGTCATAGACCAGAGCCCGTTAAAAACCAGAGCCCTTTTTAAACCAGAGCCAGTTAAAAACCAGAGCCCTTTATAAACCAGAGCCCTTTATTAACAAGAGCCTGTTATAAACCGGAGCCCTTTATAAACCAGAGCCCTTTATAAACCAAAGCCGGTTATAAACCAGAGCCTGTTATAAACCAGAGGCCTTTATAAGCCAGAGCCTGTTATAAACCAAAGCCGGTTATAAACCAGAGCCTGTTATAAACCAGAGCCCTTTTTAAACCAAAGCCCGTTATAAACCAGAGCCCATTACAAACCAGAGCCCTTTATAAACCAGAACCCTTTATAAACCAGAGCCCGTTATAAACCAGAGCCCTGTAAAAACCAGAGCCCTGTATAAACCAGAGCCCTTTATAACCCAGCACACTTTAGAAACCAAAGCCCTTTAGAAACCAAAGCCCTTTATATACCAGAGCCTGTAATAAACCAGAGCCATTTATATACCAGAGCCTGTAAAAAACCAGAGCCGTTTATAAACCAGAACCCTTTATAAACCAGATCCCTTTATAAACCAAAGCCCTCTATATACCAGAGCCTGTTATAAACCACAGCCCTTTATAAACCAGAGCCCTTTATAAACCAAAGCCGGTTATAAACTAGAGCCCGTTATAAACCAGAGCTTTTTATTCACCAGAGCCTGTTATAAACCAGAGCCCTTTATAAACCAGAACCCTTTATAAACCAAAGCCGGTTATAAACAAGAGCCTGTTATAAACCAGAGGCCTTTATAAGCCAGAGCCCTTTATAAACCAAAGCCAGTTATAAACCAGAGCCCGTTATAAACCAGACTCCTTTATAAACCAAAGCCGGTTATAAACCAGAGCCTGTTATAAACCAGAGCCCTTTTTAAACCAAAGCCTGTTATAAACCAGAGCCCTTTATAAACCAGAGCCCTTTATAACCCAAAGCCGGTTATAAATCAAAGCCTTTTATAAACCAGAACCCTTTATAAACCAAAGCCGGTTATAAACCAGAGCCTGTTATAAACCAGAGGCCTTTTTAAGCCAGAGCCCTTTATAAACCAAAGCCGGTTATAAACCAGAGCCCGTTATAAACCAGAGCTCTTTATAAACCAAAGCCGGTTATAAACCAGAGCCTGTTATAAACTAGAGCCCATTTTAAACCAGAGCCCTTTATAAACAGGAACCCTTTATAAACCAGAGCCTGTTATAAACCAGAGCCCTTTAAATACCAGAGCCCTTTATAAACCAGAGGCCTTTATAAGCCAGTGCCCTTTAGAAACCAAAGCCCTTTATATACCAGAGCCTGTAATAAACCAGAGCCCTTTATTAACCAAAGCCGTTTATAAACCAGACCCTTTTTAAACCAGAGCCGGTTATAGACCAGAGCCCGTTACAAACCAAATGCCTTTTTAAACCAGAGCCTGTTATAGACCAGAGCCCGTTAAAAACCAGAGCCCTTTTTAAACCAGAGCCAGTTAAAAACCAGAGCCCTTTATAAACCAGAGCCCTTTATTAACCAAAGCCGGTTATAAACCAGAGCCTGTTATAAACCAGAGGCCTTTATAAGCCAGAGCCTGTTATAAACCAAAGCCGGTTATAAACCAGAGCCTGTTATAAACCAGAGCCCTTTTTAAACCAAAGCCCGTTATAAACCAGAGCCCATTACAAACCAGAGCCCTTTATAAACCAGAACCCTTTATAAACCAGAGCCCGTTATAAACCAGAGCCCTGTAAAAACTAGAGCCCTGTATAAACCAGAGCCCTTTATAACCCAGCGCACTTTAGAAATTAAAGCCCTTTAGAAACCAAAGCCCTTTATATACCAGAGCCTGTAATAAACCAGATCCCCTTTTAAACCAAAGCCCGTTATAAACTAGAGCCCATTACAAACCACAGCACTTTATAAACCAGAACCCTTTATAAACGAGAGCCCGTTATAAACCAGAGCCCTTTAAAAACCAGAGCGCCTTATAAACCAGAGCCCTTTATAAACCAAAGCCGGTTATAAACCAGAGCCTGTTATAAACCAGATCCCCTTTTAAACCAAAGCCCGTTATAAACTAGAGCCCATTACAAACCACAGCACTTTATAAACCAGAACCCTTTATAAACGAGAGCCCGTTATAAACCAGAGCCCTTTAAAAACCAGAGCGCCTTATAAACCAGAGCCCTTTATAAACCAAAGCCGGTTATAAACCAGAGCTTGTTATAAATCAGAGGCCTTTTTAAACCAAAGCCTGTTATAAGCCAGAGGCAGTTAAAAACCAGAGCCCTTTATTTACCACAGCCCTTTATAAACCAAAGCCGGTTATAAACCAGAGCCCGTTATAAACCAGAGCCCATTACAAACCAGAGCCCTTTATAAACCAGAGCCCATTACAAACCAGAGCCCTTTATAAACTAAAGTCCTTTATATACCAGAGCCTGTAATAAACCACAGCCGTTTATAAACCAGAGCCCTTTATAAACCAAAGCCGGTTATAAACCAGAGCTTGTTATAAATCAGAGGCCTTTTTAAACCAAAGCCCGTTATAAGCCAGAGGCAGTTAAAAACCAGAGCCCTTTATTAACCACAGCCCTTTATAAACCAAAGCCAGTTATAAACCAGAGAACGTTATAAACCAGAGCCCATTACAAACCAGAGTCCTTTATAAACAAGAGCCCTTTATAAACCGAAGCCCTTTAGAAACCAAAGCCCTTTATATACCAGAGCCTGTCATAAACCAGAACCCTTTATGAAACCAGAGCCGGTTATAAACCAGAGCCTGTTATAAACCATAGGCCTTTCTAAACCAAAGCTCGTTAGAAGCCAGAGCCCATTAAAAACCAGAGCCCTTTATAAACCAAAGCCCTCTATATACCAGAGCCTGTTATAAACCAGAGCCTGTTATAAACCACAGCCCCTTATAAACCAAAGCCGGTTATAAACCAGAGCTCGTTATAAACCAGAGCCCATTACAAACCAGAGCGCTTTATAAACCAGAACCCTTTATAAAGCAGAGCACCTTATAAACCAAAGCCCTTTAGAAACCAAAGCCCTTTTTGAACCGGAGCTGGTTATAGACAAGAGCCCGTTATAAACCATAGCCCTGTATAAACCAAAGCCGGTTATAAACAAGAGCCTGTTATAAACCAGAACCCTTTTTAAACCAAAGCCCGTTATAAACCAGAGCACTTTAAAAACCAGAGCCCTTTATAAACCAGAGCCCTTTATAAACCAAAGCCCATTAGAAACCAAAGCCCTTTAGAAACCAAAGCCCTTTATATACCAGAGCCTGTAATAAACCAGAGCCGTATATAAACCAGAGCCCTTTATAAACCAAAGCCGGTTATAAACCAGAGCCCGTTATAAACCAGAGCCCTTTATAAACCAAAGCCGGTTATAAACCAGAGCCTGTTATAAACCAGAGGCGTTTTTAAACCAAAGCACGTTATAAGCCACAGGCCGTTATAAACCAAAGCCCTTTATAAACCAAAGCCCTCTATATACCAGAGCCTGTTATAAACCACAGCCCTTTATAAACCAGAGCCCTTTATAAACCAAAGCCGGTTATAAACCAGAGCCCTTTATAAACCAAAGCCGGTTATAAACTAGAGCCAGTTATAAACCAGAGCTTTTTATTCAACAGAGCCTGTTATAAACCAGAGCCCTTTATAAACCAGAGCCCTTTATAAACCAAGGCCGGTTATAAACCTGAGCCCTTTATAAACCAAAGCCGGTTATAAACCAGAGCCTCTTATAAACCAGAGCCCTTTTTAAACCAAAGCCTGTTATAAACCAGAGCCCTTTATAAACCAGATCCCTTTATAAACCAAAGCCCTCTATATACCAGAGCCTGTTATAAACCACAGCCCTTTATAAACCAGAGCCCTTTATAAACCAAAGCCGGTTATAAACTAGAGCCCGTTATAAACCAGAGCTTTTTATTCACCAGAGCCTGTTATAAACCATAGCCCTTTATAAACCAGAACCCTTTATAAACCAAAGCCGGTTATAAACCAGAGCCTGTTAAAAACCAGAGCCTGTTATAAACCAGAGGCCTTTATAAGCCAGAGCCCTTTATAAACCAAAGCCGGTTATAAACCAGAGCCTGTTATAAACCAGAACCCTTTATAAACCAAAGCCGGTTATAAACCAGTGTCTGTTATAAACCAGAGGCCTTTATAAGCCAGAGCCCTTTATAAACCAAAGCCAGTTATAAACCAGAGCCCGTTATAAACCAGACTCCTTTATAAACCAAAGCCGGTTATAAACCAGAGCCTGTTATAAACCAGAGCCCTTTTTAAACCAAAGCCTGTTATAAACCAGAGCCCTTTATAAACCAGAGCCCTTTATAAACCAAAGCCGGTTATAAACCAAAGCCTGTTATAAACCAGAACCCTTTATAAACCAAAGCCGGTTATAAACCAGAGCCTGTTATAAACCAGAGGCCTTTTTAAGCCAGAGCCCTTTATAAACCAAAGCCGGTTATAAACCAGAGCCCGTTATAAACCAGAGCTCTTTATAAACCAAAGCCGGTTATAAACCAGAGCCTGTTATAAACTAGAGCCCATTTTAAACCAGAGGCCTTTATAAACAGGAACCCTTTATAAACCAGAGCCTGTTATAAACCAGAGCCCTTTAAATACCAGAGCCCTTTATAAACCAGAGTCCTTTATAACCCAGTGCCCTTTAGAAACCAAGGCCCTTTATATACCAGAGCCTGTAATAAACCAGAGCCCTTTATTAACCAAAGCCGTTTATAAAGCAGACCCTTTTTAAACCAGAGCCTGTTATAGACCAGAGCCCGTTAAAAACCAGAGCCCTTTTTAAACCAGAGCCAGTTAAAAACCTAGAGCCCTTTATAAACCAGAGCCCTTTATTAACAAGAGCCTGTTATAAACCGGAGCCCTTTATAAACCAGAGCCCTTTATAAACCAAAGCCGGTTATAAACCAGAGCCTGTTATAAACCAGAGGCCTTTATAAGCCAGAGCCTGTTATAAACCAAAGCCGGTTATAAACCAGAGCCTGTTATAAACCAGAGCCCTTTTTAAACCAAAGCCCGTTATAAACCAGAGCCCATTACAAACCAGAGCCCTTTATAAACCAGAACCCTTTATAAACCAGAGCCCGTTATAAACCAGAGCCCTGTAAAAACCAGAGCCCTGTATAAACCAGAGCCCTTTATAACCCAGCGCACTTTAGAAACCAAAGCCCTTTAGAAACCAAAGCCCTTTATATACCAGAGCCTGTAATAAACCAGAGCCATTTATATGCCAGAGCCTGTAAAAAACCAGAGCCGTTTATAAACCAGAACCCTTTATAAACCAGATCCCTTTATAAACCAAAGCCCTCTATATACCAGAGCCTGTTATAAACCACAGCCCTTTATAAACCAGAGCCCTTTATAAACCAAAGCCGGTTATAAACTAGAGCCCGTTATAAACCAGAGCTTTTTATTCACCAGAGCCTGTTATAAACCAGAGCCCTTTATAAACCAGAACCCTTTATAAACCAAAGCCGGTTATAAACCAGAGCCTGTTATAAACCAGAGGCCTTTATAAGCCAGAGCCCTTTATAAACCAAAGCCAGTTATAAACCAGAGCCCGTTATAAACCAGACTCCTTTATAAACCAAAGCCGGTTATAAACCAGAGCCTGTTATAAACCAGAGCCCTTTTTAAACCAAAGCCTGTTATAAACCAGAGCCCTTTATAAACCAGAGCCCTTTATAAACCAAAGCCGGTTATAAACCAAAGCATGTTATAAACCAGAACCCTTTATAAACCAAAGCCGGTTATAAACCAGAGCCTGTTATAAACCAGAGGCCTTTTTAAGCCAGAGCCCTTTATAAACCAAAGCCGGTTATAAACCAGAGCCCGTTATAAACCAGAGCTCTTTATAAACCAAAGCCGGTTATAAACCAGAGCCTGTTATAAACTAGAGCCCATTTTAAACCAGAGGCCTTTATAAACAGGAACCCTTTATAAACCAGAGCCTGCTATAAACCAGAGCCCTTTAAATACCAGAGCCCTTTATAAACCAGAGCCCTTTATAACCCAGTGCCCTTTAGAAACCAAAGCCCTTTATATACCAGAGCCTGTAATAAACCAGAGCCCTTTATTAACCAAAGCCGTTTATAAACCAGACCCTTTTTAAACCAGAGCCGGTTATAGACCAGAGCCCGTTACAAACCAAATGCCTTTTTAAACCAGAGCCTGTCATAGACCAGAGCCCGTTAAAAACCAGAGCCCTTTTTAAACCAGAGCCAGTTAAAAACCAGAGCCCTTTATAAACCAGAGCCCTTTATTAACAAGAGCCTGTTATAAACCGGAGCCCTTTATAAACCAGAGCCCTTTATAAACCAAAGCCGGTTATAAACCAGAGCCTGTTATAAACCAGAGGCCTTTATAAGCCAGAGCCTGTTATAAACCAAAGCCGGTTATAAACCAGAGCCTGTTATAAACCAGAGCCCTTTTTAAACCAAAGCCCGTTATAAACCAGAGCCCATTACAAACCAGAGCCCTTTATAAACCAGAACCCTTTATAAACCAGAGCCCGTTATAAACCAGAGCCCTGTAAAAACCAGAGCCCTGTATAAACCAGAGCCCTTTATAACCCAGCACACTTTAGAAACCAAAGCCCTTTAGAAACCAAAGCCCTTTATATACCAGAGCCTGTAATAAACCAGAGCCATTTATATACCAGAGCCTGTAAAAAACCAGAGCCGTTTATAAACCAGAACCCTTTATAAACCAGATCCCTTTATAAACCAAAGCCCTCTATATACCAGAGCCTGTTATAAACCACAGCCCTTTATAAACCAGAGCCCTTTATAAACCAAAGCCGGTTATAAACTAGAGCCCGTTATAAACCAGAGCTTTTTATTCACCAGAGCCTGTTATAAACCAGAGCCCTTTATAAACCAGAACCCTTTATAAACCAAAGCCGGTTATAAACAAGAGCCTGTTATAAACCAGAGGCCTTTATAAGCCAGAGCCCTTTATAAACCAAAGCCAGTTATAAACCAGAGCCCGTTATAAACCAGACTCCTTTATAAACCAAAGCCGGTTATAAACCAGAGCCTGTTATAAACCAGAGCCCTTTTTAAACCAAAGCCTGTTATAAACCAGAGCCCTTTATAAACCAGAGCCCTTTATAACCCAAAGCCGGTTATAAATCAAAGCCTTTTATAAACCAGAACCCTTTATAAACCAAAGCTGGTTATAAAACCAGAGCCTGTTATAAACCAGATGCCTTTTTAAGCCAGAGCCCTTTATAAACCAAAGCCGGTTATAAACCAGAGCCCGTTATAAACCAGAGCTCTTTATAAACCAAAGCCGGTTATAAACCAGAGCCTGTTATAAACTAGAGCCCATTTTAAACCAGAGCCCTTTATAAACAGGAACCCTTTATAAACCAGAGCCTGTTATAAACCAGAGCCCTTTAAATACCAGAGCCCTTTATAAACCAGAGGCCTTTATAAGCCAGTGCCCTTTAGAAACCAAAGCCCTTTATATACCAGAGCCTGTAATAAACCAGAGCCCTTTATTAACCAAAGCCGTTTATAAACCAGACCCTTTTTAAACCAGAGCCGGTTATAGACCAGAGCCCGTTACAAACCAAATGCCTTTTTAAACCAGAGCCTGTTATAGACCAGAGCCCGTTAAAAACCAGAGCCCTTTTTAAACCAGAGCCAGTTAAAAACCAGAGCCCTTTATAAACCAGAGCCCTTTATTAACAAGAGCCTGTTATAAACCGGAGCCCTTTATAAACCAGAGCCCTTTATAAACCAAAGCCGGTTATAAACCAGAGCCTGTTATAAACCAGAGGCCTTTATAAGCCAGAGCCTGTTATAAACCAAAGCCGGTTATAAACCAGAGCCTGTTATAAACCAGAGCCCTTTTTAAACCAAAGCCCGTTATAAACCAGAGCCCATTACAAACCAGAGCCCTTTATAAACCAGAACCCTTTATAAACCAGAGCCCGTTATAAACCAGAGCCCTGTAAAAACTAGAGCCCTGTATAAACCAGAGCCCTTTATAACCCAGCGCACTTTAGAAATCAAAGCCCTTTAGAAACCAAAGCCCTTTATATACCAGAGCCTGTAATAAACCAGAGCCATTTATATACCAGAGCCTGTAAAAAACCAGAGCCGTTTATAAACCAGAGCCCTTTATTAACCAAAGCCGGTTATAAACCAGACCCTTTTTAAACCAGAGCCGGTTACAGACCAGAGCCCGTTAAAAACCAGAGCCCTTTTTAAACCAGAGCCAGTTAAAAACCAGAGCCCTTTATAAACCAGAGCCCTTTATTAACAAGAGCCTGTTATAAACCGGAGCCCTTTATAAACCAGAGCCCTTTATAAACCAAAGCCGGTTATAAACCAGAGCCTGTTATAAACCAGAGGCCTTTATAAGCCAGTGCCCTTTAGAAACCAAAGCCCTTTATATACCAGAGCCTGTAATAAACCAGAGCCCTTTATTAACCAAAGCCGTTTATAAACCAGACCCTTTTTAAACCAGAGCCGGTTATAGACCAGAGCCCGTTACAAACCAAATGCCTTTTTAAACCAGAGCCTGTTATAGACCAGAGCCCGTTAAAAACCAGAGCCCTTTTTAAACCAGAGCCAGTTAAAAACCAGCGCCCTTTAGAAACCAAACCCCTTTAGAAACCAAAGCCCTTTATATACCAGAGCCTGTAATAAACCAGAGCCATTTATATACCAGAGCCTGTAATAAACCAGAGCCGTTTATAAACCAGAGCCCTTTATTAACCAAAGCCGGTTATAAACCAGACCCTTTTTAAACCGGAGCCGTTTATAGACCAGAGCCCTTTACAAACCAAAGGCCTTTTTAAACCAGAGCCGGTTATAGACCAGAGCCCGTTAAAAACCAGACCCCTTTTTAAACCAGAGCCAGTTAAAAACCAGAGCCCTTTATAAACCAGAACGCTTTATAAACAAGAGCCTGTTATAAACCAGAGCCCTTTAACAACCAGAGCCAGTTATAAACCAGAGCCCATTACAAACCAGAGCCCTTTATAAACCAGAACCCTTTTTAAACCAGAGCCGGTTATAGATCAGAGCCCGTTAAAAAAACAGAGCCCTTTTTAAACCAGAGCCAGTTAAAAACCAGAGCCCTTTATAAACCAGAACCCTTTATAAACCAGAGCCCGTTATGAACCAGAGCCCTGTAAAAACCAGAGCCCTTTATAAACCAGAGCCCTTTATATCCCAGCGCCCTTTAGAAACCAAACCCCTTTAGAAACCAAATCCCTTTATATACCACAGCCTGTAAAAAACCAGAGCCATTTATATACCAGAGCCTGTAATAAACCAGAGCCGTTTATATACCAGAGCCTGTAATAAACCAGAGCCGTTTATAAACCAGAGCCCTTTATTAACCAAAGCCGGTTATAAACCAGACCCTTTTTAAACCAGAGCCGGTTATAGACCAGAGCCCTTTACAAACCAAAGGCCTTTTTAAACCAGAGCCGGTTATAGACCAGAGCCCGTTAAAAACCAGACCCCTTTTTAAACCACAGCCAGTTAAAAACCAGAGCCCTTTATAAAACAGAACGCTTTATAAACAAGAGCCTGTTATAAACCAGAGCCCTTTAACAACCAGAGCCAGTTATAAACCAAAGCCGGTTATAAACCAGAGCCCTTTTTAAACCAAAGCCCGTTATAAACCAGAGCCCATTACAAACCAGAGCCCTTTATAAACCAGAACCCTTTATAAACCAGAGCCCGTTATAAACCAAAGCCCTTTAAAAACCAGAGCCCTTTATAAACCAGAGCCCTTTATAAACCAGAGCCCTTTATAACCCAGCGCCCTTTAGAAACCAAAGCCCTTTAGAAACAAAAGCCCTTTATATACCAGAGCCTGTAATAAACCAGAGCCATTTATATACCAGAGCCTGTAATAAACCAGAGCCGTTTATAAACCAGAGCCCTTTATTAACCAAAGCCGGTTATAAACCAGACCCTTTTTAAACCAGAGCCGATTATAGACCAGAGCCTGTTAAAAAAACAGAGCCCTTTTTAAACCAGAGCCAGTTAAAAACCAGAGCCCTTTATAAACCAGAACCCTTTATAAACCAGAGCCCGTTATAAACCAGAGCCCTGTAAAAACCAGAGCCCTTTATAAACATGAGCCCTTTATAACCCAGCGCCCTTTAGAAACTAAACCCCTTTAGAAACCAAAGCCATTTATATACCAGAGCCTGTAATAAACCAGAGCCGTTTATAAACCAGAGCCCTTTATTAACCAAAGCCGGTTATAAACCAGACCCTTTTTAAACCAGAGCCGGTTATAGACCAGAGCCCTTTACAAACCAAAGGCCTTTTTAAACCAGAGCCGGTTATAAACCGGAGCCCTTTATAAACCAGAGCCCTTTATAAACCAAAGCCGGTTATAAACCAGAGCCTGTTATAAACCAGAGGCCTTTATAAGCCAGTGCCCTTTAGAAACCAAAGCCCTTTATATACCAGAGCCTGTAATAAACCAGAGCCCTTTATTAACCAAAGCCGTTTATAAACCAGACCCTTTTTAAACCAGAGCCGGTTATAGACCAGAGCCCGTTACAAACCAAATGCCTTTTTAAACCAGAGCCTGTTATAGACCAGAGCCCGTTAAAAACCAGAGCCCTTTTTAAACCAGAGCCAGTTAAAAACCAGCGCCCTTTAGAAACCAAACCCCTTTAGAAACCAAAGCCCTTTATATACCAGAGCCTGTAATAAACCAGAGCCATTTATATACCAGAGCCTGTAATAAACCAGAGCCGTTTATAAACCAGAGCCCTTTATTAACCAAAGCCGGTTATAAACCAGACCCTTTTTAAACCAGAGCCGTTTATAGACCAGAGCCCTTTACAAACCAAAGGCCTTTTTAAACCAGAGCCGGTTATAGACCAGAGCCCGTTAAAAACCAGACCCCTTTTTAAACCAGAGCCAGTTAAAAACCAGAGCCCTTTATAAACCAGAACGCTTTATAAACAAGAGCCTGTTATAAACCAGAGCCCTTTAACAACCAGAGCCAGTTATAAACCAGAGCCCATTACAAACCAGAGCCCTTTATAAACCAGAACCCTTTTTAAACCAGAGCCGGTTATAGATCAGAGCCCGTTAAAAAAACAGAGCCCTTTTTACACCAGAGCCAGTTAAAAACCAGAGCCCTTTATAAACCAGAACCCTTTATAAACCAGAGCCCGTTATGAACCAGAGCCCTGTAAAAACAAGAGCCCTTTATAAACCAGAGCCCTTTATATCCCAGCACCCTTTAGAAACCAAACCCCTTTAGAAACCAAATCCCTTTATATACCACAGCCTGTAAAAAACCAGAGCCATTTATATACCAGAGCCTGTAATAAACCAGAGCCGTTTATATACCAGAGCCTGTAATAAACCAGAGCCGTTTATAAACCAGAGCCCTTTATTAACCAAAGCCGGTTATAAACCAGACCCTTTTTAAACCAGAGCCGGTTATAGACCAGAGCCCTTTACAAACCAAAGGCCTTTTTAAACCAGAGCCGGTTATAGACCAGAGCCCGTTAAAAACCAGACCCCTTTTTAAACCACAGCCAGTTAAAAACCAGAGCCCTTTATAAAACAGAACGCTTTATAAACAAGAGCCTGTTATAAACCAGAGCCCTTTAACAACCAGAGCCAGTTATATACCAAAGCCGGTTATAAACCAGAGCCCTTTTTAAACCAAAGCCCGTTATAAACCAGAGCCCATTACAAACCAGAGCCCTTTATAAACCAGAACCCTTTATAAACCAGAGCCCGTTATAAACCAAAGCCCTTTAAAAACCAGAGCCCTTTATAAACCAGAGCCCTTTATAAACCAGAGCCCTTTATAACCCAGCGCCCTTTAGAAACCAAAGCCCTTTAGAAACAAAAGCCCTTTATATACCAGAGCCTGTAATAAACCAGAGCCATTTATATACCAGAGCCTGTAATAAACCAGAGCCGTTTATAAACCAGAGCCCTTTATTAACCAAAGCCGGTTATAAACCAGACCCTTTTTAATCCAGAGCCGGTTATAGACCAGAGCCTGTTAAAAAAACAGAGCCCTTTTTAAACCAGAGCCAGTTAAAAACCAGAGCCCTTTATAAACCAGAACCCTTTATAAACCAGAGCCCGTTATAAACCAGAGCCCTGTAAAAACCAGAGCCCTTTATAAACCAGAGCCCTTTATAACCCAGCGCCCTTTAGAAACCAAACCCCTTTAGAAACCAAAGCCATTTATATACCAGAGCCTGTAATAAACCAGAGCCGTTTATAAACCAGAGCCCTTTATTAACCAAAGCCGGTTATAAACCAGACCCTTTTTAAACCAGAGCCGGTTATAGACCAGAGCCCTTTACAAACCAAAGGCCTTTTTAAACCAGAGCCGGTTATAGACCGGAGCCCGTTAAAAACCAGACCCCTTTTTAAACCACAGCCAGTTAAAAACCAGAGCCCTTTATAAACCAAAACGCTTTATAAACAAGAGCCTGTTATAAAACAGAGCCCTTTAACAACCAGAGCCAGTTATAAACCAAAGCCTGTTATAAACCAAAACCCTTTATAAACCAAAGCCGGTTATAAACCAGAGCCTGTTATAAACCAGAGGCCTTTTTAAGCCAGAGCCCTTTATAAACCAAAGCCGGTTATAAACCAGAGCCCGTTATAAACCAGAGCTCTTTATAAACCAAAGCCGATTATAAACCAGAGCCTGTTATAAACTAGAGCCCATTTTAAACCAAAGCCCATTATAAACCAGAGCCCTTTACAAACCAGAGCCCTTTATAAACAGGAACCCTTTATAAACCAGAGCCTGTTATAAACCAGAGCCCTTTAAATACCAGAGCCCTTTATAAACCAGAGCCCTTTATAACCCAGTGCCCTTTAGAAACCAAAGCCCTTTATATACCAGAGCCTGTAATAAACCAGAGCCCTTTATTATCCAAAGCCGTTTATAAACCAGACCCTTTTTAAACCAGAGCCGGTTATAGACCAGAGCCCGTTACAAACCAAATGCCTTTTTAAACCAGAGCCTGTTATAGACCAGAGCCCGTTAAAAACCAGAGCCCTTTTTAAACCAGAGCCAGTTAAAAACCAGAGCCCTTTATAAACCAGAGCCCTTTATTAACAAGAGCCTGTTATAAACCGGAGACCTTTATAAACCAGAGCCCTTTATAAACCAAAGCCGGTTATAAACCAGAGCCTGTTATAAACCAGAGGCCTTTATAAGCCAGTGCCCTTTAGAAACCAAAGCCCTTTATATACCAGAGCCTGTAATAAACCAGAGCCCTTTATTAACCAAAGCCGTTTATAAACCAGACCCTTTTTAAACCAGAGCCGGTTATAGACCAGAGCCCGTTACAAACCAAATGCCTTTTTAAACCAGAGCCTGTTATAGACCAGAGCCCGTTAAAAACCAGAGCCCTTTTTAAACCAGAGCCAGTTAAAAACCAGAGCCCTTTATAAACCAGAGCCCTTTATTAACAAGAGCCTGTTATAAACCGGAGCCCTTTATAAACCAGAGCCCTTTATAAACCAAAGCCGGTTATAAACCAGAGCCTGTTATAAACCAGAGGCCTTTATAAGCCAGAGCCTGTTATAAACCAAAGCCGGTTATAAACCAGAGCCTGTTATAAACCAGAGCCCTTTTTAAACCAAAGCCCGTTATAAACCAGAGCCCATTACAAACCAGAGCCCTTTATAAACCAGAACCCTTTATAAACCAGAGCCCGTTATAAACCAGAGCCCTGTAAAAACTAGAGCCCTGTATAAACCAGAGCCCTTTATAACCCAGCGCACTTTAGAAATCAAAGCCCTTTAGAAACCAAAGCCCTTTATATACCAGAGCCTGTAATAAACCAGAGCCATTTATATACCAGAGCCTGTAAAAAACCAGAGCCGTTTATAAACCAGAGCCCTTTATTAACCAAAGCCGGTTATAAACCAGACCCTTTTTAAACCAGAGCCGGTTACAGACCAGAGCCCGTTAAAAACCAGAACCCTTTTTAAACCAGAGCCAGTTAAAAACCAGAGCCCTTTATAAACCAGAGCCCTTTATTAACAAGAGCCTCTTATAAACCGGAGCCCTTTATAAACCAGAGCCCTTTATAAACCAAAGCCGGTTATAAACCAGAGCCTGTTATAAACCAGAGGCCTTTATAAGCCAGTGCCCTTTAGAAACCAAAGCCCTTTATATACCAGAGCCTGTAATAAACCAGAGCCCTTTATTAACCAAAGCCGTTTATAAACCAGACCCTTTTTAAACCAGAGGCGGTTATAGACCAGAGCCCGTTACAAACCAAATGCCTTTTTAAACCAGAGCCTGTTATAGACCAGAGCCCGTTAAAAACCAGAGCCCTTTTTAAACCAGAGCCAGTTAAAAACCAGCGCCCTTTAGAAACCAAACCCCTTTAGAAACCAAAGCCCTTTATATACCAGAGCCTGTAATAAACCAGAGCCATTTATATACCAGAGCCTGTAATAAACCAGAGCCGTTTATAAACCAGAGCCCTTTATTAACCAAAGCCGGTTATAAACCAGACCCTTTTTAAACCAGAGCCGTTTATAGACCAGAGCCCTTTACAAACCAAAGGCCTTTTTAAACCAGAGCCGGTTATAGACCAGAGCCCGTTAAAAACCAGACCCCTTTTTAAACCAGAGCCAGTTAAAAACCAGAGCCCTTTATAAACCAGAGCGCTTTATAAACAAGAGCCTGTTATAAACCAGAGCCCTTTAACAACCAGAGCCAGTTATAAACCAGAGCCCATTACAAACCAGAGCCCTTTATAAACCAGAACCCTTAATAAACCAGAGCCCGTTATAAACCAAAGCCCTTTAAAAACCAGAGCCCTTTATAAACCAGAGCCCTTTATAAACCAGAGCCCTTTATAACCCAGCGCCCTTTAGAAACCAAAGCCCTTTAGAAACCAAAGCCCTTTATATACCAGAGCCTGTAATAAACCAGAGCCATTTATATACCAGAGCCTGTAATAAACCAGAGCCGTTTATAAACCAGAGCCCTTTATTAACCAAAGCCGGTTATAAACCAGACCCTTTTTAAACCAGAGCCGGTTATAGATCAGAGCCCGTTAAAAAAACAGAGCCCTTTTTAAACCAGAGCCGGTTATAGACCAGAGCCCGTTAAAAACCAGACCCCTTTTTAAACCACAGCCAGTTAAAAACCAGAGCCCTTTATAAAACAGAACGCTTTATAAACAAGAGCCTGTTATAAACCAGAGGCCGTTAAGAACCAGAGCCCTTTATAAGCCAGAACCCTTTATAAACCATAGCCCGTTAAAAACCAGAGCCCTTTATAAACCAGAACCCTTTATAAACCAGAGCCCGTTATGAACCAGAGCCCTGTAAAAACCAGAGCCGTTTATAAACCAGAGCCCTTTATATCCCAGCGCCCTTTAGAAACCAAACCCCTTTAGAAACCAAATCCCTTTATATACCACAGCCTGTAAAAAACCAGAGCCATTTATATACCAGAGCCTGTAATAAACCAGAGCCGTTTATAAACCAGAGCCGTTTATAAACCAGAGCCCTTTATTAACCAAAGCCGGTTATAAACCAGACCCTTTTTAAACCAGAGCCGGTTATAGACCAGAGCCCTTTACAAACCAAAGGCCTTTTTAAACCAGAGCCGCTTATAGACCAGAGCCCGTTAAAAACCAGACCCCTTTTTAAACCACAGCCAGTTAAAAACCAGAGCCCTTTATAAACCAGAACGCTTTATAAACAAGAGCCTGTTATAAACCAGAGCCCTTTAACAACCAGAGCCAGTTATAAACCAGAGCCCATTACAAACCAGAGCCCTTTATAAACCAGAACCCTTTATAAACCAGAGCCCGATATAAACCAAAGCCCTTTAAAAACCAGAGCCCTTTATAAACCAGGGTCCTTTATAACCCAGCGCCCTTTAGAAACCAAAGCCCTTTAGAAACCAAAGCCCTGTATATACCAGAGGCTGTAATAAACCAGAGCCATTTATATACCAGAGCCTGTAATAAACTAGAGCCGTTTATAAACCAGAGCCCTTTATTAACCAAAGCCGGTTATAAACCAGACCCTTTTTAAACCAGAGCCGGTTATAGACCAGAGCCCTTTACAAACCAAAGGCCTTTTTAAACCAGAGCTGGTTATAGACCAGAGCCCTTTACAAACCAAAGGCCTTTTTAAACCAGAGCCGGTTATAGACCAGAGCCCGTTAAAAACCAGACCCTTTTTTAAACCAGAGCCAGTTAAAAACCAGAGCCCTTTATAAACCAGAACGCTTTATAAACCAGAGCCTGTTATAAACCAGAGCCCTTTAACAACCAGAGCCAGTTATAAACCAAAGCCGGTTATAAACCAGAGCCTGTTATAAACCAGAGCCCTTTTTAAACCAAAGCCCGTTATAAACCAGAGCCCATTACAAACCAGAGCCCTTTATAAACCAGAACCCTTTATAAACCACAGCCCGTTATAAACCAGAGCCCTGTAAAAACCAGAGCCCTGTATAAACCAGAGCCCTTTATAACCCAGCGCCCTTTAGAAACCAAAGCCCTTTAGAAACCAAAGCCCTTTAGAAACCAAAGCCCTTTAGAAACCAAAGCCCTTTATATACCAGAGCCTGTAATAAACCAGAGCCATTTATATACCAGAGCCTGTAATAAACCAGAGCCGTTTATAAACCAGAGCCCTTTAACAACCAGAGCCAGTTATAAACCAACGCCGGTTATAAACCAGAGCCTGTTATAATCCAGAGCCCTTTTTAAACCAAAGCCCGTTATAAACCAGAGCCCATTACAAACCAGAGCCCTTTATAAACCAGAACCCTTTATAAACCAGAGCCCGTTATAAACCAAAGCCCTTTAAAAACCAGAGCCCTTTATAAACCAGAGCCCTTTATAAACCAGAGCCCTTTATAACCCAGCGCCCTTTAGAAACCAAAGCCCTTTAGAAACCAAAGCCCTTTATATACCAGGGCCTGTAATAAACCAGAGCCATTTATATACCAGAGCCTGTAATAAACCAGAGCCGTTTATAAACCAGAGCCCTTTATTAACCAAAGCCGGTTATAAACCAGACCCTTTTTAAACCAGAGCCGGTTATAGACCAGAGCCCGTTAAAAAAACAGAGCCCTTTTTAAACCAGAGCCAGTTAAAAACCAGAGCCCTTTATAAACCAGAACCCTTTATAAACCAGAGCCCGTTATAAACCAGAGCCCTGTAAAAACCAGAGCCCTTTATAAACCAGAGCCCTATATAACCCAGCGCCCTTTAGAAACCAAACCCCTTTAGAAACCAAAGCCCTTTATATACCACAGCCTGTAAAAAACCAGAGCCATTCATATACCAGAGCCTGTAATAAACCAGAGCCGTTTATAAACCAGAGCCCTTTATTAACCAAAGCCGGTTATAAACCAGACCCTTTTTAAACCAGAGCCGGTTATAGACCAGAGCCCTTTACAAACCAAAGGCATTTTTAAACCAGAGCCGGTTATAGACCAGAGCCCGTTAAAAACCAGACCCCTTTTTAAACCACAGCCAGTTAAAAACCAGAGCCCTTTATAAACCAGAACGCTTTATAAACAAGAGCCTGTTATAAACCAGAGCCCTTTAACAACCAGAGCCAGTTATAAACCAAAGCGGTTATAAACCAGAGCCTGTTATAAACCAGAGCCCTTTTTAAACCAAAGCCCGTTATAAACCAGAGCCCATTACAAACCAGAGCCCTTTATAAACCAGAACCCTTTATAAACCAGAACCCTTTATAAACCAGAGCCTGTTATAAACCAGAGCCCTGTAAAAACCAGAGCCCTGTATAAACCAGAGCCCTTTATAACCCAGCACCCTTTAGAAACCAAACCCCTTTTTAAACCAAAGCCCGTTATAAACCAGAGCCCATTACAAACCAGAACCCTTTATAAACCAGAGCCCGTTATAAACCAAAGCCCTTTAAAAACCAGAGCCCTTTATAAACCAGAGCCCTTTATAACCCAGCGCCCTTTAGAAACCAAAGCCCTTTAGAAACCAAAGCCCTTTATATACAGTACCAGAGCCTGTAATAAACCAGAGCCATTTATATACCAGAGCCTGTAATAAACTAGAGTCATTTATATACCAGAGCCTGTAATAAACCAGAGCCGTTTATAAACCAGAGCCCTTTATTAACCAAAGCCGGTTATAAACCAGACCCTTTTTAAACCAGAGCCGGTTATAGACCAGAGCCCTTTACAAACCAAAGGCCTTTTTAAACCATAGCCGGTTATAGACCAGAGCCCGTTAAAAACCAGAGCCCTTTTTAAACCAGAGCCAGTTAAAAACCAGAGCCCTAAATAAACCGGAACGCTTTATAAACCAGAGCCTGTTATAAACCAGAGCCCTTTATGAACCAGAGCCAAATAAAAACCAGAGCCCTTTATTAACCAGAGCCTGTTATAAACCAGAACCCTTTATAAACCAGAGCCCTTTATAAACCAGAGCCCTTTATAAACCAAAGCCCTTTATATACCAGAGCCTGTAATAAACCAGAGCCCTTCATGAACCAAAGCCGGTTACAAACCAGAGCCTGTTATAATCCAGAGGCCTTTTTAAACCAAAGCCCGTTATAAGCCAGAGGCCGTTAAGAACCAGAGTCCTTTATAAGCCAGAACCCTTTATAAACCAGAGCCCGTTATAAACCAGAGCCCTGTAAAAACCAAAAGTACTTTTTAAACCAGAGCCCGTTATAAACCAGAGCCAGTTATAAACCAGAGCCCTTTATGAACCAGAGCCCATTAAAAAAACAGAGCCCTTTATAAACCAGAGCCCATTATAAACCAGAGCCCTGTATAAACCAGAGCCCTTTAAAACACAGCGCCCTTTATAAACCAAAGCCCTTTAGAAACCAAACCCCTTTATATTTCAGAGCCTGTAATAAACCAGAGCCCTTTATAAACCAAAGCCGGTTATAAACCAGAGCCCGTTATAAACCAGAGCCCTTTATAAACCAAAGAAGGTTATAAACCAGAGGCCGTTAAAAACCAGAGCCCTTTATAAACCAGAACCCTTTATAAACCAGAGCCCGTTATAAACCAGAGCCCTTTATAAATCATAGCCCTATATAACCCAAAGCCCTTTAGAGACCAAGGCCCCTTTTAAACCAGAGCCCATTAAAAACCAGAGCCCTTTATAAACCAGAACCCTTTATAAACCAGATCCCGTTATAAATCATAGCCCTTTATAAACCAAAGCTCTTTATAAACCAAAGCCCTTTATAAACCAAAGCCCTTTATAAACCAAAGCCGGTTATAAACCAGAGCCTGTCATAAACCAGAATTCTTTATAAACCAAAAGCGGTTATAAACCAGAGGCTGTTATAAACCAGAGGCCTTTATAAGCCAGATCCCATTAAAAACCAGGGCCCTTTATAAACCAGAACCCTTTATAAACCAGAGCCTGTCATAAACCAGAGCCCTTTACAAACTAGAGCCCTTTATAAACCAGAACCCTTTATAAACCAAAGCCCTTTATAAACCACAGCCTTTTAGAAACCAAAGCCCTTTATATACCAGAGCCTGTTATAAACCAGAACCCTTTGTAATCCAGATCCCGTTATAAACCATAGCCCGTTATAAACCAAAGCCGGTTATAAACCAGAGCCTATTATAAACAAGAGCCCTTTTTAAAACAAAGCCTGTTATAAACCAGAGCCCATTACAAACCAGAGCCCTTTACAAACCAAAGGCCTTTTTAAACCAGAGCCGGTTATAGACCAGAAATCGTTAAAAACCAGAGCCCTTTTTAAAACATAGCCAGTTAAAAACTGGAGCCCTTTATAAACCACAGCCCTTTATTAACCAGAGCCTGTCATAAACCATAGCCCTTTCTAAACCAGAGCCCTTTATAAAGCAAAGCCGGTTATAAACCAGAGCCCATTATAAACCAGAGACCGTTATAAACCAAAGCCAGTTACAAACAAGAGCCCTTTATAAACCAGAACCCTTTATAAACCAGAGCCTGTTATAAGCCACAGGCCATTAAAAACCAGAGCCCGTTATAAACCAGAGCCCTTTATAAACCAGAGCCCTTTATAAACAAGAGCCCTTTATAAACCAAAGCCCTTTATAAACCAAAGCCCTTTAGAAACCAAAGCCCTTTATATACCAGAGCTTGTCATAAACCAGAACCCTTTATAAACCAGAGCCCTTTATAAACCAAAGCCAGTTTTAAACCAGAGCCCGTTATAAACGAGAACACTTTATAAACCAGAGCCGGTTATAAACCAGAGCCTGTTATAAACCATAGGCCTTTCTAAACCAAAGCCCGTTAGAAGCCAGAGCCCATTAAAAACCAGAGCCCTTTATAAACCAGAACCCTTTATAAACCAGATCCCGTTATAAAGCATAGCCCTTTTTAAACCAGAGCCCTTCATAAACCAAAGCCCTCTATATACCAGAGCCTGTTATAAACCACAGCCCTTTATAAACCAGAGCCCTTTATAAAAATAAAAGCCGGTTATAAACTAGAGCCCGTTGTAAACCAGAGCTTTTTATTCACCAGAGCCTGTTATAAACCAGAGCCCTTTATAAACCAGAGCCCTTTATAAACCAAAGCCAGTTATAAACCAGAGCCTGTTATAAACCAGAACCCTTTATAAACCAAAGCCGGTTATAAACCAGAGCCTGTTATAAACCAGAGGCCCTTATAAGCCAGAGCCTGTTATAAACCAAAGCCGGTTATAAACCAGAGCCCGTTATAAACCAGAGCCCGTTATAAACCAAAGCCGGTTATAAACCAGAGCCTGTTATAAACCAGAGCCCTTTTTAAACCAAAGCCCGTTATAAACCAGAGCCCATTACAATCCAGAGCCCTTTATAAACCAGAACCCTTTATAAACCAGAGCCCGTTATAAACCAGAGCCCTTTAAAAACCAGAGCCCTTTATAAACCAGAGCCCTTTATAATCCAGCGCCCTTTAGAAACCAAAGCCCTTTAGAGACCAAAGCCCTTTATATATCAGAGCCTGTAATTAACCAGAGCCATTTATATACCAGAGCCTGTAATAAACCAGAGCCGTTTATAAACCAGAGCCCTTTATTAACCAAAGCCGGTTATAATCCAGACCCTTTTTGAACCAGAGCCAGTTATAGACCAGAGCCCTTTACAAACCTAAGGCCTTTTTAAACCAGAGCCGGTTATAGACCAGAGCCCGTTAAAAACCAGAGCCCTTTTTAAACCAGATCCAGTTAAAAACCAGAGCCCTTTATAAACCAGAATCCTTTATAAACCAGAGCCTGTTATAAACCAGAGCCCTTTATGAACCAGAGCCCGTTATAAACCAAAGCCGGTTATAAACCAGAGCCTGTTATAAACCAGAGCCCTTTTTAAACCAAAGCACGTCATAAACCAGAGCCCATTATAAACCAGAGCCCTTTATAAACCAGAACCCTTTAAAAACCAGAGCCCTTTATAAACCAAAGCCCTTTAGAAACCCAAGCCCTTTATATACCAGAGCCTGTAATAAAGCAGAGTCATTTATATACCAGAGCCTGTAATAAACCAAAGCCGGTTATAAACCAGTCCCTTTTTAAACCAGAGCCGGTTATAGACCAGAGCCCTTTATTAACCAGAACGCTTTATAAACCAGAGCCTGTTATAAACCAGAGCCCTTTATAAACCAAAGCCCTTTATAAACCAAAGCCCTTTATATACCAGAGCCTGTAATAAACCAGAGCCCTTTATAAACCAAAGCCGGATATAAACCAGAGCCTGTTATAATCCAGAGGCCTTTTTAAACGAAAGCCTGTTATAAGCCAGAGGCCGTTAAGAACCAGAGCCCTTTATAAACCCGAACCCTTTATAAATCAGAGCCCGTTATAAACCAGAGCACTTTATAAACCAGAGCCCTTTATAAACCAGAGCCCTGTATAAACCAAAGCCCTTTTTAAACCAGAGCCCGTTATAAACCAGAGCCAGTTATAAACCAGAGCCCTTTATGAACCAGAGCCCAATAAAAAACCAGAGCCCTTTATTAACCAGAGCCCGTTATAAACCAGAGCCCTTTATAAACCAGAGCCCTTTAAAACCCAGCGCCCTTTATAAACCAAAGCCCTTTATAGACCAGAGCCTGTAATAAACCAGAGCCCTTTATAAACCAGAGCCCTTTATAAACCAAAGCCAGTTATATACCAGAGCCCGTTATAAACCAGAGCCCTTTATAAACCAAAGACGGTTATAAACCAGAGCCTGTTATAAACCAGAGGCCTTTTTAAACCAAAGCCTGTTATAAGCCAGAGGCCGTTAAAAACCAGAGCCCTTTTTAAACCAGAGCCCATTAAAAACCAGAGCCCTTTATAAACCAGAACCCTTTATAAACCAGATCCCATTATAAACAATAGCCCTTTATAAACCAAAGCTCTTTATAAACCAAAGCCTTTTATAAACCAAAGCCCTCTATATACCAGAGCCTATTATAAACCACAGCCCTTTATAAACCAGAGCCCTTTATAAACCAAAGCCGGTTATAAACCAGAGCCTGTTATAAACCAGAGCTCTTTATTCACCAGAGCCTGTTATAAACCAGAGCCCTTAATAATCCAGAACCCTTTATAAACCAAAGCCGGTTATAAACCAGAGCCTGTTATAAAACAGAACCATTTATAAACCAGAGCCCTTTATAAACCAGATCCCTTTACAAACTAGAGCCCTTTATAAACCAGAGCACTTTATAAACCAGAGCCCTTTATAAACCAAAGCCCTTTATATACCAGAGCCTGTAATAAACCAGAGCCCTTCATAAACCAAAGCCGGTTATAAACCAGAGCCTGTTATAATCCAGAGGCCTTTTTAAACCAAAGCCCGTTATAAGCCAGAGGCCGTTAAGAACCAGAGCCCTTTATATACCAGAACCCTTTATAAACCAGAGCCCGTTATAAACCAGAGCCCTTTATAAACCAGAGCCCTGTATAAACCAAAGCCCTTTTTAAATCAGAGCCCGTTATAAACCAGAGCCAGTTATAAACCAGAGCCCTTTATGAAGCAGAGCCCATTAAAAAAACAGAGCCCTTTATAAACCAGAGCCCGTTATAAACCAGAGCCCTTTACAATCAAGAGCCCTTTAAAACCCAGCACCCTTTATAAACCAAAGCCCTTTATATACCAGAGCCTGTAATAAACCAGAGCCCTTTATAAACCAAAGCCGGTTATAAACCAGAGCCCGTTATAAACCAGAGCCCTTTATAAACCAAAGACGGTTATAAACCAGAGCCTGTTATAAACCAGAGGCCTTTTTAAACCAAAGCCCGTTATAAGCCAGAGGCCGTTAAAAACCAGAGCCCTTTATAAACCAGAACCCTTTATAAACCAGAGCCCGTTATAAACCAGAGCCCTTTATAAATCAAAGCCCTATATAAACCAAAGCCCTTAAGAAACTTAGGCCCTTTTTAAACCAGAGCCCATTAAAAACCAGAGCCCTTTATAAACCAGACCCCTTTATAAACCAGATCCCGTTATAAACCTTGGCCCTTTATAAACCAAAGCTCTTTATAAACCAAAGCCCTTTATAAACCAAAGCCTTCTTTATACCAGAGCCTGTTATGAACCACACCCCTTTATAAACCAGAGCCGTTTATAAACCAAAGCCGGTTATAAACCAGAGCCTGTTATAAACCAGAGCTCTTTATTCACCAGAGCCTGTTATAAATCAGAGCCCTTAATAAACCAGAGCCCTTTAGAAGCCAAAGCCGGTTATAAACAAGAGCCTGTTATAAACCAGAGCCCTTTTTAAACCAAAGCCCGTTATAAACCAGAGCCCATTACAAACCAGAGCCCTTTATAAACCAGAACCCTTTATAAACCAGAGCCCGTTATAAACCAGAGCCCTGTAAAAACCAGAGCCCTTTATAAACCAGAGCCCTTTATAACCCAGCGCCCTTTAGAAACCAAACCACTTTAGAAACCAAAGCCCTTTATATACCAGAGCCTGTAATAAACCAGAACCATTTATATACCAGAGCCTGTAATAAACCAGAGCCGTTTATAAACCAGAGCCCTTTATTAACCAAAGCCGGTTATAAACCAGACCGTTTTTAAACCAGAGCCGGTTATAGACTATAGCCCTTTACAAACCAAAGGCCTTTTTAAACCAGAGCCGGTTATAGACCAGAGCCCGTTAAAAACCAGAGCCCTTTTTAAACCAGAGCCAGTTAAAAACCAGAGCCCTTTATAAACCAGAACGCTTTATTAACCAGAGTCTGTTATAAACCAGAGCCCTTTATCAGCCAGAGCCAGTTATAAACCAAAGCCGGTTATAAACCAGAGCCCTTTATAAACCAGAACCCTTTTTAAACCAGAGCCCGTTATAAACCAAAGCCCTTTAACAACCAGAGCCCTTTATAAACCACAGCCCTTTATAAACCAGAGCCCTTTAGAAACCAAAGCCCTTTAGAAACCAAAGCCCTTTAGTAACCAAAGCCCTTTATATACCAGAGCCTGTAATAAACCAGAGCCATTTATATACCAGAGCCTGTAATAAACCAGAGCCATTTATAAACCAAAGCTCTTTATAAACCAAAGCCCTTTATAAACCAAAGCCATCTTTATACCAGAGCCTGTTATGAACCACAGCCCTTTATAAACCAGAGCCCTTTATAAACCAAAGCCGGTTATAAACCAGAGCCTGTTATAAACCAGAGCTCTTAATAAACCAGAGCCCTTTATTAACCAAAGCCAGTTATAAACCAGACCCTTTTTAAACCAGAGCCGGTTATAGACCAGAGCCCTTTACAAACCAAAGGCCTTTTTAAACCAAAGCCGGTTATAGACCAGAGCCCGTTAAAAACCAGAGCCCTTTTTAAACCAGAGCCAGTTAAAAACCAGAGCCCTTTATAAACCGGAATGCTTTATAAACCAGAGCCCTTTATGAACCAGAGCCCAAAAAAAACCAGAGCCCTTTATTAACCAGAGCCTGTTATAAACCAGAACCCTTTATAAACCAGAGCCCTTTATAAACCAAAAGCCCTTTATAAACAAAAGCCCTTTATATACCAGAGCCTGTAATAAACCAGAGCCCTTCATAAACCAAAGCCGGTTATAAACCAGAGCCTGTTATAATCCAGAGGCCTTTTTGAACCAAAGCCCGTTATAAGCCAGAGGCCGTTAAGAACCAGAGCCCTTTATAAGCCAGAACCCTTTATAAACCATAGCCCGTTATAAACCAGAGCCATTTATAAACCAGAGCCCTTTATAAACCAGAGCCCTGTAAAAACCAAAGCCCTTTTTAAACCAGAGCCCGTTATAAACCAGAGCCAGTTATAAACCAGAGCCCTTTATGAACCAGAGCCCATTAAAAAACCATAGCCCTTTATAAACCAGAGCCCTTTATAAACCACAGCCCTTTATAAACCAGAGCCCTTTAGAAACCAAAGCCCTTTAGAAACCAAAGCCCTTTAGTAACCAAAGCCCTTTATATACCAGAGCCTGTAATAAACCAGAGCCATTTATATACCAGAGCCTGTAATAAACCAGAGCCATTTATAAACCAAAGCTCTTTATAAACCAAAGCCCTTTATAAACCAAAGCCATCTTTATACCAGAGCCTGTTATGAACCACAGCCCTTTATAAACCAGAGCCCTTTATAAACCAAAGCCGGTTATAAACCAGAGCCTGTTATAAACCAGAGCTCTTAATAAACCAGAGCCCTTTATTAACCAAAGCCAGTTATAAACCAGACCCTTTTTAAACCAGAGCCGGTTATAGACCAGAGCCCTTTACAAACCAAAGGCCTTTTTAAACCAATGCCGGTTATAGACCAGAGCCCGTTAAAAACCAGAGCCCTTTTTAAACCAGAGCCAGTTAAAAACCAGAGCCCTTTATAAACCGGAATGCTTTATAAACCAGAGCCCTTTATGAACCAGAGCCCAAAAAAAACCAGAGCCCTTTATTAACCAGAGCCTGTTATGAACCAGAACCCTTTATAAACCAGAGCCCTTTATAAACCAAAAGCCCTTTATAAACAAAAGCCCTTTATATACCAGAGCCTGTAATAAACCAGAGCCCTTCATAAACCAAAGCCGGTTATAAACCAGAGCCTGTTATAATCCAGAGGCCTTTTTGAACCAAAGCCCGTTATAAGCCAGAGGCCGTTAAGAACCAGAGCCCTTTATAAGCCAGAACCCTTTATAAACCATAGCCCGTTATAAACCAGAGCCATTTATAAACCAGAGCCCTTTATAAACCAGAGCCCTGTAAAAACCAAAGCCCTTTTTAAACCAGAGCCCGTTATAAACCAGAGCCAGTTATAAACCAGAGCCCTTTATGAACCAGAGCCCATTAAAAAACCATAGCCCTTTATAAACCAGAGCCCTTTATAAACCAGAGCCCTTTAAAACACAACTCCCTTTATAAACCAAAGCCCTTTAGAAACCAAATCCCTTTATATTTCAGAGCCTGTGATAAACCAGAGCCCTTTATAAACCAGAGCCCTTTATAAACCAAAGCCGGTTATAAACCAGAGCCCGTTATAAACCAGAGCCCTTTATAAACCAAAGACGGTTATAAACCAGAGCCTGTTATAAACCAGAGGCCTTTTTAAACCAATGCCAGTTATAAGCCATACGCCGTTAAAAACCAGAGCCCTTTATAAACCAGAACCCTTTATAAACCAGAGCCCATTATAAACCAGAGCCCTTTATAAATCAAAGCCCTATATAAACCAAAGCCCTTTAGAAACCAAGGCCCCTTTTAAACCAGAGCCCATTAAAAAACAGAGCCCTTTATAAACCAGAACCCTTTATTAACCAGATCCCGTTATAAACCATAGCCCTTTATAAACCAAAGCTCTTTATAAACCAAAGCCCTTTATAAACCAAAGCCCTCTATATACCAGAGCCTGTTATGAACCACAGCCCTTTATAAACCAAAGCCGGTTGTAAACCAGAGCCTGTCATAAACCAGAATCCTTTATAAACCAAAGCCGGTTATAAACCAGAGGCTGTTATAAACCAGAGGCCTTTATAAGCCAGATCCCATTAAAAACCAGGGCCCTTTATAAACCAGAACCCTTTATAAACCAGAGCCTTTCATAAACCAGAGCCCTTTACAAACTAGAGCCCTTTATAAACCAGAACCCTTTATAAACCAAAGCCCTTTATAAACCACAGCCTTTTAGAAACCAAAGCCCTTTATATACCAGAGCCTGTTATAAACCAGAACCCTTTGTAATCCAGATCCCGTTATAAACCATAGCCCGTTATAAACCAAAGCCGGTTATAAACCAGAGCCTGTTATAAACAAGAGCCCTTTTTAAAACAAAGCCTGTTATAAACCAGAGCCCATTACAAACCAGAGCCCTTTATAAACCAGAACCCTTTATAAACCAGAGCCCGTTATAAACCAGAGCCCATTAAAAACCAGAGCCCTTTATAAACCAGAGGCCTTTATAACCCAGCGCCCTTTAGAAACCAAAGCCCTTTAGAAACCAAAGCCCTTTATATACCAGAGCCTGTAATAAACCAGAGCCAGTTATATACCAGAGCCTGTAAGAAACAAGAGCCGTTTATAAAGCAGAGCCCTTTATTAACCAAGGCCGGTTATAAACCAGACCCTTTTTAAACCAGAGCCGGTTAAAGACCAGAGCCCTTTACAAACCAAAGGCCTTTTTAAACCAGAGCCGGTTATAGACCAGAACCCGTTAAAAACCAGAGCCCTTTTTAAAACATAGCCAGTTATAAACCAGAGCCCTTTATAAACCACAGCCCTTTATTAACCAGAGCCTGTCATAAACCATAGCCCTTTATAAACCAGAGCCCTTTATAAACCAAAGCCGGTTATAAACCAGAGCCCATTATAAACCAGAGCCCGTTATAAACAAAAGCCAGTTACAAACCAGAGCCCTTTATAAACCAGAACCCTTTATAAACCAGAGCCCTTTATAAACCAAAGCCAGTTTTAAACCAGAGCCCGTTGTAAACGAGAACACTTTATAAACCAGAGCCGGTTATAAACCAGAGCCTGTTATAAACCATAGGCCTTTCTAAACCAAAGCCCGTTAGAAGCCAGAGCCCATTAAAAACCAGAGCCCTTTATAAACCAGAACCCTTTATAAACAAGATCCCGTTATAAACCATAGCGCTTTTTAAACCAGAGCACTTTATAAACCAAAGCCCTTTATAAACCAAAGCCCTCTATATACCAGAGCCTGTTATAAACCACAGCCCTTTATAAACCAGAGCCCTTTATAAACCAAAGCCGGTTATAAACTAGAGCCCGTTGTAAACCAGAACTTTTTATTCACCAGAGCCTGTTATAAACCAGAGCCCTTTATAAACCAGAGCCCTTTATAAACCAAAGCCGGTTATAAACCAGAGCCTGTTAAAAACCAAAACCCTTTATAAACCAAAGCCGGTTATAAACCAGAGCCTGTTATAAACCAGAGGCCTTTATAAGCCAGAGCCCTTTATAAACCAGAGCCCTTTATAAACCAAGGCCGGTTATAAACCAGATCCTGTTATAAACCAGAGGCCTTTTTAAACCAAAGCCTGTTATAAGCCACAGGCCGTTAAAAACGAGAGCCCGTTATAAACCAGAGCCCTTTATAAACCAGAGCCCTTTATAAACAAGAGCCCTTTATAAACCAAAGACCTTTAGAAACCGAAGCCCTTTAGAAACCAAAGCCCTTCATATACCAGAGCTTGTCATAAACCAGAACCCTTTATAAACCAGAGCCCTTTATAAACCAAAGCCAGTTTTAAACCAGAGCCCGTTATAAACGAGAACACTTTATAAACCAGAGCCGGTTATAAACCAGAGCCTGTTATAAACCATAGGCCTTTCTAAACCAAAGCCCGTTAGAAGCCAGAGCCCATTAAAAACCAGAGCCCTTTATAAACCAGAACCCTTTATAAACCAGATCCCTTTATAAACCCAAGCCCTTAATAAACCTGATCCCTTCATAAACCACAGCCTTTTATAAACCAGGGCCCTTATAAACCAGAGCCCCTCATAAACCAGAGCCGGTTATAAACAAGAGCCATTCATAAACCAGAGCCATTCATATACCAGAGCCCTTTATAAACCAGGGACCATTATAAACCACAGCCTTTTATAAACCAGGGCCCTTATAAACCAGAGACCGTTTAAAACCAGATCCCGTTATAAACCAGAGCCATTCATAAACCAGAGCCCTTCATAAACCAGAGCACGTTATAAACAAGACCCTTCATAAACCATAACCCTTTATAAACCAGGGCCCCTCATAAAACAGAGCCCTTTATATACAGGAGCCCTGTATAAACTGGAGACCGTTATGAACCTGAGCCCTTTAAAAACCAGATCCCTTTATAAACCATAGCCCTTTATAACACCGAGCCTTTAATAAACCAGATCCCTTCATGAACCAGAGCCCTTTATAAACCAGGGCCCATTATAAACCACAGCCTTTTATAAACCAGGGTCCTTATAAACCAGAGCCCATTAAAAACCAGAGCCCTTTATAAACCAGGGTCCTTATAAACCGGATCCCATTATAAACCAGAGCCCTTTATAAACCAGAGCCCGTTATAAACCAGAGCCCTTTATAGACCTGGTACCATTACAAAACCCAAAGCCCTTTATAAACCAGGGCCCTTATAAACCAGAGCCATTCAGAAACCAGAGCCGGTTATAAACAAGAGCCATTCATAAACCAGAGCCATTCATATACCAGAGCCCTTTATAAACCAGGGACCATTATAAACCAAAGCCTTTTATAATCCAGGGCCCTTATAAACCAGAGCCCGTTTAAAACCAGATCCCGTTATAAACCAGAGCCCTTCATAAACCAGAGCATGTTATAAACAAGACCCTTCATAAACCATAACCTTTTGTAAACCAGTGCCCGTCATAAACCATAGCCCTTTATATACAGGAGCCCTGTATAAACTGGCGACCGTTATGAACCAGAGCCCTTTAAAAACCAGATCCCTTCATTAACCAGAGCCCTTTATAAACCAGGGCCCGTTATAAACCACAAACTTTTATAAACCAGGGTCCTTATAAACCAGAGCCCATTAAAAACCAGTGCCCGTTAATAACCGGAGCCCTTTATAAACTAGAGCAATTTATAAACCAGATCCCTTTATAAACCCTAGCCCTTAATAAACCTGATCCCTTCATAAACCAGAGCCATTTATAAACCAGAGCCCTTTATAAACCAGGGTCCTTATAAACCGGATCCCTTTATAAACCAGAGCCCGTTACAAACCATAGCCCTTTATAAACCAGAGCCATTTAAAAACCAGAGCCCTTAATATACCAGAGCCCTTTATAAACCAAAGCCCTTTATAAACTAGAGCAATTTATAAACCAGATCCCTTTATAAACCCTAGCCCTTAATAAACCTGATCCCTTCATAAACCAGAGCCATTTATAAACCGGAGCCATTCATAAACCAGAGCCCTTTATAAACCAGGGCCCATTATAAACCACTGCCTTTTATAAACCAGGGCCCTTATAAACCAGAGCCCGTTATAAACCAGAGCCTGTTATAAACCAGAGCCCTTTATAGACCTGGTACCATTACAAAACACAAAGCCCTTTATAAACCAGGGCCCTTATAAACCAGAGCCCTTCAGAAACCAGAGCCGGTTATAAACAAGAGCCATTCATATACCAGAGCCCTTTATAAACCAGGGACCATTATAAACCACAGCCTTTTATAAACCAGGGCCCTTATAAACCAGAAAACGTTTAAAACCAGATCCCGTTATAAACCAGAGCCATTCATAAACCAGAGCCCTTCATAAACCAGAGCACGTTATAAACAAGACCCTTAATAAACCAGAGCCCTTTAAAAAACAGATCCCTTTATAAACCATAGCCCTTTATAACACCGAGCCCTTAATAAACCAGATCCCTTCATGAACCAGAGCCCTTTATAAACCAGGGCCCATTATAAACCAAAGCCTTTTATAAACCAGAGGCCCATATAAACCAGAACCCTTCATAAACCAGAGCACTTTCTAAACCAGAGCCCGTTATAAACCAGATCCCTTTATAAACCTGGGACCAATAAAAAACCAGAGCCCTTTATAAACCAGAGCCATTCATAAACCAGAGCCCTTCATAAACCAGAGCACGTTATAAGCCAGACCCTTCATAAACCATAACCCTTTATAAACCAGGGCCCATCATAAACCAGAGCCCTTTATATACAGGAGCCCTGTATAAACTGGAGACCGTTATGAACCAGAGCCCTTTTAAAACCAGGTCCCTTTATAAACCAGAGCCCTTTATAAACCCGAGCCCTTAATAAACCAGATCCCTTCATGAACCAGAGCACTTTATAAACCAGAGCCCGTTACAAAGCGTAGCACTTTATAAACCAGAGCCATTTATAAACCAGAGCACTTCATACACCGGATCCCTTTATTAAACCAAAGCCCTTTATAAACTAGAGCCCTTAATATACCAGAGCCCTTTATAAACCAGAGCCCTTTATAAACTAGAGCAATTTATAAACCAGATCCCTTTATAAACCAGATCCCTTTATAAACCCTAGCCCTTAATAAACTAGAGCAATTTATAAACCAGAGACTGTTATAAACCAGAGCCCTTTATAAACCTGGACCATTATAAACCAGTGCCCTTTATAAACCAGGGTCCTTATAAACCGGATCCCTTTATAAACCACAGCCCGTTACAAACCGTAGCCCTTTATAAACCAAAGCCATTTAAAAACCAGAGCCCTTAATATACCATAGTCCTTTATAAACCAGAGCCCTTTATAAACTAGAGCAATTTATAAACCAGATCCCTTTATAAACCAGATCTCTTTATAAACCCTAGCCCTTAATAAACCTGATCGCTTCATAAACCAGAGCCATTTATAAACCGGAGCCATTCATAAACCAGAGCCCTTTATAAACCAGGGCCCATTATAAACCACAGCCTTTTATAAACCAGGGCCTTATAAACCAGAGCCTGTTATAAACCAGAGCCCGTTGTAAACCAGAGCCCTTTATAGACCTGGGACCATTAAAAAACCAGAGCCCTTTATAAACCAGAGCCATTCATAAACCAGAGCCCCTCATAAACCAGAGCACGTTATAAGCCAGACCCTTCATAAACCATAACCCTTTATAAACCAGGGCCCATCATAAACCAGAGCCCTTTATATAAAGGAGCCCTGTATAAACTGGAGACCATTATGAACCAGAGCCCTTTTAAAACCAGATCCCTTTATAAACCAGAGCCCTTTATAAACCCGAGCCCTTAATAAACCAGATCCCTTCATGAACCAGAGAACTTTATAAACCAGAGCCCGTTACAAAGCGTAGCACTTTATAAACCAGAGCCATTTATAAACCAGAGCACTTCATACACCGGAGCCCTTTATAAACCGGAGCCCTTTATAAACTAGAGTCATTTATAAATGAGATCCCTTTATAAACCAGAGCCCTTTATAAACCCCAGCCCTTAATAAACCTGATCCCTTCATAAACCAGAGCCATTTGTAAACCGGAGCCATTCATAGACCAGAGCCCTTTATAAACTAGGGCCCATTATAAACCACAGCCTTTTATAAACCAGGGCCCTTATAAACCAGAACCCATTAAAAACCAGTGCCCATTAATAACCAGAGGCCGTTATAAACCAGAACCCTTCGTAAACCAGAGCACTTTCTAAACCAGAGCCCGTTATAAACCAGAGCCCTTTATAAACCTGGGACCATTATAAACCAGAGCCCTTTATAAACCAGGGTCCTTATAAACCGGATCCCTTTATAAACCAGAGCCCTTTATAAACCTGGGACCATTGTAAACCAGAGCCATTTAAAAACCAGAGCCCTTAATATACCAGAGCCCTTTATAAACCAAAGCCCTTTATAAACTAGAGCAATTTATAAACCAGATCCCTTTATAAACCCTAGCCCTTAATAAACCTGATCCCTTCATAAACCAGAGCCATTTATAAACCGGAGCCATTCATAAACCAGAGCCCTTTATAAACCAGGGCCCATTATAAACCACAGCCTTTTATAAAACAGGGCCCTTATAAACCAGAGCCCGTTATAAACCAGAGCCCTTTATAGACCTGGTACAATTAAAAAACCCAAAGCCCTTTATAAACCAGGGCCCTTATAAACAAGAACCCTTCATAAACCAGAGCCGGTTATAAACAAGAGCCATTCATAAACCAGAGCCATTCATAAACCAGAGCCCTTCATAAACCAGAGCATGTTATAAACAAGACCCTTCATAAACCATAACCCTTTATAAACCAGGGCCCGTCATAAATCAGAGCCCTTTATATACAGGAGCCCTTTATAAACTGGAGACCGTTATAACCAGAGCCCTTTAAAAACCAGATCCCTTTATAAACCATAGCCCTTTATAACACTGAGCCCTTAATAAACCAGATCCCTTCATGAACCAGAGCCTCTATAAACCAGGGCCCGTTATAAACCACAAACTTTTATAAACCAGGGTCCTTATAAACCAGAACCCATTAAAAACCAGTGCCCGTTAATAACCAGAGGCCGTTATAAACCAGAACCCTTCGTAAACCAGAGCACTTTCTAAACCAGAGCCCGTTATAAACCAGAGCCCTTTATAAACCTGGGACCATTATAAACCAGAGCCCTTTATAAACCAGGGTCCTTATAAACCGGATCCCTTTATAAACCAGAGCCCTTTATAAACCTGGGACCATTGTAAACCTGAGCCATTTAAAAACCAGAGCCCTTAATATACCAGAGCCCTTTATAAACCAAAGCCCTTTATAAACTAGAGCAATTTATAAACCAGATCCCTTTATAAACCAGATCCCTTTATAAACCCTAGCCCTTAATAAACCTGATCCCTTCATAAACCAGAGCCATTTATAAACCGGAGCCGTTCATAAACCAGAGCCCTTTATAAACCAGGGCCCATTATAAACCACAGCCTTTTATAAAACAGGGCCCTTATAAACCAGAGCCCGTTATAAACCAGAGCCCGTTATAAACCGGAGCCCTTTATAGACCTGGGACCATTACAAAACCAGAGCCCTTTATAAACCAGAGCCATTCATAAACCAGAGCCCGTCATAAACCCGAGCCCTTTATATACAGGAGCCCTGTATAAACTGGAGACCGTTATGAACCAGAGCCCTTTAAAAACCAGATCCCTTATAAACCAGAGCCCTTTATAAACCCGAGCCCTTAATAAACCAGATCCCTTCATGAACCAGATCCCTTTATAAACCACAGCCATTTATAAACCAGAGCACTTCATACACCGGAGCCCTTTATGAACCAGAGCCCTTTATAAACTAGAGCCATTTATAAACGAGATCCCTTTATAAACCAGAGCCCTTTATAAACCACTGCCTTTTATAAACCAGGGCCCTTATAAACCAGAGCCCGTTATAAACCAGAGCCTGTTATAAACCAGAGCCCTTTATAGACCTGGTACCATTACAAAACACAAAGCCCTTTATAAACCAGGGCCCTTATAAACCAGAGCCCTTCAGAAACCAGAGCCGGTTATAAACAAGAGCCATTCATATACCAGAGCCCTTTATAAACCAGGGACCATTATAAACCACAGCCTTTTATAAACCAGGGCCCTTATAAACCAGAAAACGTTTAAAACCAGATCCCGTTATAAACCAGAGCCATTCATAAACCAGAGCCCTTCATAAACCAGAGCACGTTATAAACAAGACCCTTAATAAACCATAACCCTTTATAAACCAAGTCCCGTCATAATCCAGAGCCCTTTTTATACAGGAGCCCTGTATAAACTGGAGACCGTTATGAACCAGAGCCCTTTAAAAACCAGATCCCTTTATAAACCATAGCCCTTTATAACACCGAGCCCTTAATAAACCAGATCCCTTCATGAACCAGAGCCCTTTAAAAAGCAGATCCCTTTATAAACCATAGCCCTTTATAACACCGAGCTCTTAATAAACCAGATCCCTTCATGAACCAGAGCCCTTTATAAACCAGGGCCCATTATAAACCAAAGCCTTTTATAAACCAGAGGCCCATATAAACCAGAACCCTTCATAAACCAGAGCACTTTCTAAACCAGAGCCCGTTATAAACCAGATCCCTTTATAAACCTGGGACCAATAAAAAACCAGAGCCCTTTATAAACCAGAGCCATTCATAAACCAGAGCCCTTCATAAACCAGAGCACGTTATAAGCCAGACCCTTCATAAACCATAACCCTTTATAAACCAGGGCCCATCATAAACCAGAGCCCTTTATATACAGGAGCCCTGTATAAACTGGAGACCGTTATGAACCAGAGCCCTTTTAAAACCAGGTCCCTTTATAAACCAGAGCCCTTTATAAACCCGAGCCCTTAATAAACCAGATCCCTTCATGAACCAGAGCACTTTATAAACCAGAGCCCGTTACAAAGCGTAGCACTTTATAAACCAGAGCCATTTATAAACCAGAGCACTTCATACACCGGATCCCTTTATAAACCAAAGCCCTTTATAAACTAGAGCCCTTAATATACCAGAGCCCTTTATAAACCAGAGCCCTTTATAAACTAGAGCAATTTATAAACCAGATCCCTTTATAAACCAGATCCCTTTATAAACCCTAGCCCTTAATAAACTAGAGCAATTTATAAACCAGAGACTGTTATAAACCAGAGCCCTTTATAAACCTGGACCATTATAAACCAGTGCCCTTTATAAACCAGGGTCCTTATAAACCGGATCCCTTTATAAACCACAGCCCGTTACAAACCGTAGCCCTTTATAAACCAAAGCCATTTAAAAACCAGAGCCCTTAATATACCATAGCCCTTTATAAACCAGAGCCCTTTATAAACTAGAGCAATTTATAAACCAGATCCCTTTATAAACCAGATCTCTTTATAAACCCTAGCCCTTAATAAACCTGATCGCTTCATAAACCAGAGCCATTTATAAACCAGAGCCATTCATAAACCAGAGCCCTTTATAAACCAGGGTCCATTATAAACCACAGCCTTTTATAAACCAGGGCCTTATAAACCAGAGCCTGTTATAAACCAGAGCCCGTTGTAAACCAGAGCCCTTTATAGACCTGGGACCATTAAAAAACCAGAGCCCTTTATAAACCAGAGCCATTCATAAACCAGAGCCCCTCATAAACCAGAGCACGTTATAAGCCAGACCCTTCATAAACCATAACCCTTTATAAACCAGGGCCCATCATAAACCAGAGCCCTTTATATAAAGGAGCCCTGTATAAACTGGAGACCATTATGAACCAGAGCCTTTTATAAACCAGGGCCCTTATAAACCAGAACCCATTAAAAACCAGTGCCCATTAATAACCAGAGGCCGTTATAAACCGGAGCCCTTTATAGACCTGGGACCATTAAAAAACCAGAGCCCTTTATAAACCAGAGCCATTCATAAACCAGAGCCCGTCATAAACCCGAGCCCTTTATATACAGGAGCCCTGTATAAACTGGAGACCGTTATGAACCAGAGCCCTTTAAAAACCAGATCCCTTATAAACCAGAGCCCTTTATAAACCCGAGCCCTTAATAAACCAGATCCCTTCATGAACCAGATCCCTTTATAAACCACAGCCATTTATAAACCAGAGCACTTCATACACCGGAGCCCTTTATGAACCAGAGCCCTTTATAAACTAGAGCCATTTATAAACGAGATCCCTTTATAAACCAGAGCCCTTTATAAACACCAGCCCTTAATAAACCTGATCCCTTCATAAACCAGAGCCATTTGTAAACCGGAGCCATTCATAGACCAGAGCCCTTTTTAAACCAGGGCCCATTATAAACCACAGCCTTTTATAAACCAGGGCCCTTATAAACCAGAGCCCGTTACAAACCGTAGCCCTTTATAAACCAGAGCCATTTAAAAACCAGAGCCCTTAATATACCAGAGCCCTTTATAAACCAAAGCCCTTTATAAACTAGAGCAATTTATAAACCAGATCCCTTTATAAACCAGATCCCTTTATAAACCCTAGCCCTTAATAAACCGGATCCCTTTATAAACCAGAGCCCTTTATAAACCTGGGACCATTGTAAACCAGAGCCATTTAAAAACCAGAGCCCTTAATATACCAGAGCCCTTTATAAACCAAAGCCCTTTATAAACTAGAGCAATTTATAAACCAGATCCTTTTATAAACCAGATCCCTTTATAAACCCTAGCCCTTAATAAACCTGATCCCTTCATAAACCAGAGCCATTTATAAACCGGAGCCATTCATAAACCAGAGCCCTTTATAAACCAGGGCCCATTATAAACCACAGCCTTTTATAAAACAGGGCCCTTATAAACCAGAGCCCGTTATAAACCAGAGCCCGTTATAAACCGGAGCCCTTTATAGACCTGGGACCATTAAAAAACCAGAGCCCTTTATAAACCAGAGCCATTCATAAACCAGAGCCCGTCATAAACCCGAGCCCTTTATATACAGGAGCCCTGTAAAAACTGGAGACCGTTATGAACCAGAGCCCTTTAAAAACCAGATCCCTTATAAACCAGAGCCCTTTATAAACCCGAGCCCTTAATAAACCAGATCCCTTCATGAACCAGATCCCTTTATAAACCACAGCCATTTATAAACCAGAGCACTTCATACACCGGAGCCCTTTATGAACCAGAGCCCTTTATAAACTAGAGCCATTTATAAACGAGATCCCTTTATAAACCAGAGCCCTTTATAAACACCAGCCCTTAATAAACCTGATCCCTTCATAAACCAGAGCCATTTGTAAACCGGAGCCATTCATAGACCAGAGCCCTTTTTAAACCAGGGCCCATTATAAACCACAGCCTTTTATAAACCAGGGCCCTTATAAACCAGAGCCCGTTACAAACCGTAGCCCTTTATAAACCAGAGCCATTTAAAAACCAGAGCCCTTAATATACCAGAGCCCTTTATAAACCAAAGCCCTTTATAAACTAGAGCAATTTATAAACCAGATCCCTTTATAAACCAGATCCCTTTATAAACCCTAGCCCTTAATAAACCTGATCCCTTCATAAACCAGAGCCAATTATAAACCGGAGCCATTCATAAACCAGAGCCCTTTATAAACCAGGGCCCATTATAAACCACAGCCTTTTATAAACCAGGGCCCTTATAAACCAGAGCCCTTTATAAACCAGAGCCCGTTATAAACCAGAGCCCTTTATAGACCTGGTACCATTACAAAACACAAAGCCCTTTATAAACCAGGGCCCTTATAAACCAGAGCCCTTCAGAAACCAGAGCCGGTTGTAAACAAGAGCCATTCATATACCAGAGCCCTTTATAAACCAGGGACCATTATATACAGGAGCCCTGTATAAACTGGAGACCTTTATGAACCAGAGCCCTTTTAAATCCAGATCCCTTTATAAACCAGAGGGTCCTTAATAAACCAGATCCCTTCATGAACCAGAGCACTTTATAAACCAGAGCCCGTTACAAAGCGTAGCACTTTATAAACCAGAGCCATTTATAAACTAGAGCAATTCAATTCAATTCAATTCAGTTTATTTATATAGCGCCAAATTCACAACACATGTCATCTCAAGGCACTTTACAGTTCAACCAGATCATACAGTCAAATTGATACAAAGTTTTCTATCTAAGGAAAACCAGTTGATTGCATTGACTCATTGACTCAAATACAATCCCTCACACTAAGCATGCTTGTAGCGACAGTGGAGAGGAAAAACTCCCTTTTAACAGGAAGAAACCTCCAGCAGAACCAGGCTCAGTGTGAGCGGCCATCTGCAAAGGCCGACTGGGGTTCAAGGAGACAGAAGCAGAGATACAAGAAGCAGAGATACAAAAAGCAGCTGTAAAAGGCGGCCCCGTCCAGGAAACACACAGCCAGGCAGACGAGCTCCAAGGCAGCTCCCATGCCAGAGGATGAAGAGAGCACATCCACCCAGCCACGGCCAGAGAAACAGGACCACACTGGAAGACAGGCCGATCTCCAACATCTACAAACAAGGGTGTTGATGGAAGCAGCACAGCTGATGTTTCTTTCCTGGATGACGTCACAGCCAAACAGGAACAGACGAGGCAAAGCTACTCTGAGGAAAAGCAGAGAGAGCAGAAGGTTAGAGATTGAACAAACAGATTCTGCAGAATAGGAGAACAGAGAGAGAATGAAGCAGAATGATGAAATGGGGGTCCCTATGTCCTCCAAAAGTCTAAGCCTATAGCAGCATAACTATAGAGAGAGAGCTCAGGATAACCTGAGCCACCCTAGCTATAAGCTTTATCAAAAAGGAAAGTTTTAAGCCTAGTCTTAAAAGTAGACAGAGTGTCTGCCTCACGGACTAAAACTGGTAGTTGGTTCCACAGGAGAGGAGCCTGATAACTAAAAGATCTGCCTCCCATTCTACTTTTAGAAATTCTAGGAACCACTAGTAAACCTGCAGATTGAGAGCGAAGTGCTCTGTTAGGAACATAAGGAACAATCAGATCTCTGATATAAGATGGAGCTTGGCCATTTAAGGCTTTATATGTGAGAAGGAGGATTTTAAATTCTATTCTGGATTTAACAGGAAGCCAATGAAGAGAAGCCAGGATAGGAGAGATATGATCTCTCTTTTTAATTTTCATCAGAACTCTGGCTGCAGCATTTTGGATCAGCTGAAGGCTTTTAACTACAGTTTGTGGACTTCCTGATAGTAAAGAATTACAATAGTCCAGCCTTGAAGTAACAAATGCATGGACTAGTTTCTCAGCATCACCCCTGGACAGGAGATTTCTAATTTTTGCAATGTTCCTCAGATGAAAGAAGGAAATTCTAGAAACCTCTTTGATCTGGGATTTAAATGACAGGTCCTGATCAAAAACAACACCAAGATTTTTTACTTTATTATCTGAAATCAGTTTAATCCCATCCAAATGAAGTGACTGGCTAATCAGCTTCTTTTTCAGAGACTCTGGTCCAAAGACTATAACTTCTGTTTTGTCTGCATTCAGAAGCAGAAAGTTAAGAGTCATCCAGGTTTTTATGTCTTCAAGACATGCTTGTAATCTATGTAATGGGTTAGCTTCATCTGGATTTATAGACAGATATAGCTGGGTATCATCAGCATAACAGTGGAAAGTAATCCCATGCTGTCTAATAACTCTACCAATTGGGAGCATGTATAAAGTAAAGAGAATTGGTCCTAGCACTGATCCCTGTGGTACTCCACAGGCAACCTTTGAGTGTGTTGAAGATCTATCTTTAACATAAACAAACTGAATTCGATCAGATAGATAAGATTTAAACCAGTCTAGTGCTGTTCCTTTAATTCCAACAAAATATTCAAGTCTTTCTAAAAGAATATTATGGTCAACTGTATCAAATGCAGCACTAAGATCCAACAGGACGAGCACAGATACAAGTCCATTATCTGAGGCCATGAGAATATCATTAGTGACTTTCACCAGAGCTGTTTCAGTGCTATGATGAGCTCTAAAGCCAGACTGAAACTCTTCAAAAAGTTCATTATGGTGTAAGTGGTCGCAAACTTGTTTGGCAGCTACTTTCTCAAGAATTTTGGATAAGAAAGGAAGATTGGATATAGGTCTATAATTAACCAAGTCATCTGGGTCAAGAGACGGTTTCTTAAGCAGAGGTTTAATTACAGCAACCTTAAAAGCTTTAGGTACATATCCCTGTAACAGAGATAGATTAATCACATCTAAAATGGAGGAGGAGATCAAAGGGAATACCTCCTTAAATAACCTGGTTGGAACTGGATCTAACATACAAGTTGAAGGCTTAGATGAAGACAATAATTTTGCTAATTAACAGGAAGCACTTCATACACCGGAGCCCTTTATAAACCAGAGCCCTTTATAAACTAGAGCCATTTATAAACGAGATCCCTTTATAAACCAGAGCCCAATATAAACCCCAGCCCTTAATAAACCTGATCCCTTCATAAACCAGAGCCATTTGTAAACCGGAGCCATTCATAGACCAGAGCCCTTTATAAACCAGAGCACTTTCTAAACCAGAGACCGTTATAAACCAGAGCCCTTTATAAACCTGGACCATTATAAACCAGTGCCCTTTATAAACCAGGGTCCTTATAAACCGGATCCCTTTATAAACCAGAGCCCGTTACAAACCGCAGCCCTTTATAAACCAAAGCCATTTAAAAACCAGAGCCCTTAATATACCAGAGCCCTTTATAAACCAGAGCCCTTTATAAACTAGAGCAATTTATAAACCAGATCCCTTTATAAACCAGATCCCTTTATAAACCCTAGCCCTTAATAAACCTGATCGCTTCATAAACCAGAGCCATTTATAAACCGGAGCCATTCATAAACCAGAGCCCTTTATAAACCAGGGCCCATTATAAACCACAGCCTTTTATAAACCAGGGCCTTATAAACCAGAGCCTGTTATAAACCAGAGCCCGTTGTAAACCAGAGCCATTCATAAACCAGAGCCCCTCATAAACCAGAGCACGTTATAAGCCAGACCCTTCATAAACCATAACCCTTTATAAACCAGAGCCCGTCATAAACCAGAGCCCTTTATATAAAGGAGCCCTGTATAAACTGGAGACCATTATGAACCAGAGCCCTTTTAAAACCAGATCCCTTTATAAACCAGAGCCCTTTATAAACCCGAGCCCTTAATAAACCAGATCCCTTCATGAACCAGAGCACTTTATAAACCAGAGTCCGTTACAAAGCGTAGCACTTTATAAACCAGAGCCATTTATAAACCAGAGCACTTCATACACCGGAGCCCTTTATAAACCAGAGCCCTTTATAAACTAGAGCCATTTATAAATGAGATCCCTTTATAAACCAGAGCCCTTTATAAACCCCAGCCCTTAATAAACCTGATCCCTTCATAAACCAGAGCCATTTGTAAACCGGAGCCATTCATAGACCAGAGCCCTTTATAAACTAGGGCCCATTATAAACCACAGCCTTTTATATACCAGGGCCCTTATAAACCAGAGCCCGTTATAAACCAGAGCCCTTTATAGACCTGGTACCATTAAAAAACCCAAAGCCCTTTATAGACCTGGTACCATTAAAAAACCCAAAGCCCTTTATAAACCAGGGCCCTTATAAACAAGAACCCTTCATAAACCAGAGCCGGTTATAAACAAGACCCATTCATAAACCAGAGCCATTCATAAACCAGAGAACTTCATAAACCAGAGCACGTTATAAACAAGACCCTTCATAAACCATAACCCTTTATAAACCAGGGCCCGTCATAAAGCAGAGCCCTTTATATACAGGAGCCCTTTATAAACTGGAGACCGTTATAACCAGAGCCCTTTAAAAACCAGATCCCTTTATAACCCATAGCCCTTTATAACACAGAGCCCTTAATAAACCAGATCCCTTCATGAACCAGAGCCCTTTATAAACCAGGGCCCGTTATAAACCACAAACCTTTATAAACCAGGGTCCTTATAAACCAGATTCCATTAAAAACCAGTGCCCGTTAATAACCAGAGGCCGTTATAAACCAGAACCCTTCGTAAACCAGAGCACTTTCTAAACCAGAGCCCGTTATAAACCAGAGCCCTTTATAAACCTGGGACCATTATAAACCGGATCCCTTTATAAACCAGAGCCTTTTATAAACTAGAGCAATTTATAAACCAGATCCCTTTATAAACCAGATCCCTTTATAAACCCTAGCCCTTAATAAACCTGATCCCTTCATAAACCAGAGCCATTTATAAACCGGAGCCATTCATAAACCAGAGCCCTTTATAAACCAGGGCCCATTATAAACCACAGCCTTTTATAAACCAGGGCCCTTATAGACCAGAGCCCGTTATAAACCAGAGCCCGTTATAAACCAGAGCCCTTTATAAACCCTAGCCCTTAATAAACCTAATCCCTTCATAAACCAGAGCCATTTATAAACCGGAGCCATTCATAAACCAGAGCCCTTTATAAACCAGGGCCCATTATAAACCACAGCCTTTTATAAACCAGGGCCCTTATAAACCAGAGCCCTTCATAAACCAGAGCCATTCATAAACCAGAGCCCTTCATAAACCAGAGCACGTTATAAGCCAGACCCTTCATAAACCATAACCCTTTATTAACCAGGGCCCTTCATAAACCCGAGCCCTTTATATACAGGAGCCCTGTATAAACTGGAGACCGTTATGAACCAGAGCCCTTTAAAAACCAGATCCCTTTATAAACCAGAGCCCTTTATAAACCCGAGCCCTTAATAAACCAGATCCCTTCATGAACCTGATCCCTTTATAAACCACAGCCATTTATAAACCAGAGCACTTCATACACCGGAGCCCTTTATGAACCAGAGCCCTTTATAAACTAGAGCCATTTATAAACGAGATCCCTTTATAAACCAGAGCCCTTTATAAACACCAGCCCTTAATAAACCTGATCCCTTCATAAACCAGAGCCATTTGTAAACCGGAGCCATTCATAGACCAGAGCCCTTTTTAAACCAGGGCCCATTGTAAACCACAGCCTTTTATAAACCAGGGCCCTTATAAACCAGAGCCCGTTATAAACCAGAGCCCATTATAGACCTGGTACCATTACAAAACCCAAAGCCCTTTTTTAAACCAGGGCCCTTATAAACCAGAGCCCTTCATAAACCAGAGCCAGTTATAAACAAGAGCCATTCATAAACCACAGCCATTCATATACCAGAGCCCTTTATAAACCAGGGACCATTAAAAACCACAGCCTTTTATAAACCAGAGGCCGTTATAAACCAGAACCCAACATAAACCAGAGCACTTTCTAAACCAGAGCCCGTTATAAACCAGAACCCTTTATAAACCTGGGACCATTATAAACTAGGGTCCTTATAAACCGGATCCCTTTATAAACCAGAGCCCGTTACAAACCGTAGCCCTTTATAAACCAGAGCCATTTAAAAACCAGAGCCCTTTATAAACCAAAGCCCTTTATAAACTAGAGCAATTTATAAACCAGATCCCTTTATAAACCAGATCACTTTATAAACCCTAGCCCTTAATAAACCTAAACCCTTCTTAAACCAGAGCCAATTATAAACCGGAGCCATTTATATACCAGAGCCCTTTATAAACCAGGGACCATTATAAACCACAGCCTTTTATAAACCAGGGCCCTTATAAACCAGAGCCCGTTTAAAACCAGATCCCGTTATAAACCAGAGCCATTCATAAACCAGAGCACTTCATAAACCAGAGCACGTTATAAACAAGACCCTTCATAAACAATAACCCTTTATAAACCAGGACCCATCATAAACCAGAGCCCTTTATATACAGGAGCCCTGTATAAACTGGAGACCGTTATGAACCAGAGCCCTTTAAAAACCAGATCCCTTTATAAACCATAGCCCTTTATAACACCAAGCCCTTAATAAACCAGATCCCTTCATGAACCAGAGCCCTTTATAAACCAGGGCCCATTATAAACCGCAGCCTTTTATAAACCAGGGTCCTTATAAACCAGAGCCCATTAAAAACCAGTGCCCGTTATAAACCAGAGGCCGTTATAAACCAGAACCCAACATAAACCAGAGCACTTTCTAAACCAGAGCCCGTTATAAACCAGAGCCCTTTATAAACCTGGGACCATTATAAACTAGGGTCCTTATAAACCGGATCCCTTTATAAACCAGAGCCCGTTACAAACCGTAGCCCTTTATAAACCAGAGCCATTTAAAAACCAGAGCCCTTGATATACCAGAGCCCTTTATAGACCAAAGCCCTTTATAAACTAGAGCAATTTATAAAGCAGATCCCTTTATAAACCAGATCCCTTTATAAACCCTAGCCCTTAATAAACCTGATCCCTTCATAAACCAGAGCCAATTATAAACCGGAGCCATTCATAAACCAGAGCCGTTAATAAACCAGGGCCCATTATAAACCACAGCCTTTTATAAATCAGGGCCCTTATAAACCAGAGCCCGTTATAAACCAGAGCCCGTTATAAACCACAGCCCTTTATAGACCTGGGACCATTAAAAAACCAGAGCCCTTTATAAACCAGAGCCATTCATAAACCAGAGCCCTTCACAAACCAGAGCACGTTTTAAGCCAGACCCTTCATAAACCATAAGCCCTATAGTTAAAAGCCTTCAGCTGATCCAAAATGCTGCAGCCAGAGTTCTGATGAAAATTAAAAAGAGAGATCATATCTCTCCTATCCTGGCTTCTCTTCATTGGCTTCCTGTTAAATCAAGAATAGAATTTAAAATCCTCCTTCTCACATATAAAGCCTTAAATGGCCAAGCTCCATCTTATATCAGAGATCTGATTGTTCCTTATGTTCCTAACAGAGCACTTCGCTCTCAATCTGCAGGTTTACTAGTGGTTCCTAGAATTTCTAAAAGTAGAATGGGAGGCAGATCTTTTAGTTATCAGGCTCCTCTCCTGTGGAACCAACTACCAGTTTTAGTCCGTGAGGCAGACACTCTGTCTACTTTTAAGACTAGGCTTAAAACTTTCCTTTTTAATAAAGCTTATAGTTAGGGTGGCTCAGGTTATCCTGAGCTCTCTCTCTATAGTTATGCTGCTATAGGCTTAGACTTTTGGAGGACATAGGGACCCCCATTTCATCATTCTGCTTCATTCTCTCTCTGTTCTCCTATTCTGTAGAATCTGTTTGTTCAATCTCTAACCTTCTGCTCTCTCTGCTTTTCCTCAGAGTAGCTTTGCCTCGTCTGTTCCTGTTTGGCTGTGACGTCATCCAGGAAAGAAACATCAGCTGTGCTGCTTCCATCAACACCCTTGTTTGTAGATGTTGGAGATCGGCCTGTCTTCCAGTGTGGTCCTGTTTCTCTGGCCGTGGCTGGGTGGATGTGCTCTCTTCATCCTCTGGCATGGGAGCTGCCTTGGAGCTCGTCTGCCTGGCTGTTTGTTTCCTGGACGGGGCCGCCTTTTACAGCTGCTTTTTGTATCTCTGCTTCTGTCTCCTTGAACCCCAGTCGGCCTTGGCAGATGGCCGCTCACACTGAGTCTGGTTCTGCTGGAGGTTTCTTCCTGTTAAAAGGGAGTTTTTCCTCTCCACTGTCGCTACAAGCATGCTTAGTGTGAGGGATTGTATTTGAGCCAATGAGTCAATGCAATCAACTGGTTTTCCTTAGATAGAAAACTTTGTATCAATTTGACTGTATGATCTGGTTGAACTGTAAAGTGCCTTGAGATGACATGTGTTGTGAATTTGGCGCTATATAAATAAACTAAATTTAATTGAATTGAATTCATAAACCAGAGCCATTCATATACCAGAGCCCTTTATAAACCAGGGACCATTATAAACCACAGCCTTTTATAAACCAGGGCCCTTATAAACCAGAGCCCGTTTAAATCCAGATCCCCTTATAAACCAGAGCCATTCATAAACCAGAGCCCTTCATAAACCAGAGCACGTTATAAACAAGACCCTTCTTAAACCATAACCCTTTATAAACCAGGGCCCGTCATAAACCAGAGCCCTTTTTATACAGGAGCCCTGTATAAACTGGAGACCGTTATGAACCAGAGCCCTTTAAAAACCAGATCCCTTTATAAACCATAGCCCTTTATAACACCGAGCCCTTAATAAACCAGATACCTTCATGAACCAGGGCCCTTTATAAACCAGCGCCCATTATAAACCACAGCCTTTTATAAACCAGGGTCCTTATAAACCAGAGCCATTTAAAAACCAGAGCCCTTAATATACCAGAGCCCTTTATAAACCAAAGCCCTTTATAAACTACAGCAATTTATAAACCAGATCCCTTTATAAACCAGATCCCTTTATAAACCCAAGCCCTTAATAAACCTGATCCCTTCATAAACCAGAGCCATTTATAAACCAGGGCCCATTATAAACCACAGCCTTTTATAAACCAGGGCCCTTATAAACCAGAGCCCCTCATAAACCAGAGCCGGTTATAAACAAGAGCCATTCATAAACCAGAGCCATTCATATACCAGAGCCCTTTATAAACCAGGGACCATTATAAACCACAGCCTTTTATAAACCAGGGCCCTTATAAACCAGAGCCCGTTTAAAACCAGATCCCGTTATAAACCAGATCCATTCATAAACCAGAGCCCTTCATAAACCAGAGCACGTTATAAACAAGACCCTTCGTAAACCATAACCCTTTATAACCCAGGGCCCGTCATAAACCAGAGCCCTTTATATACAGGAGCCCTGTATAAACTGGAGACCGTTATGAACCAGAGCCCTTTAAAAACCAGATCCCTTTATAAACCATAGCCCTTTATAACACCGAGCCTTTAATAAACCAGATCCCTTCATGAACCAGAGCCCTTTATAAACCAGGGCCCATTATAAACCAGATCCCTTTATAAACCAGATCCCTTTATAAACCCTAGCCCTTAATAAACCTGATCACTTCATAAACCAGAGCCATTTATAAACCGGATCCATTCATAAACCAGAGCCCTTTATAAACCAGGGCCCATTATAAACCACAGCCTTTTATAAACCAGGGCCTTATAAACCAGAGCCTGTTATAAACCACAGCCCGTTGTAAACCAGAGCCCTTTATAGACATGGGGCCATTAAAAAACCAGAGCCCTTTATAAACCAGAGCCATTCATAAACCAGACTCCCTCATAAACCAGAGCCCTTTATAAACCGAAGCCCTTTAAAAACTAAAGCCCTTTAGAAACCAAAGCCCTTTATATACCAGAGCCTGTTATAAACCAGAGCCCTTTATAAACCAAAGCCGGTTATAAACCAGTGCGCGTTATAAACCAGGGCCCTTTATCTACCAAAACCGGTTATAAATCTGAGCCTGTTATAAACCAGAGCGCTTTATAAACCAAAGCCCGTTATAAACCAGGGCCCATTATACACCAAAGCCGCTTATAAACCAGAGCCTGTTACAAAACCTGAGCCCTTTATAAACCAGAACCCTTTATAAACCAGAGCCCGTTATAAACCAAAGCCGGTTATAAACCAGAGCCCGTTACAAACCAGAGTCTGTTACAAAACCAAAGCCCTTTAGAAACCAGAACCCTTTATAAACCAGAGCCCGTTATAAACCAGAGCCCTTTATAAACCAGAGCCCATTATAAACCAGAACCCTTTATAAACTAGAGCTTTTTATAAACCAAAGCCTTTTACAAACCAGAGCCGTTATAAACCAAAGCCCTTTATAAACCAGAGCCTGTTATAAACAGGAGCGCTTTATAAACCAGAGCCCTTTATAAACCAAACACCTTTATAAACTAGAGCCTGTAATAAACCAGAGCCCTTTATAAATGAAAGCTCTTTATTAACCAGAGCCCTTTATAAACCAGAGCCCGTTATAAACCAGAGTCCTTTATAAACAAGAGCTCTTTATTAACCAGAGCCCTTTTTAAACCTCAGTCCTTTATAAACCAGAGCCCTTTATAAACCAGAGCCCATTATTAACCAGGTCCCTTTAAAAACCCAAGTCCTTTATAAACAAGAGCCCCTTAGAAACCAAAGCCGTTTAGATACCAAAGCCCTTTATAAACCAGAGCCTGTTATAAACCAGAGCCCGTTATAAACCAGAGTCCATTAAAAACCAAAGCGCTTTATAAACCAGAGCCCGTTATAAACCAGAGTCCATTAAAAACCAAAGCCCTTTATAAACCAAAGTCCTTTATAAACAAGAGCCCCTTAGAAACCAAAGCCGTTTAGATACCAAAGCCCTTTATAAACCAGAACCTGTTATAAACCAGAGCCCGTTATAAACCAGAGCCCTTTATAAACCAAAGCCAGTTATAAAACAGAGCCCATTATAAACCAGAGTCCATTAAAAACCAAAGTGCTTTATAAACCAGAGCCCGTTATAAACCAGAGTCCATTAAAAACCAAAGCCCTTTATAAACCAAAGTCCTTTATAAACAAGAGCCCTTTAGAAACCAAAGCCGTTTTAATACCAAAGCCCTTTATAAACCAGAGCCCGTTATAAACCAGAGCCCGTTATAAACCAGAGCCCTTTATAAACCAGAGCCTGTTATAAACCAGAGCGGCTTTATAAACCAGAGCCCTTTATAAACCAGAGGCTGTTATAAACCAGGGCTCTTTATAAACCAAAGCCCGTTATAAACCAGAGCCCATTATAAACCCGAGCTCTTTATAAACCAGAGCCCTTTATAAACCAAAGCCCTTTATAAACCAAAGCCCTTTAAAAACTAAAGCCCTTTAGAAACCAAAGCCCTTTATAAACCAGAGCCTGTTATAAACCAGAGCCCGTTATAAACCAGAGTCCATTAAAAACCAAAGCGCTTTATAAACCAGAGCCCGTTATAAACCAGAACCCTTTATAAACCTGAGCCTGTTATACCCCAAAGCCTGTTATGAACCAGATCCCGTTATAAACCAGAGCCCTTTATAAACCAAAGTCCTTTATAAACAAGAGCCCCTTAGAAACCAAAGCCGTTTAGATACCAAAGCCCTTTATAAACCAGAACCTGTTATAAACCAGAGCCCGTTATAAACCAAAGCCCTTTATAAACCAAAGCCAGTTATAAAACAGAGCCCGTTATAAACCAGAGTCCTTTATAAACCAGAGCCCTGTATAAACCAGAGCCCATTATAAAACAGAGCTATTTATAAACCATAGCTCTTTATTAACCAGAGCCCTTTATTAACAGATCCCTTTAAAAACCAGTCCTTTATAAACAAACGCATTTTATAAACCAAAGCCCTTTATAAACCAGAGCCCTTTATAAACCAAAGTCCTATATAAACAAGAGCCCCTTAGAAACCAAAGCCGTTTAGATACCAAAGCCCTTTATAAACCAGAACCTGTTATAAACCAGAGCCTGTTATAAACCAGAGCCCTTTATAAACCAAAGCCAGTTATAAAACAGAGCCCATTATAAACCAGAGTCCATTAAAAACCAAAGTGCTTTATAAACCAATGCCCGTTATAAACCAGAGTCCATTAAAAACCAAAGCGCTTTATAAACCAGAGCCCGTTATAAACCAGAGTCCATTAAAAACCAAAGCCCTTTATAAACCAAAGTCCTTTATAAACAAGAGCCCTTTAGAAACCAAAGCCGTTTAGATAACAAAGCCCTTTATAAACCAGAGCCCTTTATAAACCAGAGTCCGTTATAAACCAGAGCCCTTTATAAACCAGAGCCTGTTATAAACCAGAGCGGTGTATAAAGGGCTCTGTTATAAACCAGAGCCCTTTATACACGGGAACTCTTTATTAACCAGAGCCCTTTATAAACCAGAGTAAGTTATAAACCAGGGCTCTTTATAAACCAAAGCCCGTTATAAGCCAGAGCCCATTATAAACCAGAGCTCTTTATAAACCAGAGCCCTTTATAAACCAAAGCCCTTTAAAAACTAAAGCCCTTTAGAAACCAAAGCCCTTTATAAACCAGAGCCTGTTATAAACCAGAGCCCATTATAAACCAGAGCTCTTTATAAACCAGAGCCCTTTATAAACCATCCATCCATCCATCTTCCTCCGCTTATCCGGGGTCTAAAGGGCTTTAAAAACTAAAGCCCTTTAGAAACCAAAGCCCTTTATAAACCAGAGCCTGTTATAAACCAGAACCCTTTATAAACCAGAGCCCGTTATACCGAAAAGCCTGTTATGAACAAGATCCCGTTATAAACCAGAGCCCTTTATAAACCAAAGTCCTTTATAAACAAGAGCCCCTTAGAAAACAAAGCCATTTAGATACCAAAGCGCTTTATAAACCCGAGCCCGTTATAAACCAGAACCCTTTATAAACCAGATCTCTTTATAAACCAAAGCCCTTTATAATCCAGAGCCCGTTATAAACCAGAGCCCGTTTTAAACCAGAGCCCATTATAAAACAGAGCTATTTATAAACCATAGCTCTTTATTAACCAGAGCCCTTTATTAAACAGATCCCTTTAAAAACCAGAGACCTTTATAAACCAAAGCCCTTTATAAACCAGAGCCTGTTATAATCCAAAGCCGTTATAAACCAAAACCCTTTATAAACCAGAGCCCGTTATACCCCAAAGCCTGTTATGAACCAGATCCCGTTATAATCCAGAGCCCTTTATAGACCAAAATCCTTTATAAACAAGAGCCCCTTAGAAACCAAAGCCGTTTAGATACCAAAGCCCTTTATAAACCAGAACCTGTTATAAACCAGAGCCCGTTATAAACCAGAGCCCTTTATAAACCAGAGCCTGTTATAAACCAGAGCCCGTTATAAACAAGAGTCCATTAAAAACCAAAGCCCTTTATAAACCAAAGTCCTTTATAAACAAGAGCCCTTTAGAAACCAAAGCCGTTTAGATACCAAAGCCCTTTATAAACCAGAGCCTGTTATAAACCAGAGCCCGTTATAAACCAGAGTCCATTAAAAACCAAAGCGCTTTATAAACCAGAGCCCATTATAAACCAGAATCCTTTATGAACCGGAGCTCTTTATAAACCAAAGCCCTTTATAATCCAGAGCCCGTTATAAACCAGAGCCCGTTATAAACCAGAGCCCTTTATAAACCAGAGCCTGTTATAAACCAGAGTGGCTTTATAAACCAGAGCCCTTTATAAACCAGAGCCTGTTATAAAACAGAGCCCTTTATACACGAGAACTCTTTATTAACCAGAGCCCTTTATAAACCAGAGTAAGTTATAAACCAGAGCCCTTTATAAACCAGAGCCTGTTATAAACCAGAGCCCTTTATACACGAGAACTCTTTATTAACCAGAGCCCTTTATAAACCAGAGCCTGTTATAAACCAGAGTGGCTTTATAAACCAGAGCCTGTTATAAACCAGAGCCCTTTATACACGAGAACTCTTTATTAACCAGAGCCCTTTATAAACCAGAGTAAGTTATAAACCAGGGCTCTTTATAAACCAAAGCCCGTTATAAACCCAAGCCCATTATAAACCAGAGCCCTTTATAAACCGAAGCCCTTTAAAAACTAAAGCCCTTTAGAAACCAAAGCCCTTTATATACCAGAGCCTGTTATAAACCAAAGCCCTTTATAAACCAGAGCCTGTTATAAACCAGAGCGGCTTTATAAACCAGAGCCGTTTATAAACCGGAGCCCATTATAAACCAGAGCTCTTTATAAACCAGAGCCCTTTATAAACCAAAGCCCTTTAAAAACTAAAGCCCTTTAGAAACCAAAGCCCTTTATAAACCAGAGCCTGTTATAAACCAGAGCCCGTTATAAACCAGAGTCCATTAAAAACCAAAGCGCTTTATAAACCAGAGCCCGTTATAAACCAGAACCCTTTATAAACCAGAGCCCGTTATACCCCAAAGCCTGTTATGAACCAGATCCCGTTATAAACCAGAGCCCTTTATAAACCAAAGTCCTTTATAAACAAGAGCCCCTTAGAAACCAAAGCCGTTTAGATACCAAAGCCCTTTATAAACCAGAACCTGTTATAAACCAGAGCCCGTTATAAACCAAAGCCCTTTATAAACCAAAGCCAGTTATAAAACATAGCCCGTTATAAACCAGAGTCCTTTATAAACCACAGCCCTGTATAAACCAGAGCCCATTATAAAACAGAGCCCTTTTTAAACCTCAGTCCTTTATAAACCAGAGCCCTTTATAAACCAGAGCCCATTATTAACCAGGTCCCTTTAAAAACCAAAGTCCTTTATAAACAAGAGCCCCTTAGAAACCAAAGCCGTTTAGATACCAAAGCCCTTTATAAACCAGAGCCTGTTATAAACCAGAGCCCGTTATAAACCAGAGTCCATTAAAAACCAAAGCGCTTTATAAAACAGAGCCCGTTATAAACCAGAGTCCATTAAAAACCAAAGCCCTTTATAAACCAAAGTCCTTTATAAACAAGAGCCCCTTAGAAACCAAAGCCGTTTAGATACCAAAGCCCTTTATAAACCAGAACCTGTTATAAACCAGAGCCCGTTATAAACCAGAGCCCTTTATAAACCAAAGCCAGTTATAAAACAGAGCCCATTATAAACCAGAGTCCATTAAAAACCAAAGTGCTTTATAAACCAGAGCCCGTTATAAACCAGAGTCCATTAAAAACCAAAGCCCTTTATAAACCAAAGTCCTTTATAAACAAGAGCCCTTTAGAAACCAAAGCCGTTTTAATACCAAAGCCCTTTATAAACCAGAGCCCGTTATAAACCAGAGCCCGTTATAAACCAGAGCCCTTTATAAACCAGAGCCTGTTATAAACCAGAGCGGCTTTATAAACCAGAGCCCGTTATAAACCAGAGTCCATTAAAAACCAAAGCGCTTTATAAACCAAAGCCCGTTATAAACCAGGGCCCATTATACACCAAAGCCGCTTATAAACCAGAGCCTGTTACAAAACCTGAGCCCTTTATAAACCAGAACCCTTTATAAACCAGAGCCCGTTATAAACCAAAGCCGGTTATAAACCAGAGCCCGTTACAAACCAGAGTCTGTTACAAAACCAAAGCCCTTTAGAAACCAGAACCCTTTATAAACCAGAGCCCGTTATAAACCAGAGCCCTTTATAAACCAGAGCCCATTATAAACCAGAACCCTTTATAAACTAGAGCTTTTTATAAACCAAAGCCTTTTACAAACCAGAGCCGTTATAAACCAAAGCCCTTTATAAACCAGAGCCTGTTATAAACAGGAGCGCTTTATAAACCAGAGCCCTTTATAAACCAAACACCTTTATAAACTAGAGCCTGTAATAAACCAGAGCCCTTTATAAATGAAAGCTCTTTATTAACCAGAGCCCTTTATAAACTAGAGCCCGTTATAAACCAGAGTCCTTTATAAACAAGAGCTCTTTATTAACCAGAGCCCTTTTTAATCCTCAGTCCTTTATAAACCAGAGCCCTTTATAAACCAGAGCCCATTATTAACCAGGTCCCTTTAAAAACCAAAGTCCTTTATAAACAAGAGCCCCTTAGAAACCAAAGCCGTTTAGATACCAAAGCCCTTTATAAACCAGAGCCTGTTATAAACCAGAGCCCGTTATAAACCAGAGTCCATTAAAAACCAAAGCGCTTTATAAACCAGAGCCCGTTATAAACCAGAGTCCATTAAAAACCAAAGCCCTTTATAAACCAAAGTCCTTTATAAACAAGAGCCCTTTAGAAACCAAAGCCGTTTTAATACCAAAGCCCTTTATAAACCAGAGCCCGTTATAAACCAGAGCCCGTTATAAACCAGAGCCCTTTATAAACCAGAGCCTGTTATAAACCAGAGCGGCTTTATAAACCAGAGCCCTTTATAAACCAGAGGCTGTTATAAACCAGGGCTCTTTATAAACCAAAGCCCGTTATAAACCAGAGCCCATTATAAACCCGAGCTCTTTATAAACCAGAGCCCTTTATAAACCAAAGCCCTTTAAAAACTAAAGCCCTTTAGAAACCAAAGCCCTTTATAAACCAGAGCCTGTTATAAACCAGAGCCCGTTATAAACCAGAGTCCATTAAAAACCAAAGCGCTTTATAAACCAGAGCCCGTTATAAACCAGAACCCTTTATAAACCTGAGCCTGTTATACCCCAAAGCCTGTTATGAACCAGATCCCGTTATAAACCAGAGCCCTTTATAAACCAAAGTCCTTTATAAACAAGAGCCCCTTAGAAACCAAAGCCGTTTAGATACCAAAGCCCTTTATAAACCAGAACCTGTTATAAACCAGAGCCCGTTATAAACCAAAGCCCTTTATAAACCAAAGCCAGTTATAAAACAGAGCCCGTTATAAACCAGAGTCCTTTATAAACCAGAGCCCTGTATAAACCAGAGCCCATTATAAAACAGAGCTATTTATAAACCATAGCTCTTTATTAACCAGAGCCCTTTATTAACAGATCCCTTTAAAAACCAGTCCTTTATAAACAAACGCATTTTATAAACCAAAGCCCTTTATAAACCAGAGCCCTTTATAAACCAAAGTCCTATATAAACAAGAGCCCCTTAGAAACCAAAGCCGTTTAGATACCAAAGCCCTTTATAAACCAGAACCTGTTATAAACCAGAGCCCGTTATAAACCAGAGCCCTTTATAAACCAAAGCCAGTTATAAAACAGAGCCCATTATAAACCAGAGTCCATTAAAAACCAAAGTGCTTTATAAACCAATGCCCGTTATAAACCAGAGTCCATTAAAAACCAAAGCGCTTTATAAACCAGAGCCCGTTATAAACCAGAGTCCATTAAAAACCAAAGCCCTTTATAAACCAAAGTCCTTTATAAACAAGAGCCCTTTAGAAACCAAAGCCGTTTAGATAACAAAGCCCTTTATAAACCAGAGCCCTTTATAAACCAGAGTCCGTTATAAACCAGAGCCCTTTATAAACCAGAGCCTGTTATAAACCAGAGCGGTGTATAAAGGGCTCTGTTATAAACCAGAGCCCTTTATACACGGGAACTCTTTATTAACCAGAGCCCTTTATAAACCAGAGTAAGTTATAAACCAGGGCTCTTTATAAACCAAAGCCCGTTATAAGCCAGAGCCCATTATAAACCAGAGCTCTTTATAAACCAGAGCCCTTTATAAACCAAAGCCCTTTAAAAACTAAAGCCCTTTAGAAACCAAAGCCCTTTATAAACCAGAGCCTGTTATAAACCAGAGCCCATTATAAACCAGAGCTCTTTATAAACCAGAGCCCTTTATAAACCATCCATCCATCCATCTTCCTCCGCTTATCCGGGGTCTAAAGGGCTTTAAAAACTAAAGCCCTTTAGAAACCAAAGCCCTTTATAAACCAGAGCCTGTTATAAACCAGAACCCTTTATAAACCAGAGCCCGTTATACCGAAAAGCCTGTTATGAACAAGATCCCGTTATAAACCAGAGCCCTTTATAAACCAAAGTCCTTTATAAACAAGAGCCCCTTAGAAAACAAAGCCATTTAGATACCAAAGCGCTTTATAAACCAGAGCCCGTTATAAACCAGAACCCTTTATAAACCAGATCTCTTTATAAACCAAAGCCCTTTATAATCCAGAGCCCGTTATAAACCAGAGCCCGTTTTAAACCAAAACCCATTATAAAACAGAGCTATTTATAAACCATAGCTCTTTATTAACCAGAGCCCTTTATTAAACAGATCCCTTTAAAAACCAGAGACCTTTATAAACCAAAGCCCTTTATAAACCAGAGCCTGTTATAATCCAAAGCCGTTATAAACCAAAACCCTTTATAAACCAGAGCCCGTTATACCCCAAAGCCTGTTATGAACCAGATCCCGTTATAATCCAGAGACCTTTATAGACCAAAATCCTTTATAAACAAGAGCCCCTTAGAAACCAAAGCAGTTTAGATACCAAAGCCCTTTATAAACCAGAACCTGTTATAAACCAGAGCCCGTTATAAACCAGAGCCCTTTATAAACCAGAGCCTGTTATAAACCAGAGCCCGTTATAAACCAGAGTCCATTAAAAACCAAAGCCCTTTATAAACCAAAGTCCTTTATAAACAAGAGCCCTTTAGAAACCAAAGCCGTTTAGATACCAAAGCCCTTTATAAACCAGAGCCTGTTATAAACCAGAGCCCGTTATAAACCAGAGTCCATTAAAAACCAAAGCGCTTTATAAACCAGAGCCCATTATAAACCAGAATCCTTTATGAACCGGAGCTCTTTATAAACCAAAGCCCTTTATAATCCAGAGCCCGTTATAAACCAGAGCCCGTTATAAACCAGAGCCCTTTATAAACCAGAGCCTGTTATAAACCAGAGTGGCTTTATAAACCAGAGCCCTTTATAAACCAGAGCCTGTTATAAAACAGAGCCCTTTATACACGAGAACTCTTTATTAACCAGAGCCCTTTATAAACCAGAGTAAGTTATAAACCAGAGCCCTTTATAAACCAGAGCCTGTTATAAACCAGAGCCCTTTATACACGAGAACTCTTTATTAACCAGAGCCCTTTATAAACCAGAGCCTGTTATAAACCAGAGTGGCTTTATAAACCAGAGCCTGTTATAAACCAGAGCCCTTTATACACGAGAACTCTTTATTAACCAGAGCCCTTTATAAACCAGAGTAAGTTATAAACCAGGGCTCTTTATAAACCAAAGCCCGTTATAAACCCAAGCCCATTATAAACCAGAGCCCTTTATAAACCGAAGCCCTTTAAAAACTAAAGCCCTTTAGAAACCAAAGCCCTTTATATACCAGAGCCTGTTATAAACCAAAGCCCTTTATAAACCAGAGCCTGTTATAAACCAGAGCGGCTTTATAAACCAGAGCCGTTTATAAACCGGAGCCCATTATAAACCAGAGCTCTTTATAAACCAGAGCCCTTTATAAACCAAAGCCCTTTAAAAACTAAAGCCCTTTAGAAACCAAAGCCCTTTATAAACCAGAGCCTGTTATAAACCAGAGCCCGTTATAAACCAGAGTCCATTAAAAACCAAAGCGCTTTATAAACCAGAGCCCGTTATAAACCAGAACCCTTTATAAACCAGAGCCCGTTATACCCCAAAGCCTGTTATGAACCAGATCCCGTTATAAACCAGAGCCCTTTATAAACCAAAGTCCTTTATAAACAAGAGCCCCTTAGAAACCAAAGCCGTTTAGATACCAAAGCCCTTTATAAACCAGAACCTGTTATAAACCAGAGCCCGTTATAAACCAAAGCCCTTTATAAACCAAAGCCAGTTATAAAACATAGCCCGTTATAAACCAGAGTCCTTTATAAACCACAGCCCTGTATAAACCAGAGCCCATTATAAAACAGAGCTATTTATAAACCATAGCTCTTTATTAACCAGAGCCCTTTATTAACAGATCCCTTTAAAAACCAGTCCTTTATAAACCAACGCATTTTATAAACCTAAGCCCTTTATAAACCAGAGCCCTTTATAAACCAAAGTCCTTTATAAACAAGAGCCCCTTAGAAACCAAAGCCGTTTAGATACCAAAGCCCCTTATAAACCAGAACCTGTTATAAACCAGAGCCCGTTATCAACCAGAGCCCTTTATAAACCAAAGCCAGTTATAAAACAGAGCCCATTATAAACCAGAGTCCATTAAAAACCAAAGTGCTTTAAAAACCAATGCCCGTTATAAACCAGAGTCCATTAAAAACCAAAGCGCTTTATAAACCAGAGCCCGTTATAAACCAGAGTCCATTAAAAACCAAAGCCCTTTATAAACCAAAGTCCTTTATAAACAAGAGCCCTTTAGAAACCAAAGCCGTTTAGATAACAAAGCCCTTTATAAACCAGAGCCCTTTATAAACCAGAGTCCGTTATAAACCAGAGCCCTTTATAAACCAGAGCCTGTTATAAACCAGAGCGGCTTTATAAACCAGAGCCCTTTATAAACCAGAGCCTGTTATAAACCAGAGCCCGTTATAAACCAGAGTCCATTAAAAACCAAAGCGCTTTATAAACCAGAGCCCGTTATAAACCAGAACCCTTTATAAACCAGATCTCTTTATAAACCAAAGCCCTTTATAATCCAGAGCCCGTTATAAACCAGAGCCCGTTTTAAACCAGAGCCCATTATAAAACAGAGCTATTTATAAACCATAGCTCTTTATTAACCAGAGCCCTTTATTAAACAGATCCCTTTAAAAACTAGAGACCTTTATAAACCAACGCCCTTTATAAACCAAAGCCCTTTATAAACCAGAGCCTGTTATAATCCAAAGCCGTTATAAACCAAAACCCTTTATAAACCAGAGCCCGTTATACCCCAAAGCCTGTTATGAACCAGATCCCGTTATAATCCAGAGCCCTTTATAGACCAAAGTCCTTTATAAACAAGAGCCCCTTAGAAACCAAAGCCGTTTAGATACCAAAGCCCTTTATAAACCAGAACCTGTTATAAACCAGAGCCCGTTATAAACCAGAGCCCTTTATAAACCAAAGCCAGTTATAAAACAGAGCCCATTATAAACCAGAGCCCTTTATAAACCAAAGCTGTTTATGAACCAGAGCCCGTTACAAACCAGAGTCCATTAAAAACCAAAGCCCTTTATAAACCAAAGTCCTTTATAAACAAGAGCCCTTTAGAAACAAAAGCCGTTTAGATACCAAAGCCCTTTATAAACCAGAGCCTGTTATAAACCAGAGCCCGTTATAAACCAGAGTCCATTAAAAACCAAAGCGCTTTATAAACCAGAGCCCATTATAAACCAGAATCCTTTATGAACCGGAGCTCTTTATAAACCAAAGCCCTTTATAATCCAGAGCCTGTTATAAACCAGAGCCCGTTATAAACCAGAGCCCTTTATAAACCAGAGCCTGTTATAAACCAGAGTGGCTTTATAAACCAGAGCCCTTTATAAACCAGAGCCTGTTATAAACCAGAGCCCTTTATACACGAGAACTCTTTATTAACCAGAGCCCTTTATAAACCAGAGTAAGTTATAAACCAGGGCTCTTTATAAACCAAAGCCCGTTATAAACCCAAGCCCATTATAAACCAGAGCTCTTTATAAACCAGAGCCCTTTATAAACCGAAGCCCTTTAAAAACTAAAGCCCTTTAGAAACCAAAGCCCTTTATATACCAGAGCCTGTTATAAACCAGAGCCCTTTATAAACCAAAGCCGGTTATAAACCAGTGCGCGTTATAAACCAGGGCCCTTTATCTACCAAAACCGGTTATAAATCTGAGCCTGTTATAAACCAGAGCGCTTTATAAATGAAAGCTCTTTATTAACCAGAGCCCTTTATAAACCAGAGCCCGTTATAAACCAGAGTCCTTTATAAACAAGAGCTCTTTATTAACCAGAGCCCTTTTTAAACCTCAGTCCTTTATAAACCAGAGCCCTTTATAAACCAGAGCCCATTATTAACCAGGTCCCTTTAAAAACCAAAGTCCTTTATAAACAAGAGCCCCTTAGAAACCAAAGCCGTTTAGATACCAAAGCCCTTTATAAACCAGAGCCTGTTATAAACCAGAGCCCGTTATAAACCAGAGTCCATTAAAAACCAAAGCGCTTTATAAACCAGAGCCCGTTATAAACCAGAGTCCATTAAAAACCAAAGCCCTTTATAAACCAAAGTCCTTTATAAACAAGAGCCCCTTAGAAACCAAAGCCGTTTAGATACCAAAGCCCTTTATAAACCAGAACCTGTTATAAACCAGAGCCCGTTATAAACCAGAGCCCTTTATAAACCAAAGCCAGTTATAAAACAGAGCCCATTATAAACCAGAGTCCATTAAAAACCAAAGTGCTTTATAAACCAGAGCCCGTTATAAACCAGAGTCCATTAAAAACCAAAGCCCTTTATAAACCAAAGTCCTTTATAAACAAGAGCCCTTTAGAAACCAAAGCCGTTTTAATACCAAAGCCCTTTATAAACCAGAGCCCGTTATAAACCAGAGCCCGTTATAAACCAGAGCCCTTTATAAACCAGAGCCTGTTATAAACCAGAGCGGCTTTATAAACCAGAGCCCTTTATAAACCAGAGGCTGTTATAAACCAGGGCTCTTTATAAACCAAAGCCCGTTATAAACCAGAGCCCATTATAAACCCGAGCTCTTTATAAACCAGAGCCCTTTATAAACCAAAGCCCTTTAAAAACTAAAGCCCTTTAGAAACTGTTGAAGAAAAATTATTGTTTTTAGTTTTTAATACAGGTAATCTTATGGCATGTGTAAAAGGTATGTTGAGCACTCTCATTTTGAACATATTTCTTAATTCTGAACAAGTTTGTGAAGATAACCTTTCCTTGAACCAAAGGACTGAATTTAAGTTTGTTCCTGAGAATTTATGGCAGGAAGAGGCCCCCGCATTCCAACAGCTATTCTGTGAGGTCTTATCTTATGTTTATCTTAGCCAGAAGACCTTAGAATTCCTGGATGCCAGGCCGTAAATTAGGGGAAGCTCTAAGTTTCTCTGTGTGTCCAAGATAGCTCCTGGTTGGAGGAGCAAAAGCCAGCCTTATTTGAATAAATTAAAGACAAGAGGTTAAAGCTTTCTACATAGAAGTAACAAATCAGATTTGCTCTTGCAACTCTCCAAAGATGTCTTTGTACGTCTTTGCTTTCTTTCCTTCTCTCCATTTATGTCAGGTAATTGAATGTATGTCTCCGTTGTTCTGTAGTTTCTGGTGTAAGTTTATGCATTGTCTTATTTCTAAGTTTGTGCATTGTCTTATATTGAATTAAACTATGTAATTCTGTGATGTCAACACGCAATGCTGGTTTTCCTTGGGGCCACACGCAGCTCGCCGAGATGAACCTGGGAAAGGAAGAGAGAAGCCAACCTTTTTCCAAAGTTAACTATTTTAGAATATTTTCTTCCTTAACAATTGGGGGCTCGTGCCGGTTCTGGAATCTCGGTGGGCGGCTGTTTGGTCCTGATTGATCCGTTTCGGCCCGACGCTTCGGTGTGGTAAGACAATATTTGATTATTTTTTATTTTTTAGTTGTCTGAAGCGCTGTTTCGTTGGACCGTGGCTGATTTGCTGTGTGCGGCCTCACAGAATTTAGAAGCTGCAGAGCTAGATAGAATCCCTCCTAAAAGAGTCGGTTGTTTAAGGATTTGAATAAATACACATTACAGGGAACTTTGGCTAGTTCAAACAGAGCCTTTACGTTAACTCTGATTTTAAGCTGGGTTTTGTTGTTATATTCTTTTTACCCTGAGGATCAATGCCTGGGCCTCTAAAAAAAGTATTTTGGAAATTTGTGTATTGGGTAGCTTTGGCTTGTATCAGCCGGAGATTTCGACTCATCTCCAGTGGACTTATAATTAATTGTTTGGGTTAATTGGACCGAGTTGTATCACTCATGGAAAAAGGACTAATAGGTCGGATCACCTTTCTCTGGCACTCTGAATCGAGTTGCTAGTAGTATAAAGGACCGAGAATACTTAATATAGCAGGTTGAATCACCTTAAAGGACTGATAGCAGGTTGAATCACCTTAACGGACTGAGAAGTTGAAATGAGAATAAAAGGGATTTGTAAAAGTGCAGTTGGAAAATTAAAAGATGCGTCATACATTCTTTTAGCCGGCACCTGACATTTTCTTTTCTTTTCTGTCTTTTCTTGACTGAACTACGACATTGTCTGTGTTTCTGTGTTTTGTACGTTTCTTTGTGTTTGTGTGCGTGCTTGGCTGCGGGTTGATCTATGGCTGTGTGTCTGTCTTCCCCCGTTATATGTTCCACCACGCGCTGCTGTCTATTTGTCTGTCTGTGTCTGAATAGTGCTGAGATTGTGCAGAAGTGATTTGTGTTTCAAGATTGTGTTATGAAATATTTTCAAATGTTTTTGCTGGATGTTGTATTACTAATTTTCTGTTAAAATGTGCTTCTGTGGGAGAGAGGTTTCTCCATTTTGGTTGAAAGTTTTGTTTCACAGCAGGGGGACTGATTGACCCCCCCATTTGCATTTTGGGAGTGCTTCAGTTCTGTTAGCACTGACATTTCCAGCTCACTCTTTCAGGATTCTTGGATTTTGATGTGAATAACTTTTAGAACTGTGTTTTGTGTTGAAATGAAAAGTACAAAATAACAGATTTACAGATGTTTTTACTTTCTCAGCGGGAGAAATGTGTGGCATCAGTTCCAGGCTGGAGCACTGGAATGATCCAATTGTTTTTTTATAATATTGTGACATTGACAATCACTTCAATTTCTAGGTTTCCTGACACAGGATGGAACACCCTCACTGTGTGGAACAAGAGAACAAAAACGAGAACATATGGATGTTTTTCTGCTTGACAGTGTTTTCTACACTGTTAATGTAGGACATGTTGAAACACTAATGAATGACTTTGTTTCTTGTAGGACGATCTTCGTGTGCAGCCCATTTTGCATATTACTTGACCACATGAACGGTTTTTGGGTTTTCCTACAGGGGGTCTAGGTAGTCATTTGATAACAGTGGGCTATCATGAAATACGGTTGTGTGTATAATATGGAGTTTTTAAAACAGGTTCACTCAAAACTGAACAATATTAGAACTATTGCATAATTATTATTTATTTTTTTCAACCATGGTGTTCTAATAATAGTGTTTAAGACTTTCACAGGACGAATTTTGGTTTGAAATCTGGGGTAACATCCTGCATCTTTCTTACAATGGGGTGTTGATGAGTCTGCTTGAGTGTGAATGAGAGTGAATGTGTAGGCAGATGGCCTTTGATGGGTTTTAGGAAGCGCTCTGTCAATATGATGTCACTTTAGTGTGTAGCGGTGTGATATTTTTGTTATTTTAAACTATTTAGGGACCGTAAAGGTTTTGTTTCATAAATATACTTTTATTACTGCTTTACGGACAATTTTAAGGTAAAGACGATTACATATTTTGGTGTCACAATCTGGTTGAAGCTGAATCATCTGCTTGTGCAGTGGAATTAATATGAAACGAGAATTCAGCCTTGGCTTAAAGCAGATAAATGTCGTTATTAGGAAACTGTGTTATCCACTTTGACTAACAACACTAACAAACTAACCTAAATTCTAACTAAATTAACTTGGTTTATATTTCATATGGGTAACTGGTTGGACATGCTGAAATTTTAGCATAATTAGGGAAAGTTCTTTTAGTTTTGTTTTCCACCTCTAAATTGTTTTTCTTTTGGAAATAAGAAAACACAGGGGGATGTTATAAAGATAAGATATTACAGATGGAACTTTGAAATTTACATCATCTCAGTCTAGTTTGAATACTAGATGGAAGATTGGAGAAATCGTGGAACATCTTATGATATTTTGGTTTTTCAGCTAATTATTATATAACAGTGACATAGATTCCAAATTGTTTTCAAAATGATAATTTGATTATATCAACAGGGGGAGAAGGAGAAGTAGACCCTAATTCCTGGTAAATTTTTGGATATGGTTAATTGTAAATTAGTTAATCAATAATTTTGATTTTTTTCATTCAACAATAGTGAATTATGGATTTTTTTTATGTAGAGTCATATGGCCTTTCTGCTTGACTAAAATATGGTATATGTGATATAGAAGCTTCTACTAAATTAGATTTGATCATCTAAAATTGAACGGTTTCAAATAACATCTATGCCATGTTTATTTACATTTAAAATTGTTGATAGATTTCTGAATCACTGCTGACTTTGATTATATACAGTTGGGTGTAAATTGTTAATTTTGAGGAAAATTTTGGTTAAAACTGCTTTGAAATTCAAATAAAATGTAAATAATTTCTGAAATTTTAAAATAGGACTTTGTCTTACAGCGTGGGACAATGATAAGGATGTTTGGTATTTAGTAGAATAATATGAGATTTATAATTATTTGACAAAGTGCAATTCCATCACAACCTTTAATGAGTTTGTGAGGTTGTGATTTTAAAATTTGTAGTTGATATTTGGCACAAGCAGAGTGAATGTCATCGAGGTATTGACGTTTATTGATTTTGAACAGTAAGTGTCAGTATTTTCTTAATTCTGGCACATCTGATCATGGACTATTTTAACACATTTCTATGTTTATTCTTTTTGCAGTTCAGGATTTGGGGCGGTTGGCCGTTAGTGCTATAACAACAACGAATCTAGAGCCACACGGAAGGATGCATCACAAGATAAATTTTATTTATAATAGTGAAAGTAACAAAATGTGGCAAATATAAGTGTTGATTTTTAATTACTTTGTATTATTTTTTCTCTGGCAGTTCTCCTTCCTTCTGACTTGATGGCAATCTTGGGGAAAGGGTCTTTTAAGCTCAGAGATCATGGGACGATGTATTTGAAGGGATCTTCTTGATTACCACATCAGGCCGCTGTTGTTGCTGAACAAAGATGCTGAACTGTGCCCATCTTCTGCTGAACTGCTGTATGAAAGCCAAAAGCTGTTGAACGATTACGAAGGTCAGCGAAGACGAACTGTTCTCCTGCTGTCACGTGAGGGCAAAGTGCTGCTCACAGGACCTGGCAACAGATGTCTCCTTTGAGTGTTGCTTTTCATACCTGGCTGAAAACAAAAGGGACTCAAGTGTTATCTATGGGAGTCTTCTATGGCTGGGAATCAGCAGTGAGTCGGGACCACAAAGATCATAGCCTTTTGTCCAAACCCGGACGGGGGTTTCAGTGGATGACTGATCTGCTGGTTTCTACGTCCTGCTCTGACCAAAGTTCATCAAAGAGGGACTGTATCCAGATGCTTCTGCACTGTGGGAATGACTGCTACTCTGGACACCGTCTGATTCAGCAGATAAAGAATTGCGGCATGGCAAGTCGCTCAGCGGTGGTCCTGTTGTGTGTTCTCATGTTTGATCCTGGATTCTCACCTCTGATCATGTGACCTGGGCGCCAAAGCCCACTCCTGGGGTTCCCTTCAGTCTGCAGGTTGGAGACGAAATGGGTGCCAACTAAACTTGGTAGTGGTGAATAAGTTCTTTTTAAATTTTTGTAGTGTGTGATGCCAGTGTTCTCTTCTTACTTTAGTTATGGCACTGATGCGCCCTGTTGTCCTTCACGTTCTGAACCCCTGCAGTGTAATTCTGAGTGTTAAGGACACCCCATCTCCTGGGGTCAGAGGTTTTACAATGCAGTTTGAGGGTTGGTGTGCACCAATTGTTACGACACTGCATTCCTCGGAAATGCATTAACTTCCTCCATGATTCACTCTATTTGTCTCACAAAATGCTAATGTGTCTTTTTTTTTCCCTTCCTGCCTGAAAAGAATGGGCAGGGACTAACTATTGCAATTACATATTTTTTCTTAACCATAGCTGAATTGCATTGTGTGTTACGCTTCATCTACTAAGGAAGATGATCTAAATTTTATTTACATAGTACAGTGGCTACTATTCAGTAAAACTAAATTTAAATTTATATGGAATTTAAAATTAAGGTGTTAAAGTGGATTGATGGGTGTCTATGCAGCTTATTGAGCTAATGACACCAAGTTCTGTGTTGATTTCATAAATTTGATCAAACATTAAATTCTTTGATTGAGGTGTGCAGATTGTAACAGCATCTGGGACACCATGTTTGAATTGCATCCAACTGTGTTACATGAGGCTAAAGTTAGTAGTGATAGCGGATTTCATCTCAATGAGTTGTATAGGATTTTTATTGTATTCTATGACAGAACATTTGTTCTGTTATAGAAACAGGGGGACATGAATGGAATTGATCTAATAAGCAAATTTTTAGTTTGGATCTCTCTTTACTTTTCGGAAAAAGAGGTTATTGAAGTTAAATCAAAATACATTAAATGTTTTACGGTGTATTAGCAGCATTAAATATGAGCTAACTATTTGGATATGAAATAAGTAAAATTTATAAATTGAATATACTAAACTAAATATTGCCTATCAAAAAATTTACATAAAACAGTGTTTCTTAAACTAAGGAAGGTGATCGTTGGATTGTTGCATCTCTATTCATATGATTTAAAATAAGTTGTTTAACTAAGACATCCAGGAAGGTCTAAACTAAAGATTTACATCATTTAATAAATTTAGCTGTATCGAATCTCTCTCCAAAACTGAAAAGGCATTGATAATTGATAAACAATATAAAAAGGGTAATACATTATTCAATTAAATATTGTATAAATAGGTTTTCAAAAGAATAAATGGATCAAAGGTAAAAATGGTTGAAATTTTTGGGATTTAAAACTATGATTGGAATAAAGTAGGTCATTTTTGATATTTAGTGACAAGATTAACTTTACTCATGTAAAACAGGCTGATCATTCTTTAAGGTTTTAAAAAAATAGAAAATATGATTGAAATTAAATTGGTCTAAATTGGAGATTTACAAATTAACAATTATGGAACTGCTTCTAAAATACAGTTAAGTTTTGGGTTCAACATGATAGGAAACATTTATTGCTCATGTAGGCCTTATATAAAAAGAGGGTCAAAGGATTGATAAAATACAGCTCGAAAGAAGCAGATTTATAATACAAAAGGAAGACAGCAAAGCTGTCATAAAGTGTCGGATCAATCATTAACCAATCAACAGGGTTCTCTCCATATGAGCTCCAGACAGGATGGATGTGTCCAGGACCTGCTACCCGCATTCCAGGATGGAAAGGTGAGCTTGCACATTTATCTCCTAAAGATTTCTTCAATGAGTTACAGGTCCTGGCAGCGGAATTTACAAAATACCAGACAACACAGGAACGTCCAGGCTCGGGACCAGTTCCGGGAATCGACTGGGTGCGCCTGAAGGTCATCAAAAGAAAATGGTCTGAACCTCGCTTCACCGGACCATACCGAGTCGTGGAGAGGACATCTCATGCTGTCCGTCTGCAAAGGAAAAGGAGACACCGGGTTCCATTGGAGTCAGTGCACAGCAGCAGAGGAGCCACAACGCACGCTACAAGGCATACAGGAGAATCTACAGTCTCAACCTGCGGTCGAGGAGTGTCTGCAGGCCCATCCCAGCGCGGAGGAGGATCTGCAGTTCCAGGCAGAAGTGTAGCAGGGATTCCTGCCAAGACCACTTCATTTTCCTGAATTACAAGGCTTAAAAGGCCCGGACAGGCACAATAATCCTGTTCCGGTGTCCTTCCATTGAGAAAAGGAGATTGCACCCTCTCCTTAAACTCACTGTTATATTGGCACAATACTCCAATTTTCAGTGAGCAACGGACACTCAGGTGGAAACCTGAGGTTTACAACCGAGGAGGAACATGCGAAGGATCAGGCTACAAGATCATCATTAACTTATCTTCTCTTTATTGCGTGTTTTCGTTTTTTGCGACCTCTTAAAGAACATTCGTTTCTTTTTGCGCGTATTTTTGGATCGTTTCCTGACGAAGAATTCATATTCATTTTTAGAGGACTATTGAAGGAGCATAGAGACGAACTCTAAGTTCTTACTATTGAATTGTGAAAAAAAAAAGGGGTTTTTTGTAATTTTTATGTGTTTATGATGTATTTTCTTTTTTTGATGTTATTGTTTTGTATTGACAAATTGTAATTTTTGTGGCGAGTATTGTCTTTTAAGTTTCCTGGGCATGTTTTAGTACTTTCGAGATATCTCACTCTGGTTTTCTAATTTTATACTTGGGCTGATATTTCTGTTGTGTTTTTTCTTCTATTGACATAACTGAGTTTTATGATTTTTCATGTTTGATAAGTGAAATGTATTTTCGGTTTTAGTTTTTACTGGTTAAAATTTTGTGGTTCATCAGGTGAGTATTAAATTGTTGGATAGCCCAAGATACATTTGATAAGTTCAGATAATGGAGTTCAGCTTCAGACACATGACCTGGCAGTGGAGCTAGGAGGTTCTGTTTAAAACAGGGACTGTTATATAATTAGGCTAATGTTTTAGTTTTTTAGTATACTAAATAGTTTTTTGGTTCCTCTATTAGAAGGCTTAATTTATTTGTGAGGTCTGTGTGTCTCAGACCTCATAAGAGGGACTGTTGAAGAAAAATTATTGTTTTTAGTTTTTAATACAGGTAATCTTATGGCATGTGTAAAAGGTATGTTGAGCACTCTCATTTTGAACATATTTCTTAATTCTGAACAAGTTTGTGAAGATAACCTTTCCTTGAACCAAAGGACTGAATTTAAGTTTGTTCCTGAGAATTTATGGCAGGAAGAGGCCCCCGCATTCCAACAGCTATTCTGTGAGGTCTTATCTTATGTTTATCTTAGCCAGAAGACCTTAGAATTCCTGGATGCCAGGCCGTAAATTAGGGGAAGCTCTAAGTTTCTCTGTGTGTCCAAGATAGCTCCTGGTTGGAGGAGCAAAAGCCAGCCTTATTTGAATAAATTAAAGACAAGAGGTTAAAGCTTTCTACATAGAAGTAACAAATCAGATTTGCTCTTGCAACTCTCCAAAGATGTCTTTGTACGTCTTTGCTTTCTTTCCTTCTCTCCATTTATGTCAGGTAATTGAATGTATGTCTCCGTTGTTCTGTAGTTTCTGGTGTAAGTTTATGCATTGTCTTATTTCTAAGTTTGTGCATTGTCTTATATTGAATTAAACTATGTAATTCTGTGATGTCAACACGCAATGCTGGTTTTCCTTGGGGCCACACGCAGCTCGCCGAGATGAACCTGGGAAAGGAAGAGAGAAGCCAACCTTTTTCCAAAGTTAACTATTTTAGAATATTTTCTTCCTTAACAAAACCAAAGCCCTTTATAAACCAGAGCCTGTTATAAACCAGAGCCCGTTATAAACCAGAGTCCATTAAAAACCAAAGCGCTTTATAAACCAGAGCCCGTTATAAACCAGAACCCTTTATAAACCTGAGCCTGTTATACCCCAAAGCCTGTTATGAACCAGATCCCGTTATAAACCAGAGCCCTTTATAAACCGAAGTCCTTTATAAACAAGAGCCCCTTAGAAACCAAAGCCGTTTAGATACCAAAGCCCTTTATAAACCAGAACCTGTTATAAACCAGAGCCCGTTATAAACCAAAGCCCTTTATAAACCAAAGCCAGTTATAAAACAGAGCCCGTTATAAACCAGAGTCCTTTATAAACCAGAGCCCTGTATAAACCAGAGCCCATTATAAAACAGAGCTATTTATAAACCATAGCTCTTTATTAACCAGAGCCCTTTATTAACAGATCCCTTTAAAAACCAGTCCTTTATAAACAAACGCATTTTATAAACCAAAGCCCTTTATAAACCAGAGCCCTTTATAAACCAAAGTCCTATATAAACAAGAGCCCCTTAGAAACCAAAGCCGTTTAGATACCAAAGCCCTTTATAAACCAGAACCTGTTATAAACCAGAGCCCGTTATAAACCAGAGCCCTTTATAAACCAAAGCCAGTTATAAAACAGAGCCCATTATAAACCAGAGTCCATTAAAAACCAAAGTGCTTTATAAACCAATGCCCGTTATAAACCAGAGTCCATTAAAAACCAAAGCGCTTTATAAACCAGAGCCCGTTATAAACCAGAGTCCATTAAAAACCAAAGCCCTTTATAAACCAAAGTCCTTTATAAACAAGAGCCCTTTAGAAACCAAAGCCGTTTAGATAACAAAGCCCTTTATAAACCAGAGCCCTTTATAAACCAGAGTCCGTTATAAACCAGAGCCCTTTATAAACCAGAGCCTGTTATAAACCAGAGCGGTGTATAAAGGGCTCTGTTATAAACCAGAGCCCTTTATACACGGGAACTCTTTATTAACCAGAGCCCTTTATAAACCAGAGTAAGTTATAAACCAGGGCTCTTTATAAACCAAAGCCCGTTATAAGACAGAGCCCATTATAAACCAGAGCTCTTTATAAACCAGAGCCCTTTATAAACCAAAGCCCTTTAAAAACTAAAGCCCTTTAGAAACCAAAGCCCTTTATAAACCAGAGCCTGTTATAAACCAAAGCCCATTATAAACCAGAGCTCTTTATAAACCAGAGCCCTTTATAAACCATCCATCCATCCATCTTCCTCCGCTTATCCGGGGTCTAAAGGGCTTTAAAAACTAAAGCCCTTTAGAAACCAAAGCCCTTTATAAACCAGAGCCTGTTATAAACCAGAACCCTTTATAAACCAGAGCCCGTTATACCGAAAAGCCTGTTATGAACAAGATCCCGTTATAAACCAGAGCCCTTTATAAACCAAAGTCCTTTATAAACAAGAGCCCCTTAGAAAACAAAGCCATTTAGATACCAAAGCGCTTTATAAACCAGAGCCCGTTATAAACCAGAACCCTTTATAAACCAGATCTCTTTATAAACCAAAGCCCTTTATAATCCAGAGCCCGTTATAAACCAGAGCCCGTTATAAACCAGAGTCCATTAAAAACCAAAGCGCTTTATAAACCAGAGCCCGTTATAAACCAGAACCCTTTATAAACCAGAGCCCGTTATACCCCAAAGCCTGTTATGAACCAGATCCCGTTATAAACCAGAGCCCTTTATAAACCAAAGTCCTTTATAAACAAGAGCCCCTTAGAAACCAAAGCCGTTTAGATACCAAAGCCCTTTATAAACCAGAACCTGTTATAAACCAGAGCCCGTTATAAACCAAAGCCCTTTATAAACCAAAGCCAGTTATAAAACATAGCCCGTTATAAACCAGAGTCCTTTATAAACCACAGCCCTGTATAAACCAGAGCCCATTATAAAACAGAGCTATTTATAAACCATAGCTCTTTATTAACCAGAGCCCTTTATTAACAGATCCCTTTAAAAACCAGTCCTTTATAAACCAACGCATTTTATAAACCAAAGCCCTTTATAAACCAGAGCCCTTTATAAACCAAAGTCCTTTATAAACAAGAGCCCCTTAGAAACCAAAGCCGTTTAGATACCAAAGCCCTTTATAAACCAGAACCTGTTATAAACCAGAGCCCGTTATCAACCAGAGCCCTTTATAAACCAAAGCCAGTTATAAAACAGAGCCCATTATAAACCAGAGTCCATTAAAAACCAAAGTGCTTTATAAACCAATGCCCGTTATAAACCAGAGTCCATTAAAAACCAAAGCGCTTTATAAACCAGAGCCCGTTATAAACCAGAGTCCATTAAAAACCAAAGCCCTTTATAAACCAAAGTCCTTTATAAACAAGAGCCCTTTAGAAACCAAAGCCGTTTAGATAACAAAGCCCTTTATAAACCAGAGCCCTTTATAAACCAGAGTCCGTTATAAACCAGAGCCCTTTATAAACCAGAGCCTGTTATAAACCAGAGCGGCTTTATAAACGAGAGCCCTTTATAAACCAGAGCCTGTTATAAACCAGAGCCCGTTATAAACCAGAGTCCATTAAAAACCAAAGCGCTTTATAAACCAGAGCCCGTTATAAACCAGAACCCTTTATAAACCAGATCTCTTTATAAACCAAAGCCCTTTATAATCCAGAGCCCGTTATAAACCAGAGCCCGTTTTAAACCAGAGCCCATTATAAAACAGAGCTATTTATAAACCATAGCTCTTTATTAACCAGAGCCCTTTATTAAACAGATCCCTTTAAAAACTAGAGACCTTTATAAACCAACGCCCTTTATAAACCAAAGCCCTTTATAAACCAGAGCCTGTTATAATCCAAAGCCGTTATAAACCAAAACCCTTTATAAACCAGAGCCCGTTATACCCCAAAGCCTGTTATGAACCAGATCCCGTTATAATCCAGAGCCCTTTATAGACCAAAGTCCTTTATAAACAAGAGCCCCTTAGAAACCAAAGCCGTTTAGATACCAAAGCCCTTTATAAACCAGAACCTGTTATAAACCAGAGCCCGTTATAAACCAGAGCCCTTTATAAACCAAAGCCAGTTATAAAACAGAGCCCATTATAAACCAGAGCCCTTTATAAACCAAAGCTGTTTATGAACCAGAGCCCGTTACAAACCAGAGTCCATTAAAAACCAAAGCCCTTTATAAACCAAAGTCCTTTATAAACAAGAGCCCTTTAGAAACAAAAGCCGTTTAGATACCAAAGCCCTTTATAAACCAGAGCCTGTTATAAACCAGAGCCCGTTATAAACCAGAGTCCATTAAAAACCAAAGCGCTTTATAAACCAGAGCCCATTATAAACCAGAATCCTTTATGAACCGGAGCTCTTTATAAACCAAAGCCCTTTATAATCCAGAGCCCGTTATAAACCAGAGCCCGTTATAAACCAGAGCCCGTTATAAACCAGAGCCCTTTATAAACCAGAGCCTGTTATAAACCAGAGTGGCTTTATAAACCAGAGCCCTTTATAAACCAGAGCCTGTTATAAACCAGAGCCCTTTATACACGAGAACTCTTTATTAACCAGAGCCCTTTATAAACCAGAGTAAGTTATAAACCAGGGCTCTTTATAAACCAAAGCCCGTTATAAACCCAAGCCCATTATAAACCAGAGCTCTTTATAAACCAGAGCCCTTTATAAACCGAAGCCCTTTAAAAACTAAAGCCCTTTAGAAACCAAAGCCCTTTATATACCAGAGCCTGTTATAAACCAGAGCCCTTTATAAACCAAAGCCGGTTATAAACCAGTGCGCGTTATAAACCAGGGCCCTTTATCTACCAAAACCGGTTATAAATCTGAGCCTGTTATAAACCAGAGCGCTTTATAAACCAAAGCCCGTTATAAACCAGGGCCCATTATACACCAAAGCCGCTTATAAACCAGAGCCTGTTACAAAACCTGAGCCCTTTATAAACCAGAACCCTTTATAAACCAGAGCCCGTTATAAACCAAAGCCGGTTATAAACCAGAGCCCGTTACAAACCAGAGTCTGTTACAAAACCAAAGCCCTTTAGAAACCAGAACCCTTTATAAACCAGAGCCCGTTATAAACCAGAGCCCTTTATAAACCAGAGCCCATTATAAACCAGAACCCTTTATAAACTAGAGCTTTTTATAAACCAAAGCCTTTTACAAACCAGAGCCGTTATAAACCAAAGCCCTTTATAAACCAGAGCCTGTTATAAACAGGAGCGCTTTATAAACCAGAGCCCTTTATAAACCAAACACCTTTATAAACTAGAGCCTGTAATAAACCAGAGCCCTTTATAAATGAAAGCTCTTTATTAACCAGAGCCCTTTATAAACCAGAGCCCGTTATAAACCAGAGTCCTTTATAAACAAGAGCTCTTTATTAACCAGAGCCCTTTTTAAACCTCAGTCCTTTATAAACCAGAGCCCTTTATAAACCAGAGCCCATTATTAACCAGGTCCCTTTAAAAACCAAAGTCCTTTATAAACAAGAGCCCCTTAGAAACCAAAGCCGTTTAGATACCAAAGCCCTTTATAAACCAGAGCCTGTTATAAACCAGAGCCCGTTATAAACCAGAGTCCATTAAAAACCAAAGCGCTTTATAAACCAGAGCCCGTTATAAACCAGAGTCCATTAAAAACCAAAGCCCTTTATAAACCAAAGTCCTTTATAAACAAGAGCCCCTTAGAAACCAAAGCCGTTTAGATACCAAAGCCCTTTATAAACCAGAACCTGTTATAAACCAGAGCCCGTTATAAACCAGAGCCCTTTATAAACCAAAGCCAGTTATAAAACAGAGCCCATTATAAACCAGAGTCCATTAAAAACCAAAGTGCTTTATAAACCAGAGCCCGTTATAAACCAGAGTCCATTAAAAACCAAAGCCCTTTATAAACCAAAGTCCTTTATAAACAAGAGCCCTTTAGAAACCAAAGCCGTTTTAATACAAAAGCCCTTTATAAACCAGAGCCCGTTATAAACCAGAGCCCGTTATAAACCAGAGCCCTTTATAAACCAGAGCCTGTTATAAACCAGAGCGGCTTTATAAACCAGAGCCCTTTATAAACCAGAGGCTGTTATAAACCAGGGCTCTTTATAAACCAAAGCCCGTTATAAACCAGAGCCCATTATAAACCCGAGCTCTTTATAAACCAGAGCCCTTTATAAACCAAAGCCCTTTAAAAACTAAAGCCCTTTAGAAACCAAAGCCCTTTATAAACCAGAGCCTGTTATAAACCAGAGCCCGTTATAAACCAGAGTCCATTAAAAACCAAAGCGCTTTATAAACCAGAGCCCGTTATAAACCAGAACCCTTTATAAACCTGAGCCTGTTATACCCCAAAGCCTGTTATGAACCAGATCCCGTTATAAACCAGAGCCCTTTATAAACCAAAGTCCTTTATAAACAAGAGCCGCTTAGAAACCAAAGCCGTTTAGATACCAAAGCCCTTTATAAACCAGAACCTGTTATAAACCAGAGCCCGTTATAAACCAAAGCCCTTTATAAACCAAAGCCAGTTATAAAACAGAGCCCGTTATAAACCAGAGTCCTTTATAAACCAGAGCCCTGTATAAACCAGAGCCCATTATAAAACAGAGCTATTTATAAACCATAGCTCTTTATTAACCAGTGCCCTTTATTAACAGATCCCTTTAAAAACCAGTCCTTTATAAACAAACGCATTTTATAAACCAAAGCCCTTTATAAACCAGAGCCCTTTATAAACCAAAGTCCTATATAAACAAGAGCCCCTTAGAAACCAAAGCCGTTTAGATACCAAAGCCCTTTATAAACCAGAACCTGTTATAAACCAGAGCCCGTTATAAACCAGAGCCCTTTATAAACCAAAGCCAGTTATAAAACAGAGCCCATTATAAACCAGAGTCCATTAAAAACCAAAGTGCTTTATAAACCAATGCCCGTTATAAACCAGAGTCCATTAAAAACCAAAGCGCTTTATAAACCAGAGCCCGTTATAAACCAGAGTCCATTAAAAACCAAAGCCCTTTATAAACCAAAGTCCTTTATAAACAAGAGCCCTTTAGAAACCAAAGCCGTTTAGATAACAAAGCCCTTTATAAACCAGAGCCCTTTATAAACCAGAGTCCGTTATAAACCAGAGCCCTTTATAAACCAGAGCCTGTTATAAACCAGAGCGGTGTATAAAGGGCTCTGTTATAAACCAGAGCCCTTTATACACGGGAACTCTTTATTAACCAGAGCCCTTTATAAACCAGAGTAAGTTATAAACCAGGGCTCTTTATAAACCAAAGCCCGTTATAAGCCAGAGCCCATTATAAACCAGAGCTCTTTATAAACCAGAGCCCTTTATAAACCAAAGCCCTTTAAAAACTAAAGCCCTTTAGAAACCAAAGCCCTTTATAAACCAGAGCCTGTTATAAACCAGAGCCCATTATAAACCAGAGCTCTTTATAAACCAGAGCCCTTTATAAACCATCCATCCATCCATCTTCCTCCGCTTATCCGGGGTCTAAAGGGCTTTAAAAACTAAAGCCCTTTAGAAACCAAAGCCCTTTATAAACCAGAGCCTGTTATAAACCAGAACCCTTTATAAACCAGAGCCCGTTATACCGAAAAGCCTGTTATGAACAAGATCCCGTTATAAACCAGAGCCCTTTATAAACCAAAGTCCTTTATAAACAAGAGCCCCTTAGAAAACAAAGCCATTTAGATACCAAAGCGCTTTATAAACCAGAGCCCGTTATAAACCAGAACCCTTTATAAACCAGATCTCTTTATAAACCAAAGCCCTTTATAATCCAGAGCCCGTTATAAACCAGAGCCCGTTTTAAACCAGAGCCCATTATAAAACAGAGCTATTTATAAACCATAGCTCTTTATTAACCAGAGCCCTTTATTAAACAGATCCCTTTAAAAACTAGAGACCTTTATAAACCAACGCCCTTTATAAACCAAAGCCCTTTATAAACCAGAGCCTGTTATAATCCAAAGCCGTTATAAACCAAAACCCTTTATAAACCAGAGCCCGTTATACCCCAAAGCCTGTTATGAACCAGATCCCGTTATAATCCAGAGCCCTTTATAGACCAAAGTCCTTTATAAACAAGAGCCCCTTAGAAACCAAAGCCGTTTAGATACCAAAGCCCTTTATAAACCAGAACCTGTTATAAACCAGAGCCCGTTATAAACCAGAGCCCTTTATAAACCAAAGCCAGTTATAAAACAGAGCCCATTATAAACCAGAGCCCTTTATAAACCAAAGCTGTTTATGAACCAGAGCCCGTTACAAACCAGAGTCCATTAAAAACCAAAGCCCTTTATAAACCAAAGTCCTTTATAAACAAGAGCCCTTTAGAAACAAAAGCCGTTTAGATACCAAAGCCCTTTATAAACCAGAGCCTGTTATAAACCAGAGCCCGTTATAAACCAGAGTCCATTAAAAACCAAAGCGCTTTATAAACCAGAGCCCATTATAAACCAGAATCCTTTATGAACCGGAGCTCTTTATAAACCAAAGCCCTTTATAATCCAGAGCCCGTTATAAACCAGAGCCCGTTATAAACCAGAGCCCGTTATAAACCAGAGCCCTTTATAAACCAGAGCCTGTTATAAACCAGAGTGGCTTTATAAACCAGAGCCCTTTATAAACCAGAGCCTGTTATAAACCAGAGCCCTTTATACACGAGAACTCTTTATTAACCAGAGCCCTTTATAAACCAGAGTAAGTTATAAACCAGGGCTCTTTATAAACCAAAGCCCGTTATAAACCCAAGCCCATTATAAACCAGAGCTCTTTATAAACCAGAGCCCTTTATAAACCGAAGCCCTTTAAAAACTAAAGCCCTTTAGAAACCAAAGCCCTTTATATACCAGAGCCTGTTATAAACCAGAGCCCTTTATAAACCAAAGCCGGTTATAAACCAGTGCGCGTTATAAACCAGGGCCCTTTATCTACCAAAACCGGTTATAAATCTGAGCCTGTTATAAACCAGAGCGCTTTATAAACCAAAGCCCGTTATAAACCAGGGCCCATTATACACCAAAGCCGCTTATAAACCAGAGCCTGTTACAAAACCTGAGCCCTTTATAAACCAGAACCCTTTATAAACCAGAGCCCGTTATAAACCAAAGCCGGTTATAAACCAGAGCCCGTTACAAACCAGAGTCTGTTACAAAACCAAAGCCCTTTAGAAACCAGAACCCTTTATAAACCAGAGCCCGTTATAAACCAGAGCCCTTTATAAACCAGAGCCCATTATAAACCAGAACCCTTTATAAACTAGAGCTTTTTATAAACCAAAGCCTTTTACAAACCAGAGCCGTTATAAACCAAAGCCCTTTATAAACCAGAGCCTGTTATAAACAGGAGCGCTTTATAAACCAGAGCCCTTTATAAACCAAACACCTTTATAAACTAGAGCCTGTAATAAACCAGAGCCCTTTATAAATGAAAGCTCTTTATTAACCAGAGCCCTTTATAAACCAGAGCCCGTTATAAACCAGAGTCCTTTATAAACAAGAGCTCTTTATTAACCAGAGCCCTTTTTAAACCTCAGTCCTTTATAAACCAGAGCCCTTTATAAACCAGAGCCCATTATTAACCAGGTCCCTTTAAAAACCAAAGTCCTTTATAAACAAGAGCCCCTTAGAAACCAAAGCCGTTTAGATACCAAAGCCCTTTATAAACCAGAGCCTGTTATAAACCAGAGCCCGTTATAAACCAGAGTCCATTAAAAACCAAAGCGCTTTATAAACCAGAGCCCGTTATAAACCAGAGTCCATTAAAAACCAAAGCCCTTTATAAACCAAAGTCCTTTATAAACAAGAGCCCCTTAGAAACCAAAGCCGTTTAGATACCAAAGCCCTTTATAAACCAGAACCTGTTATAAACCAGAGCCCGTTATAAACCAGAGCCCTTTATAAACCAAAGCCAGTTATAAAACAGAGCCCATTATAAACCAGAGTCCATTAAAAACCAAAGTGCTTTATAAACCAGAGCCCGTTATAAACCAGAGTCCATTAAAAACCAAAGCCCTTTATAAACCAAAGTCCTTTATAAACAAGAGCCCTTTAGAAACCAAAGCCGTTTTAATACAAAAGCCCTTTATAAACCAGAGCCCGTTATAAACCAGAGCCCGTTATAAACCAGAGCCCTTTATAAACCAGAGCCTGTTATAAACCAGAGCGGCTTTATAAACCAGAGCCCTTTATAAACCAGAGGCTGTTATAAACCAGGGCTCTTTATAAACCAAAGCCCGTTATAAACCAGAGCCCATTATAAACCCGAGCTCTTTATAAACCAGAGCCCTTTATAAACCAAAGCCCTTTAAAAACTAAAGCCCTTTAGAAACCAAAGCCCTTTATAAACCAGAGCCTGTTATAAACCAGAGCCCGTTATAAACCAGAGTCCATTAAAAACCAAAGCGCTTTATAAACCAGAGCCCGTTATAAACCAGAACCCTTTATAAACCTGAGCCTGTTATACCCCAAAGCCTGTTATGAACCAGATCCCGTTATAAACCAGAGCCCTTTATAAACCAAAGTCCTTTATAAACAAGAGCCGCTTAGAAACCAAAGCCGTTTAGATACCAAAGCCCTTTATAAACCAGAACCTGTTATAAACCAGAGCCCGTTATAAACCAAAGCCCTTTATAAACCAAAGCCAGTTATAAAACAGAGCCCGTTATAAACCAGAGTCCTTTATAAACCAGAGCCCTGTATAAACCAGAGCCCATTATAAAACAGAGCTATTTATAAACCATAGCTCTTTATTAACCAGTGCCCTTTATTAACAGATCCCTTTAAAAACCAGTCCTTTATAAACAAACGCATTTTATAAACCAAAGCCCTTTATAAACCAGAGCCCTTTATAAACCAAAGTCCTATATAAACAAGAGCCCCTTAGAAACCAAAGCCGTTTAGATACCAAAGCCCTTTATAAACCAGAACCTGTTATAAACCAGAGCCCGTTATAAACCAGAGCCCTTTATAAACCAAAGCCAGTTATAAAACAGAGCCCATTATAAACCAGAGTCCATTAAAAACCAAAGTGCTTTATAAACCAATGCCCGTTATAAACCAGAGTCCATTAAAAACCAAAGCGCTTTATAAACCAGAGCCCGTTATAAACCAGAGTCCATTAAAAACCAAAGCCCTTTATAAACCAAAGTCCTTTATAAACAAGAGCCCTTTAGAAACCAAAGCCGTTTAGATAACAAAGCCCTTTATAAACCAGAGCCCTTTATAAACCAGAGTCCGTTATAAACCAGAGCCCTTTATAAACCAGAGCCTGTTATAAACCAGAGCGGTGTATAAAGGGCTCTGTTATAAACCAGAGCCCTTTATACACGGGAACTCTTTATTAACCAGAGCCCTTTATAAACCAGAGTAAGTTATAAACCAGGGCTCTTTATAAACCAAAGCCCGTTATAAGCCAGAGCCCATTATAAACCAGAGCTCTTTATAAACCAGAGCCCTTTATAAACCAAAGCCCTTTAAAAACTAAAGCCCTTTAGAAACCAAAGCCCTTTATAAACCAGAGCCTGTTATAAACCAGAGCCCATTATAAACCAGAGCTCTTTATAAACCAGAGCCCTTTATAAACCATCCATCCATCCATCTTCCTCCGCTTATCCGGGGTCTAAAGGGCTTTAAAAACTAAAGCCCTTTAGAAACCAAAGCCCTTTATAAACCAGAGCCTGTTATAAACCAGAACCCTTTATAAACCAGAGCCCGTTATACCGAAAAGCCTGTTATGAACAAGATCCCGTTATAAACCAGAGCCCTTTATAAACCAAAGTCCTTTATAAACAAGAGCCCCTTAGAAAACAAAGCCATTTAGATACCAAAGCGCTTTATAAACCAGAGCCCGTTATAAACCAGAACCCTTTATAAACCAGATCTCTTTATAAACCAAAGCCCTTTATAATCCAGAGCCCGTTATAAACCAGAGCCCGTTTTAAACCAGAGCCCATTATAAAACAGAGCTATTTATAAACCATAGCTCTTTATTAACCAGAGCCCTTTATTAAACAGATCCCTTTAAAAACCAGAGACCTTTATAAACCAAAGCCCTTTATAAACCAGAGCCTGTTATAATCCAAAGCCGTTATAAACCAAAACCCTTTATAAACCAGAGCCCGTTATACCCCAAAGCCTGTTATGAACCAGATGCCGTTATAATCCAGAGCCCTTTATAGACCAAAATCCTTTATAAACAAGAGCCCCTTAGAAACCAAAGCCGTTTAGATACCAAAGCCCTTTATAAACCAGAACCTGTTATAAACCAGAGCCCGTTATAAACCAGAGCCCTTTATAAACCAAAGCCAGTTATAAAACAGAGCCCATTATAAACCAGAGCCCTTTATAAACCAAAGCTGTTTATGAACCAGAGCCCGTTACAAACCAGAGTCCATTAAAAACCAAAGCCCTTTATAAACCAAAGTCCTTTATAAACAAGAGCCCTTTAGAAACCAAAGCCGTTTAGATACCAAAGCCCTTTATAAACCAGAGCCTGTTATAAACCAGAGCCCGTTATAAACCAGAGTCCATTAAAAACCAAAGCGCTTTATAAACCAGAGCCCATTATAAACCAGAATCCTTTATGAACCGGAGCTCTTTATAAACCAAAGCCCTTTATAATCCAGAGCCCGTTATAAACCAGAGCCCGTTATAAACCAGAGCCCTTTATAAACCAGAGCCTGTTATAAACCAGAGTGGCTTTATAAACCAGAGCCCTTTATAAACCAGAGCCTGTTATAAACCAGAGCCCTTTATACACGAGAACTCTTTATTAACCAGAGCCCTTTATAAACCAGAGTAAGTTATAAACCAGGGCTCTTTATAAACCAAAGCCCGTTATAAACCCAAGCCCATTATAAACCAGAGCTCTTTATAAACCAGAGCCCTTTATAAACCGAAGCCCTTTAAAAACTAAAGCCCTTTAGAAACCAAAGCCCTTTATATACCAGAGCCTGTTATAAACCAAAGCCCTATATAATCCAGAGCCTGTTATAAACCAGAGCGGCTTTATAAACCAGAGCCGTTTATAAACCAGAGCCCATTATAAACCAGAGCTCTTTATAAACCAGAGCCCTTTATAAACCAAAGCCCTTTAAAAACTAAAGCGCTTTAGAAACCAAAGCCCTTTATAAACCAGAGCCTGTTATAAACCAGAGCCCGTTATAAACCAGAGTCCATTAAAAACCAAAGCGCTTTATAAACCAGAGCCCGTTATAAACCAGAACCCTTTATAAACCAGAGCCCGTTATACCCCAAAGCCTGTTATGAACCAGATCCCGTTATAAACCAGAGCCCTTTATAAACCAAAGTCCTTTATAAACAAGAGCCCCTTAGAAACCAAAGCCGTTTAGATACCAAAGCCCTTTATAAACCAGAACCTGTTATAAACCAGAGCCCGTTATAAACCAAAGCCCTTTATAAACCAAAGCCAGTTATAAAACAGAGCCCGTTATAAACCAGAGTCCTTTATAAACCAGAGCCCTGTATAAACCAGAGCCCATTATAAAACAGAGCTATTTATAAACCATAGCTCTTTATTAACCAGAGCCCTTTATTAACAGATCCCTTTAAAAACCAGTCCTTTATAAACCAACGCATTTTATAAACCAAAGCCCTTTATAAACCAGAGCCCTTTATAAACCAAAGTCCTTTATAAACAAGAGCCCCTTAGAAACCAAAGCCGTTTAGATACCAAAGCCCTTTATAAACCAGAACCTGTTATAAACCAGAGCCCGTTATAAACCAGAGCCCTTTATAAACCAAAGCCAGTTATAAAACAGAGCCCATTATAAACCAGAGTCCATTAAAAACCAAAGTGCTTTATAAACCAATGCCCGTTATAAACCAGAGTCCATTAAAAACCAAAGCGCTTTATAAACCAGAGCCCGTTATAAACCAGAGTCCATTAAAAACCAAAGCCCTTTATAAACCAAAGCCCTTTATAAACCAGAGCCCTTTATAAACCAGAGTCCGTTATAAACCAGAGCCCTTTATAAACCAGAGCCTGTTATAAACCAGAGCGGCTTTATAAACCAGAGCCCTTTATAAACCAGAGCCTGTTATAAACCAGAGCCCTTTATACACGAGAACTCTTTATTAACCAGAGCCCTTTATAAACCAGAGTAAGTTATAAACCAGGGCTCTTTATAAACCAAAGCCCGTTATAAGCCAGAGCCCATTATAAACCAGAGCTCTTTATAAACCAGAGCCCTTTATAAACCAAAGCCCTTTAAAAACTAAAGCCCTTTAGAAACCAAAGCCCTTTATAAACCAGAGCCTGTTTTAAACCAGAGCCCATTATAAACCAGAGCTCTTTATAAACCAGAGCCCTTTATAAACCAAAGCCCTTTCAAAACTAAAGCCCTTTAGAAACCAAAGCCCTTTATAAACCAGAGCCTGTTATAAACCAGAACCCTTTATAAACCAGAGCCCGTTATACCGAAAAGCCTGTTATGAACCAGATCCCGTTATAAACCAGAGCCCTTTATAAACCAAAGTCCTTTATAAACAAGAGCCCCTTAGAAAACAAAGCCATTTAGATACCAAAGCGCTTTATAAACCAGAGCCCGTTATAAACCAGAACCCTTTATAAACCAGATCTCTTTATAAACCAAAGCCCTTTATAATCCAGAGCCCGTTATAAACCAGAGCCCGTTTTAAACCAGAGCCCATTATAAAACAGAGCTATTTATAAACCATAGCTCTTTATTAACCAGAGCCCTTTATTAAACAGATCCCTTTAAAAACCAGAGACCTTTATAAACCAAAGCCCTTCATAAACCAGAGCCTGTTATAATCCAAAGCCGTTATAAACCAAAACCCTTTATAAACCAGAGCCCGTTATACCCCAAAGCCTGTTATGAACCAGATCCCGTTATAATCCAGAGCCCTTTATAGACCAAAGTCCTTTATAAACAAGAGCCCCTTAGAAACCAAAGCCGTTTAGATACCAAAGCCCTTTATAAACCAGAACCTGTTATAAACCAGAGCCCGTTATAAACCAGAGCCCTTTATAAACCAAAGCCAGTTATAAAACAGAGCCCATTATAAACCAGAGCCCTTTATAAACCAAAGCTGTTTATGAACCAGAGCCCGTTACAAACCAGAGTCCATTAAAAACCAAAGCCCTTTATAAACCAAAGTCCTTTATAAACAAGAGCCCTTTAGAAACCAAAGCCGTTTAGATACCAAAGCCCTTTATAAACCAGAGCCTGTTATAAACCAGAGCCCGTTATAAACCAGAGTCCATTAAAAACCAAAGCGCTTTATAAACCAGAGCCCATTATAAACCAGAATCCTTTATGAACCGGAGCTCTTTATAAACCAAAGCCCTTTATAATCCAGAGCCCGTTATAAACCAGAGCCCGTTATAAACCAGAGCCCTTTATAAACCAGAGCCTGTTATAAACCAGAGTGGCTTTATAAACCAGAGCCCTTTATAAACCAGAGCCTGTTATAAACCAGAGCCCTTTATACACGAGAACTCTTTATTAACCAGAGCCCTTTATAAACCAGAGTAAGTTATAAACCAGGGCTCTTTATAAACCAAAGCCCGTTATAAACCCAAGCCCATTATAAACCAGAGCTCTTTATAAACCAGAGCCCTTTATAAACCGAAGCCCTTTAAAAACTAAAGCCCTTTAGAAACCAAAGCCCTTTATATACCAGAGCCTGTTATAAACCAGAGCCCTTTATAAACCAAAGCCGGTTATAAACCAGTGCCCGTTATAAACCAGGGCCTTTTATCTACCAAAACCGATTATAAATCTGAGCCTGTTATAAACCAGAGCGCTTTATAAACCAAAGCCCGTTATAAACCAGGGCCCATTATAAACCAAAGCCGCTTATAAACCAGAGCCTGTTACAAAACCTGAGCCCTTTATAAACCAGAACCCTTTATAAACCAGAGCCCGTTATAAACCAAAGCCGGTTATAAACCAGAGCCCGTTACAAACCAGAGTCTGTTACAAAACCAAAGCCCTTTAGAAACCAGAACCCTTTATAAACCAGAGCCCATTATAAACCAGAACCCTTTATAAACTAGAGCTTTTTATAAACCAAAGCCTTTTACAAACCAGAGCCGTTATAAACCAAAGCCCTTTATAAACCAGAGCCTGTTATAAACAGGAGCGCTTTATAAACCAGAGCCCTTTATAAACCAAACACCTTTATAAACTAGAGCCTGTAATAAACCAGAGCCCTTTATAAATGAAAGCTCTTTATTAACCAGAGCCCTTTATAAACCAGAGCCCGTTATAAACCAGAGTCCTTTATAAACAAGAGCTCTTTATTAACCAGAGCCCTTTATAAACATGAGTCCTTTATAAACCAGAGCCCTTTATAAACCAGAGCCCATTATTAACCATGTCCCTTTAAAAACCAAAGTCCTTTATAAACAAGAGCCCCTTAGAAACCTAAGCCGTTTAGATACCAAAGCCCTTTATAAACCAGAGCCTGTTATAAACCAGAGCCTGTTATAAACCAGAGCCCTTTATAAACCAAAGCCCTTTCAAAACTAAAGCCCTTTAGAAACCAAAGCCCTTTATAAACCAGAGCCTGTTATAAACCAGAACCCTTTATAAACCAGAGCCCGTTATACCGAAAAGCCTGTTATGAACCAGATCCCGTTATAAACCAGAGCCCTTTATAAACCAAAGTCCTTTATAAACAAGAGCCCCTTAGAAAACAAAGCCATTTAGATACCAAAGCGCTTTATAAACCAGAGCCCGTTATAAACCAGAACCCTTTATAAACCAGATCTCTTTATAAACCAAAGCCCTTTATAATCCAGAGCCCGTTATAAACCAGAGCCCGTTTTAAACCAGAGCCCATTATAAAACAGAGCTATTTATAAACCATAGCTCTTTATTAACCAGAGCCCTTTATTAAACAGATCCCTTTAAAAACCAGAGACCTTTATAAACCAAAGCCCTTCATAAACCAGAGCCTGTTATAATCCAAAGCCGTTATAAACCAAAACCCTTTATAAACCAGAGCCCGTTATACCCCAAAGCCTGTTATGAACCAGATCCCGTTATAATCCAGAGCCCTTTATAGACCAAAGTCCTTTATAAACAAGAGCCCCTTAGAAACCAAAGCCGTTTAGATACCAAAGCCCTTTATAAACCAGAACCTGTTATAAACCAGAGCCCGTTATAAACCAGAGCCCTTTATAAACCAAAGCCAGTTATAAAACAGAGCCCATTATAAACCAGAGCCCTTTATAAACCAAAGCTGTTTATGAACCAGAGCCCGTTACAAACCAGAGTCCATTAAAAACCAAAGCCCTTTATAAACCAAAGTCCTTTATAAACAAGAGCCCTTTAGAAACCAAAGCCGTTTAGATACCAAAGCCCTTTATAAACCAGAGCCTGTTATAAACCAGAGCCCGTTATAAACCAGAGTCCATTAAAAACCAAAGCGCTTTATAAACCAGAGCCCATTATAAACCAGAATCCTTTATGAACCGGAGCTCTTTATAAACCAAAGCCCTTTATAATCCAGAGCCCGTTATAAACCAGAGCCCGTTATAAACCAGAGCCCTTTATAAACCAGAGCCTGTTATAAACCAGAGTGGCTTTATAAACCAGAGCCCTTTATAAACCAGAGCCTGTTATAAACCAGAGCCCTTTATACACGAGAACTCTTTATTAACCAGAGCCCTTTATAAACCAGAGTAAGTTATAAACCAGGGCTCTTTATAAACCAAAGCCCGTTATAAACCCAAGCCCATTATAAACCAGAGCTCTTTATAAACCAGAGCCCTTTATAAACCGAAGCCCTTTAAAAACTAAAGCCCTTTAGAAACCAAAGCCCTTTATATACCAGAGCCTGTTATAAACCAGAGCCCTTTATAAACCAAAGCCGGTTATAAACCAGTGCCCGTTATAAACCAGGGCCTTTTATCTACCAAAACCGATTATAAATCTGAGCCTGTTATAAACCAGAGCGCTTTATAAACCAAAGCCCGTTATAAACCAGGGCCCATTATAAACCAAAGCCGCTTATAAACCAGAGCCTGTTACAAAACCTGAGCCCTTTATAAACCAGAACCCTTTATAAACCAGAGCCCGTTATAAACCAAAGCCGGTTATAAACCAGAGCCCGTTACAAACCAGAGTCTGTTACAAAACCAAAGCCCTTTAGAAACCAGAACCCTTTATAAACCAGAGCCCATTATAAACCAGAACCCTTTATAAACTAGAGCTTTTTATAAACCAAAGCCTTTTACAAACCAGAGCCGTTATAAACCAAAGCCCTTTATAAACCAGAGCCTGTTATAAACAGGAGCGCTTTATAAACCAGAGCCCTTTATAAACCAAACACCTTTATAAACTAGAGCCTGTAATAAACCAGAGCCCTTTATAAATGAAAGCTCTTTATTAACCAGAGCCCTTTATAAACCAGAGCCCGTTATAAACCAGAGTCCTTTATAAACAAGAGCTCTTTATTAACCAGAGCCCTTTATAAACATGAGTCCTTTATAAACCAGAGCCCTTTATAAACCAGAGCCCATTATTAACCATGTCCCTTTAAAAACCAAAGTCCTTTATAAACAAGAGCCCCTTAGAAACCTAAGCCGTTTAGATACCAAAGCCCTTTATAAACCAGAGCCTGTTATAAACCAGAGCCTGTTATAAACCAGAGTCCATTAAAAACCAAAGCGCTTTATAAACCAGAGCCCGTTATAAACCAGAGTCCATTAAAAACCAAAGCCCTTTATAAACCAAAGTCCTTTATAAACAAGAGCCCCTTAGAAACCAAAGCCGTTTAGATACCAGAGCTTTTTATAAACCAGAACCTGTTATAAACCAGAGCCCGTTATAAACCAGAGCCCTTTATAAACCAAAGCCAGTTATAAAACAGAGCCCATTATAAACCAGAGTCCATTAAAAACCAAAGTGCTTTATAAACCAGAGCCTGTTATAAACCAGAGTCCATTAAAAACCAAAGCCCTTTATAAACCAAAGTCCTTTATAAACAAGAGCCCTTTAGAAACCAAAGCCGTTTTAATACCAAAGCCCTTTATAAACCAGAGCCCGTTATAAACCAGAGCCCGTTATAAACCAGAGCCCTTTATAAACCAGAGCCTGTTATAAACCAGAGCGGCTTTATAAACCAGAGCCCTTTATAAACCAGAGGCTGTTATAAACCAGGGCTCTTTATAAACCAAAGCCCGTTATAAACCAGAGCCCATTATAAACCAGAGCTCTTTATAAACCAGAGCCCTTTATAAACCAAAGCCCTTTAAAAACTAAAGCCTTTTAGAAACCAAAGCCCTTTATAAACCAGAGCCTGTTATAAACCAGAGCCCGTTATAAACCAGAGTCCATTAAAAACCAAAGCGCTTTATAAACCAGAGCCCGTTATAAACCAGAACCCTTTATAAACCAGAGCCCGTTATACCCCAAAGCCTGTTATGAACCAGATCCCGTTATAAACCAGAGCCCTTTATAAACCAAAGTCCTTTATAAACAAGAGCCCCTTAGAAACCAAAGCCGTTTAGATAACAAAGCCCTTTATAAACCAGAACCTGTTATAAACCAGAGCCCGTTATAAACCAAAGCCCTTTATAAACCAAAGCCAGTTATAAAACAGAGCCCGTTATAAACCAGAGTCCTTTATAAACCAGAGCCCTGTATAAACCAGAGCCCATTATAAAACAGAGCTATTTATAAACCATAGCTCTTTATTAACCAGAGCCCTTTATTAACAGATCCCTTTAAAAACCAGAGTCCTTTATAAACCAACGCATTTTATAAACCAAAGTCCTTTATAAACCAGAGCCCTTTATAAACCAAAGTCCTTTATAAACAAGAGCCCCTTAGAAACCAAAGCCGTTTAGATACCAAAGCCCTTTATAAACCAGAACCTGTTATAAACCAGAGCCCGTTATAAACCAGAGCCCTTTATAAACCAAAGCCAGTTATAAAACAGAGCCCATTATAAACCAGAGTCCATTAAAAACCAAAGTGCTTTATAAAACAATGCCCGTTATAAACCAGAGTCCATTAAAAACCAAAGCGCTTTATAAACCAGAGCCCGTTATAAACCAGAGTCCATTAAAAACCAAAGCCCTTTATAAACCAAAGTCCTTTATAAACAAGAGCCCTTTAGAAACCAAAGCCGTTTAGATAACAAAGCCCTTTATAAACCAGAGCCCTTTATAAACCAGAGTCCGTTATAAACCAGAGCCCTTTATAAACCAGAGCCTGTTATAAACCAGAGCGGCTTTATAAACCAGAGCCCTTTATAAACCAGAGCCTGTTATAAACCAGAGCCCTTTATACACGAGAACTCTTTATTAACCAGAGCCCTTTATAAACCAGAGTAAGTTATAAACCAGGGCTCTTTATAAACCAAAGCCCATTATAAGCCAGAGCCCATTATAAACCAGAGCTCTTTATAAACCAGAGCCCTTTATAAACCAAAGCCCTTTAAAAACTAAAGCCCTTTAGAAACCAAAGCCCTTTATAAACCAGAGCCTGTTATAAACCAGAACCCTTTATAAACCAGAGCCCGTTATACCGAAAAGCCTGTTATGAACCAGATCCCGTTATAAACCAGAGCCCTTTATAAACCAAAGTCCTTTATAAACAAGAGCCCCTTAGAAACCAAAGCCGTTTAGATACCAAAGCCCTTTATAAACCAGAACCTGTTATAAACCAGAGCCCTTTATAAACCAAAGCCAGTTATAAAACAGAGCCCGTTATAAACCAGAGTCCTTTATAAACCAGAGCCCTGTATAAACCAGAGCCCATTATAAAACAGAGCTATTTATAAACCATAGCTCTTTATTAACCAGAGCCCTTTATTAACATATCCCTTTAAAAACCACAGTCCTTTATAAACCAACGCATTTTATAAACCAAAGCCCTTTATAAACCAGAGCCCTTTATAAACCAAAGTCCTTTATAAACAAGAGTCCCTTAGAAACCAAAGCCGTTTAGATACCAAAGCCCTTTATAAACCAGAACCTGTTATAAAACAGAGCCCATTATAAACCAGAGTCCATTAAAAACCAAAGTGCTTTATAAACCAGAGCCCGTTATAAACCAGAGTCCATTAAAAACCAAAGCGCTTTATAAACCAGAGCCCGTTATAAACCAGAGTCCATTAAAAACCAAAGCCCTTTATAAACCAAAGTCCTTTATAAACAAGAGCCCTTTAGAAACCAAAGCCGTTTAGATAACAAAGCCCTTTATAAACCAGAGCCCTTTATAAACCAGAGTCCGTTATAAACCAGAGCCCTTTATAAACCAGAGCCTGTTATAAACCAGAGCGGCTTTATAAACCAGAGCCCTTTATAAACCAGAGCCTGTTAAAAACCAGAGCCCTTTATACACGAGAACTCTTTATTAACCAGAGCCCTTTATAAACCAGAGTAAGTTATAAACCAGGGCTCTTTATAAACCAAAGCCCGTTATAAAACAGAGCCCATTATAAACCAGAGCTCTTTATAAACCAGAGCCCTTTATAAACCAAAGCCCTTTAAAAACTAAAGCCCTTTAGAAACCAAAGCCCTTTATAAACCAGAGCCTGTTATAAACCAGAGCCCATTATAAACCAGAGCTCTTTATAAACCAGAGCCCTTTATAAACCAAAGCCCTTTAAAAACTAAAGCCCTTTAGAAACCAAAGCCCTTTATAAACCAGAGCCTGTTATAAACCAGAACCCTTTATAAACCAGAGCCCGTTATACCGAAAAGCCTGTTATGAACCAGATCCCGTTATAAACCAGAGCCCTTTAAAAACCAAAGTCCTTTATAAACAAGAGCCCCTTAGAAACCAAAGCCGTTTAGATACCAAAGCCCTTTATTAACCAGAACCTGTTATAAACCAGAGCCCGTTATAAACCAGAGCCCTTTATAAACCAAAGCCAGTTATAAAACAGAGCCCGTTATAAACCAGAGTCATTTATAAACCAGAGCCCTGTATAAACCAACGCATTTTATAAACCAAAGCCCTTTATAAACCAGAGCCCTTTATAAACCAAAGTCCTTTATAAACAAGAGCCCCTTAGAAACCAAAGCCGTTTAGATACCAAAGCCCTTTATAAACCAGAACCTGTTATAAACCAGAGCCCGTTATAAACCAGAGCCCTTTATAAACCAAAGCCAGTTATAAAACAGAGCCCATTATAAACCAGAGTCCATTAAAAACCAAAGTGCTTTATAAACCAGAGCCCGTTATAAACCAGAGTCCATTAAAAACCAAAGCCCTTTATAAACCAAAGCCCTTTACAAACCAGAGCCTGTTATAAACCAGAGCCCGTTATAAACCAGAGTCCATTAAAAACCAAAGCGCTTTATAAACCAGAGCCCGTTATAAACCAGAACCCATTATAAACCAGAGCCCGTTATACCCCAAAGCCTGTTATGAACCAGATCCCGTTATAAACCAGAGCCCTTTATAAACCAAAGTCCTTTATAAACAAGAGCCCCTTAGAAACCAAAGCCGTTTAGATACCAAAGCCCTTTATAAACCAGAACCTGTTATAAACCAGAGCCCGTTATAAACCAGAGCCCTTTATAAACCAAAGCCAGTTATAAAACAGAGCCCGTTATAAACCAGAGTCCATTAAAAACCAAAGCCCTTTATAAACCAAAGTCCTTTATAAACAAGAGCCCTTTAGAAACCAAAGCCGTTTAGATAACAAAGCCCTTTATAAACCAGAGCCCTTTATAAACCAGAGTCCGTTATAAACCAGAGCCCTTTATAAACCAGAGCCTGTTATAAACCAGAGCGGCTTTATAAACCAGAGCCCTTTATAAACCAGAGCCTGTTATAAACCAGAGCCCTTTATACACGAGAACTCTTTATTAACCAGAGCCATTTATAAACCAGAGTAAGTTATAAACCAGGGCTCTTTATAAACCAAAGCCCATTATAAGCCAGAGCCCATTATAAACCAGAGCTCTTTATAAACCAGAGCCCTTTATAAACCAAAGCCCTTTAAAAACTAAAGCCCTTTAGAAACCAAAGCCCTTTATAAACCAGAGCCTGTTATAAACCAGAACCCTTTATAAACCAGAGCCCGTTATACCGAAAAGCCTGTTATGAACCAGATCCCGTTATAAACCAGAGCCCTTTATAAACCAAAGTCCTTTATAAACAAGAGCCCCTTAGAAACCAAAGCCGTTTAGATACCAAAGCCCTTTATAAACCAGAACCTGTTATAAACCAGAGCCCGTTATAAACCAGAGCCCTTTATAAACCAAAGCCAGTTATAAAACAGAGCCCGTTATAAACCAGAGTCCTTTATAAACCAGAGCCCTGTATAAACCAGAGCCCATTATAAAACAGAGCTATTTATAAACCATAGCTCTTTATTAACCAGAGCCCTTTATTAACATATCCCTTTAAAAACCAGAGTCCTTTATAAACCAACGCATTTTATAAACCAAAGCCCTTTATAAACCAGAGCCCTTTATAAACCAAAGTCCTTTATAAACAAGAGTCCCTTAGAAACCAAAGCCGTTTAGATACCAAAGCCCTTTATAAACCAGAACCTGTTATAAAACAGAGCCCATTATAAACCAGAGTCCATTAAAAACCAAAGTGCTTTATAAACCAGAGCCCGTTATAAACCAGAGTCCATTAAAAACCAAAGCGCTTTATAAACCAGAGCCCGTTATAAACCAGAGTCCATTAAAAACCAAAGCCCTTTATAAACCAAAGTCCTTTATAAACAAGAGCCCTTTAGAAACCAAAGCCGTTTAGATAACAAAGCCCTTTATAAACCAGAGCCCTTTATAAACCAGAGTCCGTTATAAACCAGAGCCCTTTATAAACCAGAGCCTGTTATAAACCAGAGCGGCTTTATAAACCAGAGCCCTTTATAAACCAGAGCCTGTTAAAAACCAGAGCCCTTTATACACGAGAACTCTTTATTAACCAGAGCCCTTTATAAACCAGAGTAAGTTATAAACCAGGGCTCTTTATAAACCAAAGCCCGTTATAAAACAGAGCCCATTATAAACCAGAGCTCTTTATAAACCAGAGCCCTTTATAAACCAAAGCCCTTTAAAAACTAAAGCCCTTTAGAAACCAAAGCCCTTTATAAACCAGAGCCTGTTATAAACCAGAGCCCATTATAAACCAGAGCTCTTTATAAACCAGAACCCTTTATAAACCAGAGCCCGTTATACCGAAAAGCCTGTTATGAACCAGATCCCGTTATAAACCAGAGCCCTTTAAAAACCAAAGTCCTTTATAAACAAGAGCCCCTTAGAAACCAAAGCCGTTTAGATACCAAAGCCCTTTATTAACCAGAACCTGTTATAAACCAGAGCCCGTTATAAACCAGAGCCCTTTATAAACCAAAGCCAGTTATAAAACAGAGCCCGTTATAAACCAGAGTCATTTATAAACCAGAGCCCTGTATAAACCAACGCATTTTATAAACCAAAGCCCTTTATAAACCAGAGCCCTTTATAAACCAAAGTCCTTTATAAACAAGAGCCCCTTAGAAACCAAAGCCGTTTAGATACCAAAGCCCTTTATAAACCAGAACCTGTTATAAACCAGAGCCCGTTATAAACCAGAGCCCTTTATAAACCAAAGCCAGTTATAAAACAGAGCCCATTATAAACCAGAGTCCATTAAAAACCAAAGTGCTTTATAAACCAGAGCCCGTTATAAACCAGAGTCCATTAAAAACCAAAGCCCTTTATAAACCAAAGCCCTTTATAAACCAGAGCCTGTTATAAACCAGAGCCCGTTATAAACCAGAGTCCATTAAAAACCAAAGCGCTTTATAAACCAGAGCCCGTTATAAACCAGAACCCATTATAAACCAGAGCCCGTTATACCCCAAAGCCTGTTATGAACCAGATCCCGTTATAAACCAGAGCCCTTTATAAACCAAAGTCCTTTATAAACAAGAGCCCCTTAGAAACCAAAGCCGTTTAGATACCAAAGCCCTTTATAAACCAGAACCTGTTATAAACCAGAGCCCGTTATAAACCAGAGCCCTTTATAAACCAAAGCCAGTTATAAAACAGAGCCCGTTATAAACCAGAGTCCTTTATAAACCAGAGCCCTGTATAAACCAGAGCCCATTATAAAACAGAGCTATTTATAAACCATAGCTCTTTATTAACCAGAGCCCTTTATTAACAGATCCCTTTAAAAACCAGAGTCCTTTATAAACCAACGCATTTTATAAACCAAAGCCCTTTATAAACCAGAGCCCTTTATAAACCAAAGTCCTTTATAAACAAGAGCCCCTTAGAAACCAAAGCCGTTTAGATACCAAAGCCCTTTATAAAGCAGAACCTGTTATAAAACAGAGTCCATTAAAAACCAAAGACCTTTATAAACCAAAGTCCTTTATAAACAAGAGCTATTTATAAACCATAGCGTTTCCCCTATGTCCTTCAGTGTGTGCACACGCTCTTTTCTCTGCTCCCTGCTTGCTTACACTTTCTGGTCCTTTTATCTTCTTTTTATCTCTTAACCAAAACTACAGAAAGTTGGATTTAGCTATTTGATTTATTTTCTTTTATTTCTTTTTAAATATTTTTATTTTTTTGTTTATTTACTTTTTTTTTTTTTTTTTCTTCCCCGAAGTGGATATGGAGAAGAACCACCCGATTCAAAGGATGCCTACCTTCAGCACAGACGACTTTGACAAGCTTCTACAGAAAATAGCTGTCATGGAGTTGAAAATCCACCAACTTGAAGTAAACTATGATGTAAACGCCGCGTATGGTAATGAAACAACGCTGCCTGTGATTCCGAACGGGGACCACCAGCCCAGCAACTCAGCGAACAAACAGTTCCCAGAGAATCCCTGGACCACTCTGGGTGCTAGACCAAAGGATCAACGAACCCCCCACCTAGACACAGAAAACTGGCCGAGACCACAGAGAGATATCCCAAGAAAAGTGAAACAAAAACAGGATGTTCTCACAACAAATGATAGGAGTAAACCAGCTGGAAATATTGGAATTCCGTTGCAAAACAGATTTGCTCCACTTCAAGATGAGACCCAGAAGGATCACAAGGACAATCAAAGGTATGTCAACAATCTTCACTCTAAGCTACCAGAGAAAAAACAAGCCACAGGGCCAAGGACCCTGATATTATGCAGTGGATCTATACGTGGGATTAAACATTTCTGTAACAAGAAAAACACAGAGGTGTTGATTTATACCCCTTTGAACTATGGCCTGGTGTCTAATGTAACAGACATCCTTCCAGAGATCATGAAAAAACGCCCGACCTTGGAAAAACTCATCATACAAGCTGAAGCCTTGGGCGACGCAGCCCTGAGAAAATCAGAGATACTGAAAGAGGATTACATTCGTCTGCTGAATTTAGTTGATGGTCTTAATGTCAAGGTGTTTCTCAGCGGCCCTCACGTGCCCATTAATTGTGGAGATGAAATATTTTCCAGAGTTCTGATGTTAAACAAATGGCTGGATGCAACATGCAAACAAACAACTGTAACGTTCATAGACAATTTTAACATCTTTTGGGAGAGGAGACATTTGTTCAACAGAGATGGTTTCTCTTTAAATAGGTCAGGAGCGAAACGGCTGATATCAAACATTTTCTATTCTGTGAACCATGCACCATCAGCTTTGTTCCAAAACAAAGCTCAACCAGTGCCTAAACAAACGATAAGCCCAGTAAAGCCCGAACAAGCCAAGATAAAGATGGCCAAAAAGATGACACAGAAAGAGCCTACGTCAGAACTACAGGAGGATTCATCCCAGATCTCAGCAGGACAAAAAGAGGACTCCCCTTTAAATTCCAAAGAGAACCAAAAACCCCCATCCCCACAGACACCAGTCCAGACTGCACCCAATTCCCCCTCTCCCCCACAAAGCCCAGATGTTCCTTTTCTGGAATTTTCTCATAACATGAACAAAGTTTTCAAGATTGGCCTACAGTTGACATCCTCTCCACATAGCCATTCTGAAAACCGCAGCTATGTGAAAAAACCAGCATTTTCTAAAAGCAGCAGAGCCCCAGATCCTCCTCTACATATCACGGAACGTCAGGACCTTCAGATAACTTCTCCGTGATACACACCGGGCCCCGGCAACAAGCTTATCAGACCTAACAGTTTCCAGCATCAGCTTGGGCCTTACACCGGACCTTATGGAATATCTGTGATGTTACGTGGCAGAAATAAGAAAAACAAAATGGGAACAAACAGGAACAGACACTTAAGAGTCATAAACTGTCAGATGCAGCCTGCTACAGAGACAACATCAACCACTAATTCATATAAACTGGCTTTATTAAACATTAGATCTCTGTCAGGAAAATCCCTTTTAATTAATGACTTTATTATTGACAATAATGTTGATGTTATGTTTTTAACAGAAACGTGGTTACATGGACTTAATGAAGCACATATTCTGTTGGAGTCGTCTCCTCCAAACTACAATTTTCTTTGCGAGAGCAGACAGCAAAGGAAAGGTGGAGGAGTTGCAACATTGTTTAATGACTCACTGAAGTGTAAAAAGGTGTTTTTGGGAAAATTTGACTCTTTTGAACATTTGGCTCTGCAGGTAAAGAGCCCGGTACGAACTATGTTTCTAAATGTTTACAGGCCTCCTAAGTCCACGTCTAACTTTTTAAATGATTTTAGTGACCTCCTGTCTGTGATATGCGTTGATTATGACTGTTTAATTATTGTGGGAGACTTTAACTTTCACGCTGACAACCCTGAAGACAGAAGTGCAAAAGAACTGTGTGACACACTTAGAAACTTTGGTTTAACTCAACATGTTAAACAACCAACGCACAAACAGGGACATATTTTAGACTTGATCATCACTAAAGGTCTGAAGATTTCTAAAGTCAGTGTTACTGATGTTGCCCTATCCGATCACTTTTCTGTTACCTTTGAGGGCATAATTTCCAGTGACTCATTTAGCCAAAGGGACATCATAAGAAACTGCACCTTTAAGGAAAATGCCTCAGAAACTTTTACTCAAGCTTACTCTGCTACTTCAACCTTGGGGTGAAACTCAGTAGATGAGCTAGTAGATAACTTTCAGTCTAAAGTCTCAGACATCATTAGCTGCATTGCTCCAATTAAAGTGAAAGTCTTTTCCGGAAAGAAAAAATCTCCTTGGAGAAGTGCTCCAGCAGTTAGAAGTGAAAAAAGGGAGTGTCGAAAAGCTGAACGCAGGTGGAGAAAGACGAAACTCCAGGTTCACTATGACATCTATAAAGAGAGACTTTACAGATATAGCTTACAACTGAAAAATGCAAGAGAATCTTTCTTCTCTGAAATCATTAACAAGAACATTAATAATACTCGTGCTTTATTTGCCACAGTCGACAAGTTAACAAATCCTCCTGTGCCCGTGGCTCCTGAACTCCACTCCACCAAGGCCTGCAATGAATTTGCTAATTTCTTTACTGAGAAAATCCTAAAGATCAGAGGATCAGTTTATAAATCCATATCAAGTTCAGTACCAAAGTTGTCTCCAACTGGAATTGATCTTGACGAAATGTCCCAATTCAGCCAAATACACTACAAAAGCTTAGAGGAAATCATTCAGCAGCTAAGTTCCTCCTCCTGCTGCCTTGATGTTCTACCCACAGCTTTCTTTAAGAAAGTTTTGCCTGTCATAGCGTCTGATTTGACTCAGATAATAAACACGTCCCTTCTGTCGGGTGTTTTCCCGCAGTCCCTAAAAACAGCAAATATCAAACCACTGCTGAAAAAGAACAGTTTAGACAAACTACTACTCCAGAACTACAGGCCCATATCAAACCTCCCCTTTATCAGTAAGATTATTGAAAAAGCAGTGTTTCAACAGTTAAACACTTTCTTAGATATGACCAGCCGCTTTGACGTGTTCCAGTCAGGTTTCCGTGCTCACCACAGTACAGAGACCGCCCTTATCAAGGTGTTTAATGACATCCGTATAAATACAGACTGCGGAAGAACCACAGTGCTGGTACTATTGGACCTCAGTGCAGCATTCGATACTGTAGATCACTCCATCCTGTTAGAGCGCCTGGAAAACTGGGTCGGCCTCTCTGGTACAGCTCTCAACTGGTTTAAATCATACCTAAAGGACAGGGACTTTTTTGTGTCAGTAGGCAACTTTACATCAGAGATGACAAAAATCACATGTGGGGTTCCCCAAGGGTCCATTCTTGGTCCCCTCCTATTCAATATCTACATGCTCCCTCTTGCTCAGTTAATAAAAAACAACAACATCAGCTACCATAACTATGCAGACGACACACAGCTTTACATCACCATGTCACCAGGTGACTATGAACCAATTCAAGCACTGAGGAAATGCTTAGAAGAAATCAATGCCTGGATGTGCCATAATTTTCTTCAACTGAATAAAAACAAAACTGAAGAAATTATCTTTGGACCAATAGAGGAGAGATCTAAAGTTAGCACACAGCTTCAGTCGCTTTAGCTAGTAACCACTGATCAGGCCCGAAGTCTAGGTGTAGTGCTGGATTCAGACTTGAACCTCCAAAAGCATTTAAAGACAATTACAAGGTCGGCTTTCTATCACCTGAAGAACATTTCCAGGATTAAAGGACTAATGTCTCAGCATGATCTGGAAAAACTAATCCATGCGTTTATTTTTAGTCGAATTGATTACTGCAACGGTGTTTTCACAGGTCTGCCTAAAAAGTGGATCAGACAGCTGCAGCTGGTCCAGAACGCTGCTGCCCGTGTCCTCACTAAGACTAAGAAAGTAGAGCACATCACCCCAGTTCTAAAGTCCTTACACTGGCTCCCGGTATCTCAGAGAATAGACTTTAAAATACTTCTGTTAGTCTATAAATCTCTGAATGGCTTAGCACCTAAATACATCACAGACTTGCTATCACTGTATCAACCCTCCAGACCACTCAGGTCTTCTGGCTCCAGCCTCCTCTGCATACCTAGAACCAGAACTAAACATGGAGAAGCAGCATTTAGTTCCTATGCTCCACTTATCTGGAACAAACTTCCAGAAAACTGTAAAAGTGCGGAAAGCCTGAGTTCCTTTAAATCAAGACTAAAAACACATTTGTTTAGGATTGCCTTCGACTATTCTAGTTAAACAGTTCAACAAAAACATGTTTTTTTAATCCAACTGTTTTTAATATTCTTTTTTTTGTTGTTTGTTTCTGCATTTTTATTTCATTTTATTTGTTTTTTATTTTTTCCTACTTGCTTTGATTCTGTTTTATCTTCCTGTATTTTAATCATGTAAAGCACTTTGCATTGTCTTTGTACTGAATTGTGCTATACAAATAAATTTGCCTTGCCTTGCCTTGCCTTTAGAAACCAAAGCCGTTTAGATACCAAAGCCCTTTATAAACCAGAGCCTGTTATAAACCAGAGCCCGTTATAAACCAGAATCCTTTATGAACCAGAGCTCTTTATAAACCAAAGCCCTTTATAATCCAGAGCCCGTTATGAACCAGAGCCCGTTATAAACCAGAGCCCTTTATAAACCAGAGCCTGTTATAAACCAGAGCGGCTTTATAAACCAGAGCCGTTTATAAACCAGAGCCCATTATAAACCAGAGCTCTTTATAAACCAGAGCCCTTTATAAACCAAAGCCCTTTAAAAACTAAAGCCCTTTAGAAACCAAAGCCCTTTATAAACCAGAGCCTGTTATAAACCAGAGCCCGTTATAAACTAGAGTCCATTAAAAACCAAAGCGCTTTATAAACCAGAGCCCGTTATAAACCAGAACCCTTTATAAACCAGAGCCCGTTATACCCCAAAGCCTGTTATGAACCAGATCCCGTTATAAACCAGAGCCCTTTATAAACCAAAGCCAGTTATAAAACAGAGCCCAATATAAACCAGAGTCCATTAAAAACCAAAGTGCTTTATAAACCAGAGCCCGTTATAAACCAGTCCATTAAAAACCAAAGCCCTTTATAAACCAAAGTCCTTTATAAACAAGAGCCCTTTAGAAACCAAAGCCGTTTAGATACCAAAGCCCTTTATAAACCAGAGCCCGTTATAAACCAGAGCCCGTTATAAACCAGAGCCCTTTATAAACCAGAGCCTGTTATAAACCAGAGCGGCTTTATAAACCAGAGCCCTTTATAAACCAGAGGCTGTTATAAACCAGGGCTCTTTATAAACCAAAGCCCGTTATAAACCAGAGCCCATTATAAACCAGAGCTCTTTATAAACCAGAGCCCTTTATAAACCAAAGCCCTTTAAAAACTAAAGCCCTTTAGAAACCAAAGCCCTTTATAAACCAGAGCCTGTTATAAACCAGAGCCCGTTATAAACCAGAGTCCATTAAAAACCAAAGCGCTTTATAAACCAGAGCCCGTTATACCCCAAAGCCTGTTATGAACCAGATCCCGTTATAAACCAGAGCCCTTTATAAACCAAAGTCCTTTATAAACAAGAGCCCCTTAGAAACCAAAGCCGTTTAGATACCAAAGCCCTTTATAAACCAGAACCTGTTATAAACCAGAGCCCGTTATAAACCAGAGCCCTTTATAAACCAAAGCCAGTTATAAAACAGAGCCCGTTATAAACCAGAGTCCTTTATAAACCAGAGCCCTGTATAAACCAGAGCCCATTATAAAACAGAACTATTTATAAACCATAGCTCTTTATTAACCAGAGCCCTTTATTAACAAATCCCTTTAAAAACCAGAGTCCTTTATAAACCAACGCATTTTATAAACCAAAGCCCTTTATAAACCAGAGCCCTTTATAAACCAAAGTCCTTTATAAACAAGAGCCCCTTAGAAACCAAAGCCGTTTAGATACCAAAGCCCTTTATAAACCAGAACCTGTTATAAACCAGAGCCCGTTATAAACCAGAGCCCTTTATAAACCAAAGCCAGTTATAAAACAGAGCCCATTATAAACCAGAGTCCATTAAAAACCAAAGTACTTTATAAACCAGAGCCCGTTATAAACCAGAGTCCATTAAAAACCAAAGCCCTTTATAAACCAAAGTCCTTTATAAACAAGAGCCCTTTAGAAACGAAAGCTGTTTAGATACCAAAGCCCTTTATAAACCAGAGCCCGTTATAAACCAGAGCCCTTTATAAACCAGAGCCTGTTATAAACCAGAGCGGCTTTGTAAACCAGAGCCCTTTATAAACCAGAGGCTGTTATAAACCAGAGCGGCTTTATAAACCAGAGCCCTTTATAAACCAGAGCCCGTTATAAACCAGAGCCCATTATAAACCAGAGCTCTTTATAAACCAGAGCCCTTTATAAACCGAAGCCCTTTATAAACCAAAGCCCTTTATAATCCAGAGCCCGTTATAAACCAGAGCCCGTTTTAAACCAGAGCCCATTATAAAACAGAGCTATTTATAAACCATAGCTCTTTATTATCCAGAGCCCTTTATTAAACAGATCCCTTTAAAAACCAGAGACCTTTATAAACCAAAACCCTTTATAAACCAAAGCCCTTTATAAACCGAGAGCCCATTATAATCCAAAGCCGTTATAAACCAAAACCCTTTATAAACCAGAGCCAGTTATACCCCAAAGCCTGTTATGAACCAGATCCCGTTATAAACCAGAGCCCTTTATAAACCAAAGTCCTTTATAAACAAGAGCCCCTTAGAAACCAAAGCCGTTTAGATACCAAAGCGCTTTATAAAGCAGAACCTGTTATAAACCAGAGCCCGTTATAAACCAGAGCCCTTTATAAACCAAAGCCAGTTATAAAACAGAGTCCATTAAAAACCAAAGCCCTTTATAAATCAAAGTCCTTTATAAACAAGAGCCCTTTAGAAACCAAAGCCGATTAGATACCAAAGCCCTTTATAAACCAGAGCCTGTTATAAACCAGAGCCCGTTATAAACCAGAATCCTTTATGAACCAGAGCTCTTTATAAACCAAAGCCCTTTATAATCCAGAGCCCGTTATAAACCAGAGCCCGTTATAAACCAGAGCCCTTTATAAACCAGAGCCTGTTATAAACCAGAGCGGCTTTATAAACCAGAGCCCTTTATAAACCAGAGCCCATTATAAACCAGAGCTCTTTATAAACCAGAGCCCTTTATAAACCAAAGCCCTTTAAAAACTAAAGCCCTTTAGAAACCAAAGCCCTTTATAAACCAGAGCCTGTTATAAACCAGAGCCCGTTATAAACCGGAGTCCATTAAAAACCAAAGCGGTTTATAAACCAGAGCCCGTTATAAACCAGAACCCTTTATAAACCAGAGCCCGTTATACCCCAAAGCCTGTTATGAACCAGATCCCGTTATAAACCAGAGCCCTTTATAAACCAAAGTCCTTTATAAACAAGAGCCCCTTAGAAACCAAAGCCGTTTAGATACCAAAGCCCTTTATAAACCAGAACCTGTTATAAACCAGAGCCCGTTATAAACCAGAGCCCTTTATAAACCAAAGCCAGTTATAAAACAGAGCCCGTTATAAACCAGAGTCCTTTATAAACCAGAGCCCTGTATAAACCAGAGCCCATTATAAAACAGAGCTATTTATAAACCATAGCTCTTTATTAACCAGAGCCCTTTATTAACAGATCCCTTTAAAAACCAGAGTCCTTTATAAACCAACGCATTTTATAAACCAAATCCCTTAATAAACCAGAGCCCTTTATAAACCAAAGTCCTTTATAAACAAGAGCCCCTTAGAAACCAAAGCTGTTTAGATACCAAAGCCCTTTATAAACCAGAACCTGTTATAAACCAGAGCCCGTTATAAACCAGAGCCCTTTATAAACCAAAGCCAGTTATAAAACAGAGCCCATTATAAACCAGAGTCCATTAAAAACCAAAGTGCTTTATAAACCAGAGCCCGTTATAAACCAGAGTCCATTAAAAACCAAAGCCCTTTATAAACCAAAGTCCTTTATAAACAAGAGCCCTTTAGAAACCAAAGCCGTTTAGATACCAAAGCCCTTTATAAACCAGAGCCCGTTATAAACCAGAGCCCGTTATAAACCAGAGCCCTTTATAAACCATAGCCTGGTATAAACCAGAGCGGCTTTATAAACCAGAGCCCTTTATAAACCAGAGGCTGTTATAAACCAGAGCGGCTTTATAAACCAGAGCCCTTTATAAACCAGAGCCCGTTATAAACCAGAGCCCATTATAAACCAGAGCTCTTTATAAACCAGAGCCCTTTATAAACCGAAGCCCTTTCTAAACCAAAGCCCTTTATAATCCAGAGCCCGTTATAAACCAGAGCCCGTTTTAAACCAGAGCCCATTATAAAACAGAGCTATTTATAAACCATAGCTCTTTATTAACCAGAGCCCTTTATTAAACAGATCCCTTTAAAAACCAGAGACCTTTATAAACCAACGCCCTTTATAAACCAAAGCCCTTTATAAACCGAGAGCCCATTATAATCCAAAGCCGTTATAAACCAAAACCCTTTATAAACCAGAGCATGTTATACCCCAAAGCCTGTTATGAACCAGATCCAGTTATAAACCAGAGCCCTTTATAAACCAAAGTCCTTTGTAAACAAGAGCCCCTTAGAAACCAAAGCCGTTTAGATACCAAAGCCCTTTATAAACCAGAACCTGTTATAAACCAGAGCCCGTTATAAACCAGAGCCCTTTATAAACCAGAGCCTGTTATAAACCAGAGCGGCTTTATAAACCAGAGCCCTTTATAAACCAGAGCCTGTTATAATCCAGAGCCCTTTATACACGAGAACTCTTTATTAACCAGAGCTCTTTATAAACTGAAGCCCTTTAAAAACTAAAGCCCTTTAGAAACCAAAGCCCTTTATATACCAGAGCCTGTTATAAACCAGAGCCCTTTATAAACCAAAGCCGGTTATAAACCAGTGCGCGTTATAAACCAGGGCCCTTTATCTACCAAAACCGGTTATAAATCTGAGCCTGTTATAAACCAGAGCGCTTTATAAACCAAAGCCCGTTATAAACCAGGGGCCATTATAAACCAAAGCCGCTTATAAACCAGAGCCTGTTACAAAACCTGAGCCCTTTATAAACCAGAACCCTTTATAAACCAGAGCCAGTTATAAACCAAAGCCGGTTATAAACCAGAGCCCGTTACAAACCAGAGTCTGTTACAAAACCAAAGCCCTTTAGAAACCAGAACCCTTTATAAACCAGAGCCCGTTATAAACCAGAGCCCTTTATAAACCAGAGCCCATTATAAACCAGAACCCTTTATAAACTAGAGCTTTTTATAAACCAAAACCTTTTACAAACCAGAGCCGTTATAAACCAAAGCCCTTTATAAACCAGAGCCTGTTATAAACAGGAGCGCTTTATAAACCAGAGCCCTTTATAAACGAAACACCTTTATAAACTAGAGCCTGTAATAAACCAGAGCCATTTATAAATGAAAGCTCTTTATTAACCAGAGCCCTTTATAAACCAGAGCCCGTTATAAACCAGAGTCCTTTATAAACAAGAGCTCTTTATTAACCAGAGCCCTTTATAAACCTGAGTCCTTTATAAACCAGAGCCCTTTATAAACCAGAGCCCATTATTAACCAGGTCCCTTTAAAAACCAGAGCCCTTTATAAACCAGAGCCTGTTATAATCCAAAGCCGTTATAAACCAAAACCCTTTATAAACCAGAGCATTTAAAACCCAAAGCCTGTTATGAACCAGATCCCGATATAAACCAGAGCCCTTTATAAACCAAAGTCCTTTATAAACAAGAGCCCCTTAGAAACCAAAGCCGTTTAGATACGAAAGCCCTTTATAAACCAGAGCCTGTTATAAACCAGAGCCCGTTATAAACCAGAGCCCTTTATAAACCAAAGCCAGTTATGAACCAGATCCCGTTATAAACCAGAGCCCTTTATAAACCAAAGTCCTTTATCAACAAGAGCCCCTTAGAAACCAAAGCCGTTTGGATACGAAAGCCCTTTATAAACCAGAGCCTGTTATAAACCAGAGCCTGTTATAAACAAGAGCCCTTTATAAACCAAAGCCAGTTATAAACCAGAGCCCATTATAAACCAGAGCCCTTTATAAACCAAAGCCGGTTATGAACCAGAGCCCGTTATAAACCAGAGCACTTTACGAACCAGAGCCCTTTACAAACCAGAGTCCATTAAAAACCAAAGCCCTTTATAAACCAAAGTCCTTTATAAACAAGAGCCCTTTAGAAACCAAAGCCGTTTAGATACCAAAGCTCTTTATAAACCAGAGCCTGTTATAAACCAGAGCGCGTTATAAACCAGAGCTCTTTATAAACCAGAGCATTTTATAAACCAAAGCCCTTTAAAAACTAAAGCCCTTTAGAAACCAAAGCCCGTTATATACCAGAGCCCGTTATAAACCAGAGCCCTTTATAAACCAAAGTCGGTTATAAACCAGAGCGCTTTATAAACCAAAGCCTGTTATAAACCAGGGCCCATTAAAAACCAAAGCCGCTTATAAACCAGAGCCTGTTACAAAAGCTGAGCCCTTTAGAAACCAGAACCCTTTATAAACCAGAGCCTGTTATAATCCAAAGCCGTTATAAACCAAAACCCTTTATAAACCAGAGCCAGTTATACCCCAAAGCCTGTTATGAACCAGATCCCGTTATAAACCAGAGCCCTTTATAAATCAAAGTCCTTTATAAACAAGAGCCCCTTAGAAACCAAAGCCAGTTATAAAACAGAGCCCATTATAAACCAGAGCCCTTTATAAACCAAAGCCGTTTATGAACCAGAGCCCGTTACAAACCAGAGTCCATTAAAAACCAAGCCCTTTATAAACCAAAGTCCTTTATAAACAAGAGCCCTTTAGAAACCAAAGCCGTTTAGATACCAAAGCCCTTTATAAACCAGAGCCTGTTATAAACCAGAGCCCGTTATAAACCAGAGTCCATTGAAAACCAAAGCGCTTTATAAACCAGAGCCCGTTATAAACCAGAATCCTTTATGAACCAGATGTTGGGATCTGGAGCTGTACCACCATTCTCCAGCAGAGTTCGCTGTGGATCCTCCTGAGCTGAGCCTTCGACACACCTGAAACCCATCTCATCATCAGGAGGATCCTCCACCATATAAGCAGCCCTCAGACCTTGCATCAACGCTGCAGTGTTTATCCAGTTTGGTTAGCACCTGAGCCTCACTTCCTCTGTGAAATCTTTGTTGCCTCTAGTCTCCTGGCTGGTAACTAATTACCTTTGTCTCTGCCTACAGGAAACCTGTTTTTGTCCTGTAAGCTCTGGATGAGCTTAACCTGTCGAGCCTGCCCTCAGAGCCAAACCTGAAGAACCTTCTCTGGATTTCCCATGCTGCTCTGGACTAAGAGCTGGAAAACCAAGGTCTGTCCTATCGTTAGATGCAAGACGCTGAAGCTGAAACTGAACTCTGCTGAATCAAACAGTCTCTGGAACCAACAGTGCCTCTCTCAAAGCCAAACCCTGATTCTTCAAGGTAGATCTCTGAAGATAACATTTCCACACTCACCAGCTACGTGGCTAACTGAACTGTCTCCCTTCCAGTTGCCTGTGAACCAGATTCCCAGAAGTGAACCAGTTCCTGACTCTTTCATTGTACCATTGTTCAATAAACATTGTTAAACTTTTACTCCAGTTTCCGTCTCCGTGGTGTTCTGCATATTGGGTCTTCCTAAACCAATCATGACAGAACACTGCGGCCAAACACTAGGCCCAGCAGACCAATACCATCGTCGGTTGGAGGAACAAGATGCCCAGATTATGGGACAAACCCAAACACTACGTGAGTTACACAGAATGGTTCTGTATCAGGATCAAATCATTCAAGGCTTCGCTAACAAATTAAACAGCGCTAACGCCACGCCGCTAGCACAACCATTTCCGGGTCCAGTCCCTCCTCCGATGTCACCAGCGGTGACGTCATCGTCAGAGTTCCGACCAAGCCTCCCTGAAAAGTTTTCAGGTAACATTAGTGACTGTAAAGGATTTTTATTTCAATGTCGATTAATCTTCAAAAATTCCCCTGGCAGTTTTCCCACCGATTATAAGAAGATATCATTTACTTTGTCTCAATTGACCGGAAGAGCCCTGGAATGGGCACAAGCTAGGTTTTCTTCCGACAAAAGCCTTAGCTGCCAGTACTCCGACTTTATCTCTGAGTTTTCACAAGTCTTCAACCAGGAAACAGATGAAACTGTCGATTCTCGAGCTCTTTTGAAACTAAGACAAGGAAATTCTTCTGTAGCTGAATTCTCCATTAACTTCCGGGTTAAAGCCGCAGCTTCCGGTTGGAACCAATGTGCTCTTAAGACAGCATTTTTTGAGGCTCTCAATGAAAACATAAAGGATGAGCTTGCTACCCTTGACAAACCCGCCACTCTTGAGGAATTAATTCACCTGACAATCAGGCTGGATAATAGGATTCGAGCCAGAAATAGCTCTAAACCAAGGAATCATGGTCCTTTAAGTTCTGTTTCAGCCTCTATCATTGCACCTGCCTTCTCCTCTTCCACAGAACCTTTTCCTGAGCCAAGAACTAAGATCCAATCTCTCCCGTTGCCAGTTCAGGCCTCTCATGCGGTTGAAGTGGAGGTCGAACCCATGCAGGTTGGACATACGAGGCTAACTCCAGAGGAAAGGTTAAGGCGTGTCAGGAGCAAGCTGTGCATCTACTGTGGTGAGGGTGGCCATTTCATTGCCTCATGCCCAGCTAAATGAAAAGCCGGGGCCCGTCAGAGGATCTGAGGAGTCTGACGGGCCATGTTATTTCTAAAAAATCTCCTTGCCTATTACTTCCAGCCACGCTGATTTTTGCTGACCAAAACCTCACTTTATCTGCATTCATTGATTCAGGCTGTGAAAGGAACCTGATTGACTCCAATTTAGTTGAACAATTACAGATTGAAACTGGTCCTCTAACCCAGCCTCTCTGTGTATCTGCGATTGATGGAAAGAAGCTTCACCAAGTGACTCACCAGAAACAACCCCTCGAACTGTTGGTTTCAGGTAACCATCGAGAAACCATATCTTTCTTTGTTTTTCCCTCTGCATGTTCTCCGTTGGTTTTGGGATTTGAGTGGCTGGAACGACATAACCCCCACATAAACTGGACCGATCGTCATATTGAGTCTTGGTCGACCTCATGCCATGAGACGTGCCTTCGTTCAGCGGCCCCCGCTGTAAGATCTCCTAGAGGGGGGGAGGGAGATGGACTCTCCTGACCTTACTTCTGTTCCTCCTGAGTACCATGATCTAGCCCCTGTCTTCAGTAAGGTCAGTGCTACGTCCCTTCCACCTCACAGACCATACGACTGTGCTATCGAGCTTTTACCAGGAGCTCCTCTACCCGGCAGTAGACTTTATAATATCTCCAAACCCGAACGGGAGACAATGGAGAAATACATAAATGAGTCACTAGCTGCTGGAATAATCCGCCCCTCTTCATCTCCTTTAGGAGCAGGTTTCTTTTTTGTGGGTAAGAAGGATGGATCTCTCAGACCATGTATTGACTACAGAGGTTTGAACCAAATTACTGTTAAGAATAAGTACCCACTTCCTCTACTCGCTTCTGCCTTCGAACCAGTTCAAGGGGCCACTGTCTTTACTAAGCTCGACTTAAGGAACGCCTATCACCTTCTCAGAATCAGAGATGGCGATGAATGGAAGACTGCCTTTAAGACCCCTCTGGGTCAATTCGAGTATTTAGTCATGCCTTTTGGTCTAACAAACGCTCCTGCGTGTTTTCAAGCCCTAGTCAACGACGTTCTCAGAGATTTTTTGAACGTGTTTGTTTTTGTCTACATTGATGACATACTCATTTACTCCAAAGACCTCACAGAACACAAGAAACATGTCCGCCTGGTCTTACAAAGACTCCTTGAGAATAAACTTTTCGTCAAAGCCGAAAAATGCGAGTTTCACCAACCTTCAGTCACCTTTTTGGGGGTTGTGCTCGAGGGCGGACAGGTTAAGCCATCTGAGGATAAGATAAAGGCAGTTTTGGAGTGGCCGGTTCCCGAAAACCGCAAACAGCTGCAGAGATTCCTGGGTTTTGCTATTTTTTATCGACGATTCATCAGGAATTATAGTCAGACAGCTGTACCTCTAACCTCTCTTACATCAGTCAAGAAAACCTTCCAATGGTCTCCCGAGGCTCAAACTAATTTTGATAAATTAAAGATGTTTTTTTCCAGAGCTCCAGTGTTAATCCAGCCTGATTCATCGAAACAATTTATCCTCGAAGTCGACGCATCCGACTCAGGAGTTGGTGCTGTCTTATCTCAGAGACTTGATTCAGACCAAAGAGTTCACCCATGTGCTTTTTTCTCCCGTAGACTTTCCTCTGCTGAGCAAAATTACGACGTTGGTGACCGCGAATTACTGGCCATCAAATTGGCATTAGAGGAATGGAGACACTGGCTTGAGGGAGCAGAACACCCGGTTCTTGTTTGGACAGATCATAAGAACCTTGCCTATATCCAGTCCGCCAAACAGGCCAATCCTCGACAGTCAAGGTGGTCACTATTTTTCTCACGATTCAATCTCATCATCTCTTACCGACCTGGATCCAAGAACATCAAACCCGATTCTCTCTCTCGTCTTTATTCCACTGATCAATCTGAGACTCCTGAGCCTGTTCTACCCGCTTCCTGCACTGTTGGGGTGGTTACCTGGGAGATCACCGATCTAATAAACTCTGCCCTCGTTTCAGAACCAGATCCAGGAAACGGTCCCCCAAACAAGACTTATGTATCTTCTTCTGTCAGGTCTCGCCTAATTCAGTGGATGCACAATAGCAAATTTGCCGCTCACCCGGGGGTGAGTAGAACCATCAACCTCATTTCAAGACGTTTCTGGTGGCCCACTCTACACAGAGATGTTAAGGAGTATGTGCTGGCCTGTTCTACCTGCGCCAGAAACAAGTCCACACATCAACCTCCCTCTGGCCTGTTGCATCCACTTCCTATTCCTTCTCGTCCCTGGTCTCACATCGCAATCGACTTTGTTACTGGTTTTCCCATTTCTCGAGGTATGTCCACAATTCTCACCATTGTTGACCGATTTTCCAAGTCCTGTCATCTTGTACCCCTCAGGAAGCTTCCTACGGCTTTTCAGACCGCCCAGCTCCTTATTAAACACGTTTTCCGTCTACATGGCATCCCTCAGGAGATTCTTTCCGATCGAGGTCCACAATTCATCTCTCAGGTTTGGAAGGCATTTTGTTCAGCCCTCAACTGCAAATCTTCTCTCACCTCAGGTTATCACCCACAGTCCAACGGCCAAACCGAGAGAATGAATCAACAGCTCGAATCCTCCCTTCGTTGTCTGACCTCTAGTAATCCCTCCGATTGGAGCCAACACCTTCCATGGATCGAATATGCTCACAACTCTCTAAAGTCAGCTTCCACCGGCCAGTCTCCTTTCCAGGTCAGTCTCGGTTATCAACCTCCACTTTTCCCCGCAGACGAGAGAGAGATTTCGGTCAAATCAGTCAACCACCACATCCGCCGCAGTCATCGAATCTGGAGAGACACCATAGCCACCCTCAACCGTTCCATGGAGACCACTAAACGTTTCGCTGAGCCAAGAAGACGCCCTGCACCAGTTTACTCCGTCGGTCAGGAGGTATGGCTCTCCACTCGGGACATTCCCCTCAAGGGGATGTCCCGTAAACTCTCTCCCAGATTCATTGGCCCATACAGGATTTCCCAGGTCATAAACCAGTCTGCCGTACGACTACAACTGCCTCCGACTCTTGGAATTCATCCCACATTCCACGTCTCTCAGATCAAGCCCGTGATCTCCAGCCCTTTGTGCCCTCCGTCCGACTCCCCTCCACCCGCCCTGGAAGTCGATGGACATCCGACTTTCACCGTCCGCCGGATCGTGAACTCCCGTCGGCGAGGTCGTGGCTGGCAGTACCTCGTCGACTGGGAGGGCTATGGTCCGGAGGATCGTCAGTGGGTTCCTGGTTCCTACATCCTCGACCCGTCCCTCATTGAGGAGTACGAGCGATCCCTCCCATCGACGTCTTCTGGACCGCCAAGAGGTGGTCGTTGAGGGGGGGTACTGTTGGGATCTGGAGCTGTACCACCTGTCTCCAGCAGAGTTCGCTGTGGATCCTCCTGAGCTGAGCCTTCGACACACCTGAAACCCATCTCATCATCAGGAGGATCCTCCACCATATAAGCAGCCCTCAGACCTTGCATCAACGCCGCAGTGTTTATCCAGTTTGGTTAGCACCTGAGCCTCACTTCCTCTGTGAAATCTTTGTTGCCTCTAGTCTCCTGGCTGGTAACTAATTACCTTTGTCTCTGCCTACAGGAAACCTGTTTTTGTCCTGTAAGCTCTGGATGAGCTTAACCTGTCGAGCCTGCCCTCAGAGCCAAACCTGAAGAACCTTCTCTGGATTTCCCATGCTGCTCTGGACTAAGAGCTGGAAAACCAAGGTCTGTCCTATCGTTAGATGCAAGACGCTGAAGCTGAAACTGAACTCTGCTGAATCAAACAGTCTCTGGAACCAACAGTGCCTCTCTCAAAGCCAAACCCGGATTCTTCAAGGTAGATCTCTGAAGATAACATTTCCACATTCACCAGCTACGTGGCTAACTGAACTGTCTCCCTTCCAGTTGCCGGTGAACCAGATTCCCAGAAGTGAACCAGTTCCTGACTCTTTCATTGTACCATTGTTCAATAAACATTGTTAAACTTTTACTCCAGTTTCCGTCTCCGTGGTGTTCTGCATATTGGGTCTTCCTGAACCAATCATGACACCAGAGCTCTTTAAAAAACCAAAGCCCTTTATAATCCAGAGCCCGTTATAAACCAGAGCCCGTTATAAACCAGAGCCCTTTATAAACCAGAGCCTGTTATAAACCAGAGCGGCTTTATAAACCAGAGCCCTTTATAAACCAGAGCCTGTTATAAACCAGAGCCCTTTATACACGAGAACTCTTTATTAACCAGAGTGTAATGAGCTCAGAATGTAGGACCCAGAATTTGAGGCGAGACAGGCAGTGGGAAAGTTCAAAGCGTTTATTTAACTAAACAGGTGCGCGGGGCTGCTCGTCTGCTGCGGGGCGGATCTCTGCAGAAACGGGAGAATACAGATCAGTGACTGGAAATGGAGCTTAACACGACTTGGAGCAAAGTCACTGACCTGATTCAAAGTTCAGTCAGTTTGCGGAGCTTTGACCGCAGTTGCGGCGGGACACGCCCCCAGAGTTCCTAGAGAGCGCGCAGCAGACGCCGAGCAGCAACAGAGTCCAGAAGGGAAATCCAAGGCCGAAGTCAGACGACAGTTCCAGGTTCAGAAGCCGGTAGAATCCAGGGTCAGACAGGAAAAACAGAGCAGACAGGGGCAAGGCAAAAACTCGAAATCCTCAGGGCAGAAACTGGTCAATATCAGGGAAACAGGCAGACTACAGATTGCTAGGGAACGTATCACAAAAACACAAGAATAACCTGGCTCTGATGGGAGGCAAACACACAACTTAAATAGTAGAGGAACCAGGTGGAAATGATCGGCGATAATCAGCTGCAGAACCAATTAGACAGGGAGCAATGAGCAAAGGAAAAAACCAAACTATCAGCGCCGAGATCATGACACAGAGCCCTTTATAAACCAGAGTAAGTTATAAACCAGGGCTCTTTATAAACCGAAGCCCTTTAAAAACTAAAACCCTTTAGAAACCAAAGCCCTTTATATACCAGAGCCTCTTATAAACCAGAGCCCTTTATAAACCAAAGCCGGTTATAAACCAGTGCGCGTTATAAACCAGGGCCCTTTATCTACCAAAACCGGTTATAAATCTGAGCCTGTTATAAACCAGAGCGCTTTATAAACCAAAGCCCGTTATAAACCAGGGCCCATTATAAACCAAAGCCGCTTATAAACCAGAGCCTGTTACAAAACCTGAGCCCTTTATAAACCAGAACCCTTTATAAACCAGAGCCTGTTATAAACCAGAGCCCTTTATACACGAGAACTCTTTATTAACCAGAGCCCTTTATAAACCAGAGTAAGTTATAAACCAGGGCTCTTTATAAACCAAAGCCCGTAATAAACCAGAGCCCATTATAAACCAGAGCTCTTTATAAACCAGAGCCCTTTATAAACCGAAGCCCTTTAAAAACTAAAGCCCTTTAGAAACCAAAGCCCTTTATATACCAGAGCCTATTATCAACCAGAGCCCTTTATAAACCAAAGCCGGTTATAAACCAGTGCGCGTTATAAACCAGGGCCCTTTATCTACCAAAACCGGTTATAAATCTGAGCCTGTTGTAAACCAGAGCGCTTTATAAACCAAAGCCCGTTATAAACCAGGGCCCATTATAAACCAAAGCCGCTTATAAACCAGAGCCTGTTACAAAACCTGAGCCCTTTATAAACCAGAACCCTTTATAAACCAGAGCCCGTTGTAAACCAAAGCCGGTTATAAACCAGAGCCCGTTATAAACCAGAGCCCTTTATAAACCAGAGCCCATTATAAACCAGAACCCTTTATAAACTAGAGCTTTTTATAAACCAAAGCCTTTTACAAACCAGAGCCGTTATAAACCAAGCCCTTTATAAACCAGAGCCTGTTATAAACAGGAGCGCTTTATAAACCAGAGCCCTTTATAAACCAAACACCTTTATAAACCAGAGCCCATTATAAACCAGAGTCATTTATAAACAAGTGCTCTTTATTAACCAGAGCCCTCTATAAACCTGAGTCCTTTATAAACCAGAGCCCTTTATAAACCAGATCCCATTATTAACCAGGTCCCTTTAAAAACCAGAGCCCTTTTTAAACCAGAGGCTGTTATAATACAAAGCCGTTATAAACCAAAACCCTTTATAAACCAGAGCCTGTTAAAACCCAAAGCCTGTTATGAACCAGATCCCGTTATAAACCAGAGCCCTTTATAAACCAAAGTCCTTTATAAACAAGAGCCCCTTAGAAACCAAAGCCGTTTAGATACGAAAGCCCTTTATATACCAGAGCCTGTTATAAACCAGAGCCCGTCATAAACCAGAGCCCTTTATTAACCAAAGCCTGTTATGAACCAGATCCCGTTATAAACCAGAGCCCTTTATAAACCAAAGTCCTTTATAAACAAGAGCCCCTTAGAAACCAAAGCCGTTTAGATACGAAAGCCCTTTATAAACCAGAGCCTGTTATAAACCAGAGCCTGTTATAAACAAGAGCCCTTTATAAACCAAAGCCAGTTATAAACCAGAGCCCATTATAAACCAGAGCCCTTCATAAACCAAAGCCGGTTATGAACCAGAGCCCGTTATAAACCAGAGCTCTTTATAAACCAGAGCATTTTATAAACCAAAGCCCTTTAAAAACTAAAGCCCTTTAGAAACCAAAGCCCTTTATATACCTGAGCCTGTTATAAACCAGAGCCCTTTACAAACCAAAGTCGGTTATAAACCAGAGCGCTTTATAAACCAAAGCCCGTTATATACCAGGGCCCATTATAAACCAAAGCCGCTTATAAACCAGAGCCTGTTACAAAACCTGAGACCTTTATAAACCAGAACCCTTTATAAACCAGAGCCCGTTATACCCCAAAGCCTGTTATGAACCAGATCCCGTTATAAACCAGAGCCCTTTATAAACCAAAGTCCTTTATAAACAAGAGCCCCTTAGAAACCAAAGCCGTTTAGATACCAAAGCCCTTTATAAACCAGAACCTGTTATAAACCAGAGCCCGTTATAAACCAGAGCCCTTTATAAACCAAAGCCAGTTATAAAACAGAGCCCATTATAAACCAGAGCCCTTTATAAACCAAAGTCCTTTATAAACAAGAGCCCTTAAGAAACCAAAGCCGTTTAGATACCAAAGCCCTTTATAAACCAGAGCCTGTTATAAACCAGAGCCCGTTATAAACCAGAGTCCATTAAAAACCAAAGCGCTTTATAAACCAGAGCCCGTTATAAACCAGAATCCTTTATGAACCAGAGCTCTTTATAAACCAAAGCCCTTTATAATCCAGAGCCCGTTATAAACCAGAGCCCGTTATAAACCAGAGCCCTTTATAAACCAGAGCCTGCTATAAACCAGAGCTCTTTATAAACCAGAGCCCTTTATAAACCGAAGCCCTTTAAAAACTAAAACCCTTTAGAAACCAAAGCCCTTTATATACCAGAGCCTGTTATAAACCAGAGCCCTTTATAAACCAGAGCCCATTATTAACCAGGTCTCTTTAAAAACCAGAGCCCTTTATAAACCAGAGCCTGTTATAAACCAGAGCCCGTTATAAACCAGAGCCCTTTATAAACCAAAGCCCGTTATAAACCAGAGCCCTTTATAAACCAGAGCCTGTTATAAACCAGAGCCCGTTATAAACAAGAGCCCTTTATAAACCAAAGTCCTTTATAAACAAGAGCCCTTTAGAAACCAAAGCCGTTTAGATACCAAAGCCCTTTATAAACCAGAGCCTGTTATAAACCAGAGCCCGTTATAAACCAGAGTCCATTAAAAACCAAAGCGCTTTATAAACCAGAGCCCGTTATAAACCAGAATCCTTTCTGAACCAGAGCTCTTTATAAACCAAAGCCGTTTATAATCCAGAGCCCGTTATAAACCAGAGCCCGTTATAAACCAGAGCCCTTTATAAACCAGAGCCTGTTATAAACCAGAGCCTTTTATAAACCAGAGCCCATTATAAACCAGAACCCTTTATAAACTAGAGCTTTTTATAAACCAAAGCCTTTTACAAACCAGAGCCGTTATAAACCAAAGCCCTTTATAAACCAGAGCCCTTTATAAACCAAACACCTTTATAAACTAGAGCCTGTAATAAACCAGAGCCATTTATGAATGAAAGCTCTTTATTAACCAGAGCCCTTTATCATCCAGAGCCCATTATAAACCAGAGTCCTTTATAAACAAGAGCTCTTTATTAACCAGAGCCCTTTATAAACCTGAGTCCTTTATAAACCAGAGCCCTTTATAAACCAGATCCCATTATTAACCAGGTCCCTTTAAAAACCAGAGCCCTTTTTAAACCAGAGCCTGTTATAATCCAAAGCCGTTATAAACCAAAACCCTTTATAAACCAGAGCCTGTTAAAACCCAAAGCCTGTTATGAACCAGATCCCGTTATAAACCAGAGCCCTTTATAAACCAAAGTCCTTTATAAACAAGAGCCCCTTAGAAACCAAAGCCGTTTAGATACGAAAGCCCTTTATATACCAGAGCCTGTTATAAACCAGAGCCCGTCATAAACCAGAGCCCTTTATAAACCAAAGCCTGTTATGAACCAGATCCCGTTATAAACCAGAGCCCTTTATAAACCAAAGTCCTTTATAAACAAGAGCCCCTTAGAAACCAAAGCCGTTTAGATACGAAAGCCCTTTATAAACCAGAGCCTGTTATAAACCAGAGCCTGTTATAAACAAGAGTCCTTTATAAACCAAAGCCAGTTATAAACCAGAGCCCATTATAAACCAGAGCCCTTCATAAACCAAAGCCAGTTATAAACCAGAGCCCGTTATAAACCAGAGTCCATTAAAAACCAAAGCGCTTTATAAACCAGAGCCCGTTATAAACCAGAATCCTTTATGAACCAGAGCTCTTTATAAACCAAAGCCCTTTATAATCCAGAGCCCGTTATAAACCAGAGCCCGTTATAAACCAGAGCCCTTTATAAACCAGAGCCTGTTATAAACCAGAGCTCTTTATAAACCAGAGCCCTTTATAAACCGAAGCCCTTTAAAAACTAAAACCCTTTAGAAACCAAAGCCCTTTATATACCAGAGCCTGTTATAAACCAGAGCCCTTTATAAACCAGAGCCCATTATTAACCAGGTCTCTTTAAAAACCAGAGCCCTTTATAAACCAGAGCCTGTTATAAATCAGAGCCCGTTATAAACCAAAGCCCTTTATAAACCAAAGCCCGTTATAAACCAGAGCCCTTTATAAACCAGAGCCTGTTATAAACCAGAGCCCGTTATAAACAAGAGCCCTTTATAAACCAAAGTCCTTTATAAACAAGAGCCCTTTAGAAACCAAAGCCGTTTAGATACCAAAGCCCTTTATAAACCAGAGCCTGTTATAAACCAGAGCCCGTTATAAACCAGAGTCCATTAAAAACCAAAGCGCTTTATAAACCAGAGCCCGTTATAAACCAGAATCCTTTATGAACCAGAGCTCTTTATAAACCAAAGCCGTTTATAATCCAGAGCCCGTTATAAACCAGAGCCCGTTATAAACCAGAGCCCTTTATAAACCAGAGCCTGTTATAAACCAGAGCCTTTTATAAACCAGAGCCCATTATAAACCAGAACCCTTTATAAACCAGAGCCTGTTATAAACCAAAGCCTTTTACAAACCAGAGCCGTTATAAACCAAAGCCCTTTATAAACCAGAGCCCTTTATAAACCAAACACCTTTATAAACTAGAGCCTGTAATAAACCAGAGCCATTTATGAATGAAAGCTCTTTATTAACCAGAGCCCTTTATCATCCAGAGCCCATTATAAACCAGAGTCCTTTATAAACAAGAGCTCTTTATTAACCAGAGCCCTTTATAAACCTGAGTCCTTTATAAACCAGAGCCCTTTATAAACCAGATCCCATTATTAACCAGGTCCCTTTAAAAACCAGAGCCCTTTTTAAACCAGAGCCTGTTATAATCCAAAGCCGTTATAAACCAAAACCCTTTATAAACCAGAGCCTGTTAAAACCCAAAGCCTGTTATGAACCAGATCCCGTTATAAACCAGAGCCCTTTATAAACCAAAGTCCTTTATAAACAAGAGCCCCTTAGAAACCAAAGCCGTTTAGATACGAAAGCCCTTTATATACCAGAGCCTGTTATAAACCAGAGCCCGTCATAAACCAGAGCCCTTTATAAACCAAAGCCTGTTATGAACCAGATCCCGTTATAAACCAGAGCCCTTTATAAACCAAAGTCCTTTATAAACAAGAGCCCCTTAGAAACCAAAGCCGTTTAGATACGAAAGCCCTTTATAAACCAGAGCCTGTTATAAACCAGAGCCTGTTATAAACAAGAGCCCTTTATAAACCAAAGCCAGTTATAAACCAGAGCCCATTATAAACCAGAGCCCTTCATAAACCAAAGCCGGTTATGAACCAGAGCCCGTTATAAACCAGAGCTCTTTATAAACCAGAGCATTTTATAAACCAAAGCCCTTTAAAAACTAAAGCCCTTTAGAAACCAAAGCCCTTTATATACCTGAGCCTGTTATAAACCAGAGCCCTTTACAAACCAAAGTCGGTTATAAACCAGAGCGCTTTATAAACCAAAGCCCGTTATATACCAGGGCCCATTATAAACCAAAGCCGCTTATAAACCAGAGCCTGTTACAAAACCTGAGACCTTTATAAACCAGAACCCTTTATAAACCAGAGCCCGTTATACCCCAAAGCCTGTTATGAACCAGATCCCGTTATAAACCAGAGCCCTTTATAAACCAAAGTCCTTTATAAACAAGAGCCCCTTAGAAACCAAAGCCGTTTAGATACCAAAGCCCTTTATAAACCAGAACCTGTTATAAACCAGAGCCCGTTATAAACCAGAGCCCTTTATAAACCAAAGCCAGTTATAAAACAGAGCCCATTATAAACCAGAGCCCTTTATAAACCAAAGTCCTTTATAAACAAGAGCCCTTTAGAAACCAAAGCCGTTTAGATACCAAAGCCCTTTATAAACCAGAGCCTGTTATAAACCAGAGCCCGTTATAAACCAGAGTCCATTAAAAACCAAAGCGCTTTATAAACCAGAGCCCGTTATAAACCAGAATCCTTTATGAACCAGAGCTCTTTATAAACCAAAGCCCTTTATAATCCAGAGCCCGTTATAAACCAGAGCCCGTTATAAAACAGAGCCCTTTATAAACCAGAGCCCATTATTAACCAGGTCTCTTTAAAAACCAGAGCCCTTTATGAACCAGAGCCTGTTATAAACCAGAGCCCGTTATAAACCAGAGCCCTTTATAAACCAAAGCCCGTTATAAACCAGTGCCCTTTATAAACCAGAGCCTGTTATAAACCAGAGCCCGTTATAAACAAGAGCCCTTTATAAACCAAAGTCCTTTATAAACAAGAGCCCTTTAGAAACCAAAGCCGTTTAGATACCAAAGCCCTTTATAAACCAGAGCCTGTTATAAACCAGAGCCCGTTATAAACCAGAGTCCATTAAAAACCAAAGCGCTTTATAAACCAGAGCCCGTTATAAACCAGAATCCTTTATGAACCAGAGCTCTTTATAAACCAAAGCCGTTTATAATCCAGAGCCCGTTATAAACCAGAGCCCGTTATAAACCAGAGCCCTTTATAAACCAGAGCCTGTTATAAACCAGAGCCCTTTATAAACCAGAGCCCATTATAAACCAGAACCCATTATAAACTAGAGGTTTTTATAAACCAAAGCCTTTTACAAACCAGAGCCGTTATAAACCAAAGCCCTTTATAAACCAGAGCCCTTTATAAACCAAACACCTTTATAAACTAGAGCCTGTAATAAACCAGAGCCATTTATGTATGAAAGCTCTTTATTAACCAGAGCCCTTTATCAACCAGAGCCCATTATAAACCAGAGTCCTTTATAAACAAGAGCTCTTTATTAACCAGAGCCCTTTATAAACCTGAGTCCTTTATAAACCAGAGCCCTTTATAAACCAGATCCCATTATTAACCAGGTCCCTTTAAAAACCAGAGCTCTTTATAAACCAGAGCCTGTTATAATTCAAAGCCGTTATAAACCAAAACCCTTTATAAACCAGAGCCTGTTAAAACCCAAAGCCTGTTATGAACCAGATCCCGTTATAAACCAGAGCCCTTTATAAACCAAAGTCCTTTATAAACAAGAGCCCCTTAGAAACCAAAGCCGTTTAGATACGAAAGCCCTTTATAAACCAGCGCCTGTTATAAACCAGAGCCTGTTATAAACCAGAGCCCTTTATAAACCAAAGCCCGTTATAAACCAGAGCACTTTATAAACCAGAGCCTGTTATAAACCAGAGCCCGTTATAAACAAGAGCCCTTTATAAACCAAAGCCAGTTATAAACCAGAGCACTTTATGAACCAGAGCCCTTTACAAACCAGAGTCCATTAAAAACCAACGCCCTTTATAAACCAAAGTCCTTTATAAACAAGAGCCCTTTAGAAACCAAAGCCGTTTAGATACCAAAGCCCTTTATAAACCAGAGCCTGTTATAAACCAGAGCCCGTTATAAACCAGAGCTCTTTATGAACCAGAGCATTTTATAAACCAAAGCCCTTTAAAAACTAAAGCCCTTTAGAAACCAAAGCCCTTTATATACCAGAGCCTGTTATAAACCAGAGCCCTTTATAAACCAAAGTCGGTTATAAACCAGAGCGCTTTATAAACCAAAGCCCGTTATAAACCAGGGCCCATTATAAACCAAAGCCGCTTATAAACCAGAGCCTGTTGCAAAACCTGAGCCCTTTATAAACCAGAACCCTTTATAAACCAGAGCCTATTATAATCCAAAGCCGTTATAAACCAATACCCTTTATAAACCAGAGCCTGTTAAAACCCAAAGCCTGTTATGAACCAGATCCCGTTATAAACCAGAGCCCTTTATAAACCAAAGTCCTTTATAAACAAGAGCCCCTTAGAAACCAAAGTCGTTTAGATACGAAAGCCCTTTATAAACCAAAGCCAGTTATAAACCAGAGCCCATTATAAACCAGAGCCCTTTATAAACCAAAGCCGGATATGAACCAGAGCCCGTTATAAACCAGAGCACTTTATGAACCAAAGCCCTTTACAAACCAGAGTCCATTAAAAACCAAAGCCCTTTATAAACCAAAGTCCTTTATAAACAAGAGCCCTTTAGAAACAAAAGCCGTTTAGATACCAAAGCCCTTTATAAACCAGAGCCCGTTATAAACCAGAGTCAATTAAAAACCAAAGCGCTTTATAAACCAGAGCCCGTTATAAACCAGAGTCCATTAAAAACCAAAGCCCTTTATAAACAAAAGTCCTTTATAAACAAGAGCCCTTTAGAAACCAAAGCCGTTTAGATACCAAAGCCCTTAATAAACCAGAGCCCGTTATAAACCAGAGCCCTTTATAAACCAGAGCCTGTTATAAACCAGAGCGGCTTTATAAACCAGAGCCCTTTATAAACCAGAGCCTGTTATAAACCAGAGCCCTTTATACACGAGAACTCTTTATTAACCAGAGCCCATTATAAACCAGAGCTCTTTATAAAGCAGAGCCCTTTATAAACCGAAGCCCTTTAAAAACTAAAGCCCTTTAGAAACCAAAGCCCTTTATAAACCAGAGCCTGTTATAAACCAGAGCCCGTTATAAACCAGAGTCCATTAAAAACCAAAGCGCTTTATAAACCAGAGCCCGTTATAAACCAGATCCCTTTATAAACCAGAGCCCGTTATACCCCGAAGCCTGTTATGAACCAGATCCCGTTATAAACCAGAGCCCTTTATAAACCAAAGTCCTTTATAAACAAGAGCCCCTTAGAAACCAAAGCCGTTTAGATACCAAAGCCCTTTATAAACCAGAACCTGTTATAAACCAGAGCCCGTTATAAACCAGAGCCCTTTATAAACCAAAGCCGGTTATAAAACAGAGCCCGTTATAAACCAGAGTCCTTTATAAACCAGAGCCTTTTATAAACCAGAGCCCATTATAAAACAGAGCTCTTTATTAACCAGAGCCCTTTATTAACAGATCCCTTTAAAATCCAGAGCCCTTTATAAACCAACGCATTTTATAAACCAAAGCCCTTTATAAACCAGAGCCCTTTATAAACCAAAGTCCTTTATAAACAAGAGCCCCTTAGAAACCAAAGCCGTTTAGATACCAAAGCCCTTTATAAACCAGAACCTGTTATAAACCAGAGCCCGTTATAAACCAGAGCCCTTTATAAACCAAAGCCAGTTATAAAACAGAGCCCATTATAAACCAGAGCCCTTTATAAACCAAAGCCGTTTATGAACCAGAGCCCATTACAAACCAGAGTCCATTAAAAACCAAAGCCCTTTATAAAACAAAGTCCTTTATAAACAAGAGCCCTTTAGAAACCAAAGCCGTTTAGATACCAAAGCCCTTTATAAACCAGAGCCTGTTATAAACCAGAGCCCGTTATAAACCAGAGTCCATTAAAAACCAAAGCGCTTTATAAACCAGAGCCCGTTATAAACCAGAGTCCATTAAAAACCAAAGCCCTTTATAAACCAAAGTCCTTTATAAACAAGGGCCCTTTAGAAACCAGAGCCCGTTATAAACCAGAGCCCTTTATAAACCAGAGCGGCTTTATAAACTTGAGCCCTTTATAAACCAGAGCCTGTTATAAACCAGAGCCCTTTATACATGAGAACTCTTTATTTACCAGAGCCTTTTATAAACCAGAGTAAGTTATAAACCAGGGCTCTTTATAAACCAAAGCCTGTTATAAACCAGAGCCCATTATAAACCAGAGCTCTTTATAAACCAGAGCCCTTTATAAACCGAAGCCCTTTAAAAACTAAAGCCCTTTATAAACCAGAGCCTTTTATAAACTAGAGCCCGTTATAAACCAGAGTACATTAAAAACCAAAGCGCTTTATAAACCAGAGCCCGCTATAAACCAGAACCCTTTATAAACCAGATCTCTTTATAAACCAAAGCCCTTTATAATCCAGAGCCCGTTATAAACCAGAGCCCGTTTTAAACCAGAGCCCATTATAAAACAGAGCTATTTATAAACCATAGCTCTTTATTAACCAGAGCCCTTTATTAAACAGATCCCTTTAAAAACCAGAGCCCTTTATAAACCAAAGTCCTTTATAAACAAGAGCCCCTTAGAAACCAAAGCCGTTTAGATACCAAAGCCCTTTATAAACCAGAACCTGTTATAAACCAGAGCCCGTTATAAACCAGAGCCCTTTATAAACCAAAGCCAGTTATAAAACAGAGCCCATTATAAACCAGAGCCCTTTATAAACCAAAGCCGTTTATAAACAAGAGCCCTTTAGAAACCAAAGCCATTTAGATACCAAAGCCCTTTATAAACCAGAGCCTGTTATAAACCAGAGCCCGTTATAAACCAGAGTCCATTAAAAACCAAAGCGCTTTATAAACCAGAGCCCGTTATAAACCAGAATCCTTTATGAACCAGAGCTCTTTATAAACCAAAGCCCTTTACAATCCAGAGCCCGTTATAAACCAGAGCCCGTTATAAACCAGAGCCCTTTATAAACCAGAGCCTGTTATAAACCAGAGCGGCTTTATAAACCAGAGCCCTTTATAAACCAGAGCCTGTTATAAACCAGAGCCCTTTATACACGAGAACTCCTTATTAACCAGAGCCCTTTATAAACCAGAGTAAGTTATAAACCAGGGCTCTTTATAAACCAAAGCCTGTTATAAACCAGAGCCCATTATAAACCAGAGCTCTTTATAAACCAGAGCCCTTTATAAACCGAAGCCCTTTAAAAACTAAAGCCCTTTAGAAACCAAAGCCCTTTATATACCAGATCTCTTTATAAACCAAAGCCCTTTATAATCCAGAGCCCGTTATAAACCAGAGCCCGTTTTAAACCAGAGCCCATTATAAAACAGAGCTATTTATAACCCATAGCTCTTTATTAACCAGAGCCCTTTATTAAACAGATCCCTTTAAAAACCAGAGACCTTTATAAACCAACGCCCTTTATAAACCAAAGCCCTTTATAAACCAGAGCCTGTTATAAACCAGAGCCCGTTATAAACCAGAGTCCATTAAAAACCAAAGCGCTTTATAAACCAGAGCCCGTTATAAACCAGAATCCTTTATGAACCAGAGCTCTTTATAAACCAAAGCCGTTTATAATCCAGAGCCCGTTATAAACCAGAGCCCGTTATAAACCAGAGCCCTTTATAAACCAGAGCCTGTTATAAACCAGAGCCTTTTATAAACCAGAGCCCATTATAAACCAGAACCCTTTATAAACCAGAGCCTGTTATAAACCAAAGCCTTTTACAAACCAGAGCCGTTATAAACCAAAGCCCTTTATAAACCAGAGCCCTTTATAAACCAAACACCTTTATAAACTAGAGCCTGTAATAAACCAGAGCCATTTATGAATGAAAGCTCTTTATTAACCAGAGCCCTTTATCATCCAGAGCCCATTATAAACCAGAGTCCTTTATAAACAAGAGCTCTTTATTAACCAGAGCCCTTTATAAACCTGAGTCCTTTATAAACCAGAGCCCTTTATAAACCAGATCCCATTATTAACCAGGTCCCTTTAAAAACCAGAGCCCTTTTTAAACCAGAGCCTGTTATAATCCAAAGCCGTTATAAACCAAAACCCTTTATAAACCAGAGCCTGTTAAAACCCAAAGCCTGTTATGAACCAGATCCCGTTATAAACCAGAGCCCTTTATAAACCAAAGTCCTTTATAAACAAGAGCCCCTTAGAAACCAAAGCCGTTTAGATACGAAAGCCCTTTATATACCAGAGCCTGTTATAAACCAGAGCCCGTCATAAACCAGAGCCCTTTATAAACCAAAGCCTGTTATGAACCAGATCCCGTTATAAACCAGAGCCCTTTATAAACCAAAGTCCTTTATAAACAAGAGCCCCTTAGAAACCAAAGCCGTTTAGATACGAAAGCCCTTTATAAACCAGAGCCTGTTATAAACCAGAGCCTGTTATAAACAAGAGCCCTTTATAAACCAAAGCCAGTTATAAACCAGAGCCCATTATAAACCAGAGCCCTTCATAAACCAAAGCCGGTTATGAACCAGAGCCCGTTATAAACCAGAGCTCTTTATAAACCAGAGCATTTTATAAACCAAAGCCCTTTAAAAACTAAAGCCCTTTAGAAACCAAAGCCCTTTATATACCTGAGCCTGTTATAAACCAGAGCCCTTTACAAACCAAAGTCGGTTATTAACCAGAGCGCTTTATAAACCAAAGCCCGTTATATACCAGGGCCCATTATAAACCAAAGCCGCTTATAAACCAGAGCCTGTTACAAAACCTGAGACCTTTATAAACCAGAACCCTTTATAAACCAGAGCCCGTTATACCCCAAAGCCTGTTATGAACCAGATCCCGTTATAAACCAGAGCCCTTTATAAACCAAAGTCCTTTATAAACAAGAGCCCCTTAGAAACCAAAGCCGTTTAGATACCAAAGCCCTTTATAAACCAGAACCTGTTATAAACCAGAGCCCGTTATAAACCAGAGCCCTTTATAAACCAAAGCCAGTTATAAAACAGAGCCCATTATAAACCAGAGCCCTTTATAAACCAAAGTCCTTTATAAACAAGAGCCCTTTAGAAACCAAAGCCGTTTAGATACCAAAGCCCTTTATAAACCAGAGCCTGTTATAAACCAGAGCCCGTTATAAACCAGAGTCCATTAAAAACCAAAGCGCTTTATAAACCAGAGCCCGTTATAAACCAGAATCCTTTATGAACCAGAGCTCTTTATAAACCAAAGCCCTTTATAATCCAGAGCCCGTTATAAACCAGAGCCCGTTATAAAACAGAGCCCTTTATAAACCAGAGCCCATTATTAACCAGGTCTCTTTAAAAACCAGAGCCCTTTATGAACCAGAGCCTGTTATAAACCAGAGCCCGTTATAAACCAGAGCCCTTTATAAACCAAAGCCCGTTATAAACCAGTGCCCTTTATAAACCAGAGCCTGTTATAAACCAGAGCCCGTTATAAACAAGAGCCCTTTATAAACCAAAGTCCTTTATAAACAAGAGCCCTTTAGAAACCAAAGCCGTTTAGATACCAAAGCCCTTTATAAACCAGAGCCTGTTATAAACCAGAGCCCGTTATAAACCAGAGTCCATTAAAAACCAAAGCGCTTTATAAACCAGAGCCCGTTATAAACCAGAATCCTTTATGAACCAGAGCTCTTTATAAACCAAAGCCGTTTATAATCCAGAGCCCGTTATAAACCAGAGCCCGTTATAAACCAGAGCCCTTTATAAACCAGAGCCTGTTATAAACCAGAGCCCTTTATAAACCAGAGCCCATTATAAACCAGAACCCATTATAAACTAGAGGTTTTTATAAACCAAAGCCTTTTACAAACCAGAGCCGTTATAAACCAAAGCCCTTTATAAACCAGAGCCCTTTATAAACCAAACACCTTTATAAACTAGAGCCTGTAATAAACCAGAGCCATTTATGTATGAAAGCTCTTTATTAACCAGAGCCCTTTATCAACCAGAGCCCATTATAAACCAGAGTCCTTTATAAACAAGAGCTCTTTATTAACCAGAGCCCTTTATAAACCTGAGTCCTTTATAAACCAGAGCCCTTTATAAACCAGATCCCATTATTAACCAGGTCCCTTTAAAAACCAGAGCTCTTTATAAACCAGAGCCTGTTATAATTCAAAGCCGTTATAAACCAAAACCCTTTATAAACCAGAGCCTGTTAAAACCCAAAGCCTGTTATGAACCAGATCCCGTTATAAACCAGAGCCCTTTATAAACCAAAGTCCTTTATAAACAAGAGCCCCTTAGAAACCAAAGCCGTTTAGATACGAAAGCCCTTTATAAACCAGAGCCTGTTATAAACCAGAGCCTGTTATAAACCAGAGCCCTTTATAAACCAAAGCCCGTTATAAACCAGAGCACTTTATAAACCAGAGCCTGTTATAAACCAGAGCCCGTTATAAACAAGAGCCCTTTATAAACCAAAGCCAGTTATAAACCAGAGCACTTTATGAACCAGAGCCCTTTACAAACCAGAGTCCATTAAAAACCAACGCCCTTTATAAACCAAAGTCCTTTATAAACAAGAGCCCTTTAGAAACCAAAGCCGTTTAGATACCAAAGCCCTTTATAAACCAGAGCCTGTTATAAACCAGAGCCCGTTATAAACCAGAGCTCTTTATGAACCAGAGCATTTTATAAACCAAAGCCCTTTAAAAACTAAAGCCCTTTAGAAACCAAAGCCCTTTATATACCAGAGCCTGTTATAAACCAGAGCCCTTTATAAACCAAAGTCGGTTATAAACCAGAGCGCTTTATAAACCAAAGCCCGTTATAAACCAGGGCCCATTATAAACCAAAGCCGCTTATAAACCAGAGCCTGTTGCAAAACCTGAGCCCTTTATAAACCAGAACCCTTTATAAACCAGAGCCTATTATAATCCAAAGCCGTTATAAACCAATACCCTTTATAAACCAGAGCCTGTTAAAACCCAAAGCCTGTTATGAACCAGATCCCGTTATAAACCAGAGCCCTTTATAAACCAAAGTCCTTTATAAACAAGAGCCCCTTAGAAACCAAAGTCGTTTAGATACGAAAGCCCTTTATAAACCAAAGCCAGTTATAAACCAGAGCCCATTATAAACCAGAGCCCTTTATAAACCAAAGCCGGATATGAACCAGAGCCCGTTATAAACCAGAGCACTTTATGAACCAAAGCCCTTTACAAACCAGAGTCCATTAAAAACCAAAGCCCTTTATAAACCAAAGTCCTTTATAAACAAGAGCCCTTTAGAAACAAAAGCCGTTTAGATACCAAAGCCCTTTATAAACCAGAGCCCGTTATAAACCAGAGTCAATTAAAAACCAAAGCGCTTTATAAACCAGAGCCCGTTATAAACCAGAGTCCATTAAAAACCAAAGCCCTTTATAAACAAAAGTCCTTTATAAACAAGAGCCCTTTAGAAACCAAAGCCGTTTAGATACCAAAGCCCTTAATAAACCAGAGCCCGTTATAAACCAGAGCCCTTTATAAACCAGAGCCTGTTATAAACCAGAGCGGCTTTATAAACCAGAGCCCTTTATAAACCAGAGCCTGTTATAAACCAGAGCCCTTTATACACGAGAACTCTTTATTAACCAGAGCCCATTATAAACCAGAGCTCTTTATAAAGCAGAGCCCTTTATAAACCGAAGCCCTTTAAAAACTAAAGCCCTTTAGAAACCAAAGCCCTTTATAAACCAGAGCCTGTTATAAACCAGAGCCCGTTATAAACCAGAGTCCATTAAAAACCAAAGCGCTTTATAAACCAGAGCCCGTTATAAACCAGATCCCTTTATAAACCAGAGCCCGTTATACCCCGAAGCCTGTTATGAACCAGATCCCGTTATAAACCAGAGCCCTTTATAAACCAAAGTCCTTTATAAACAAGAGCCCCTTAGAAACCAAAGCCGTTTAGATACCAAAGCCCTTTATAAACCAGAACCTGTTATAAACCAGAGCCCGTTATAAACCAGAGCCCTTTATAAACCAAAGCCGGTTATAAAACAGAGCCCGTTATAAACCAGAGTCCTTTATAAACCAGAGCCTTTTATAAACCAGAGCCCATTATAAAACAGAGCTCTTTATTAACCAGAGCCCTTTATTAACAGATCCCTTTAAAATCCAGAGCCCTTTATAAACCAACGCATTTTATAAACCAAAGCCCTTTATAAACCAGAGCCCTTTATAAACCAAAGTCCTTTATAAACAAGAGCCCCTTAGAAACCAAAGCCGTTTAGATACCAAAGCCCTTTATAAACCAGAACCTGTTATAAACCAGAGCCCGTTATAAACCAGAGCCCTTTATAAACCAAAGCCAGTTATAAAACAGAGCCCATTATAAACCAGAGCCCTTTATAAACCAAAGCCGTTTATGAACCAGAGCCCATTACAAACCAGAGTCCATTAAAAACCAAAGCCCTTTATAAAACAAAGTCCTTTATAAACAAGAGCCCTTTAGAAACCAAAGCCGTTTAGATACCAAAGCCCTTTATAAACCAGAGCCTGTTATAAACCAGAGCCCGTTATAAACCAGAGTCCATTAAAAACCAAAGCGCTTTATAAACCAGAGCCCGTTATAAACCAGAGTCCATTAAAAACCAAAGCCCTTTATAAACCAAAGTCCTTTATAAACAAGGGCCCTTTAGAAACCAGAGCCCGTTATAAACCAGAGCCCTTTATAAACCAGAGCGGCTTTATAAACTTGAGCCCTTTATAAACCAGAGCCTGTTATAAACCAGAGCCCTTTATACATGAGAACTCTTTATTTACCAGAGCCTTTTATAAACCAGAGTAAGTTATAAACCAGGGCTCTTTATAAACCAAAGCCTGTTATAAACCAGAGCCCATTATAAACCAGAGCTCTTTATAAACCAGAGCCCTTTATAAACCGAAGCCCTTTAAAAACTAAAGCCCTTTATAAACCAGAGCCTTTTATAAACTAGAGCCCGTTATAAACCAGAGTACATTAAAAACCAAAGCGCTTTATAAACCAGAGCCCGCTATAAACCAGAACCCTTTATAAACCAGATCTCTTTATAAACCAAAGCCCTTTATAATCCAGAGCCCGTTATAAACCAGAGCCCGTTTTAAACCAGAGCCCATTATAAAACAGAGCTATTTATAAACCATAGCTCTTTATTAACCAGAGCCCTTTATTAAACAGATCCCTTTAAAAACCAGAGCCCTTTATAAACCAAAGTCCTTTATAAACAAGAGCCCCTTAGAAACCAAAGCCGTTTAGATACCAAAGCCCTTTATAAACCAGAACCTGTTATAAACCAGAGCCCGTTATAAACCAGAGCCCTTTATAAACCAAAGCCAGTTATAAAACAGAGCCCATTATAAACCAGAGCCCTTTATAAACCAAAGCCGTTTATAAACAAGAGCCCTTTAGAAACCAAAGCCATTTAGATACCAAAGCCCTTTATAAACCAGAGCCTGTTATAAACCAGAGCCCGTTATAAACCAGAGTCCATTAAAAACCAAAGCGCTTTATAAACCAGAGCCCGTTATAAACCAGAATCCTTTATGAACCAGAGCTCTTTATAAACCAAAGCCCTTTACAATCCAGAGCCCGTTATAAACCAGAGCCCGTTATAAACCAGAGCCCTTTATAAACCAGAGCCTGTTATAAACCAGAGCGGCTTTATAAACCAGAGCCCTTTATAAACCAGAGCCTGTTATAAACCAGAGCCCTTTATACACGAGAACTCTTTATTAACCAGAGCCCTTTATAAACCAGAGTAAGTTATAAACCAGGGCTCTTTATAAACCAAAGCCTGTTATAAACCAGAGCCCATTATAAACCAGAGCTCTTTATAAACCAGAGCCCTTTATAAACCGAAGCCCTTTAAAAACTAAAGCCCTTTAGAAACCAAAGCCCTTTATATACCAGATCTCTTTATAAACCAAAGCCCTTTATAATCCAGAGCCCGTTATAAACCAGAGCCCGTTTTAAACCAGAGCCCATTATAAAACAGAGCTATTTATAACCCATAGCTCTTTATTAACCAGAGCCCTTTATTAAACAGATCCCTTTAAAAACCAGAGACCTTTATAAACCAACGCCCTTTATAAACCAAAGCCCTTTATAAACCAGAGCCCGTTATAATCCAAAGCCGTTATAAACCAAAACCCTTTATAAACCAGAGCCCGTTATACCCCAAAGCCTGTTATGAACCAGATCCCTTTATAAACCAGAGCCCTTTATAAACCAAAGTCCTTTATAAACAAGAGCCCCTTAGAAACCAAAGCCGTTTAGATACCAAAACCCTTTATAAACAAGAACCTGTTATAAACCAGAGCCCGTTATAAACCAGAGCCCTTTATAAACCAAAGCCAGTTATAAAACAGAGCCCATTATAAACCAAAGCCGTTCAGCTACCAAAGCCCTTTATAAACCAGAGCCTGTTATAAACCAGAGCCCGTTATAAACCAGAGTCCATTAAAAACCAAAGCGCTTTATAAACCAGAGCCTGTTATAAACCAGAATCCTTTATGAACCAGAGCTCTTTATAAACCAAAGCCCTTTATAATCCAGAGCCCGTTATAAACCAGAGCCTGTTATAAACCAGAGCGGCTTTATAAACCAGAGCCCTTTATAAACCAGAGCCTGTTATAAACTAGAGCCCTTTATACTGAAGAACTCTTTATTAACCAGAGCCCTTTATAAACCAGAGTAAGTTATAAACCAGGGCTCTTTATAAACCAAAGCCTGTTATAAACCAGAGCCCATTATAAACCAGAGCTCTTTATAAACCAGAGCCCTTTATAAACCGAAGCCCTTTAAAAACTAAAGCCCTTTAGAAACCATAGCCCTTTATATACCAGAGCCTGTTATAAACCAGAGCCTTTTATAAACCAAAGCCGGTTATAAACCAGTGCACGTTATAAACCAGGGCCCTTTATCTACCAAAACCGGTTATAAATCTGAGCCTGTTATAGACCAGAGCGCTTTATAAACCAAAGCCCGTTATAAACCAGGGCCCATTATAAACCAAAGCCGCTTATAAACCAGAGCCTGTTACAAAACCTGAGCCCTTTATAAACCAGAACCCTTTATAAACCAGAGCCCGTTATAAATCAAAGACGGTTATAAACCAGAGCCCGTTACAAACCAGAGTCTGTCACAAAACCAAAGCCCTTTAGAAACCAGAACCCTTTATAAACCAGAGCCCGTTATAAACCAGAGCCCTTTATAAACCAGAGCCCATTATAAACCAGAACCCTTTATAAACTAGAGCTTTTTATAAACCAAAGCCTTTTACAAACCAGAGCCGTTATAAACCAAAGCCCTTTATAAACCAGAGCCTGTTATAAACAGGAGCGCTTTATAAACCATAGCCCTTTATAAACCAAACACCTTTATAAACTAGAGCCTGTAATAAACCAGAGCCCTTTATAAATGAAAGCTCTTTATTAACCAGAGCCCTTTATAAACCAGAGCCCGTTATAAACCAGAGTCCTTTATAAACAAGAGCTCTTTATTAACCAGAGCCCTTTATAAACCTGAGTCCTTTATAAACCAGAGCCCTTTATGAACCAGAGCCCATTATTAACCAGGTCCCTTTAAAAACCAGAGCCCTTTATAAACCAGAGCCTGTTATAATCCAAAGCCGTTATAAACCAAAACCCTTTATAAACCAGAGCCATTTAAAACCCAAAGCCTGTTATGAACCAGATCCCGTTATAAACCAGAGCCCTTTATAAACCAAAGTCCTTTATAAACAAGAGCCCCTTAGAAACCAAAGCCGTTTAGATACGAAAGCCCTTTATAAAACAGAGCCTGTTATAAACCAGAGCCCGTTATAAACCAAAGCCCTTTATAAACCAAAGCCTGTTATGAACCGGATCCCGTTATAAACCAGAGCCCTTTATAAACCAAAGTCCTTTATAAACAAGAGCCCCTTAGAAACCAAAGCCGTTTAGATACGAAAGCCCTTTATAAACCAGAGCCTGTTATAAACCAGAGCCCGTTATAAACAAGAGCCCTCTATAAACCAAAGCCAGTTATAAACCAGAGCCCATTATAAACCAGAGCCCTTTATAAACCAAAGCCGGTTATGAACCAGAGCCCGTTATAAACCAGAGCACTTTATGAACCAGAGCCCTTTACAAACCAGAATCCATTAAAAACCAAAGCCCTTTATAAACCAAAGTCCTTTATAAACAAGAGCCCTTTAGAAACCAAAGCCGTTTAGATACCAAAGCCCTTTATAAACCAGAGCCTGTTATAAACCAGAGCCCGTTATAAACCAGAGCTCTTTATAAACCAGAGCATTTTATAAACCAAAGCCCTTTAAAAACTAAAGCCCTTTAGAAACCAAAGCCCTTTATATACCAGAGCCTGTTATAAACCAGAGCCCTTTATAAACCAAAGTCGGTTATAAACCAGAGCGCTTTATAAACCAAAGCCCGTTATAAACCAGGGCCCATTATAAACCAAAGCTGCTTATAAACCAGAGCCTGTTACAAAACCTGAGCCCTTTATAAACCAGAACCCTTTATACACCAGAGCCCGCTATAAACCAAAGCCCTTTAAAAACCAGACGGCTTTATAAACCAGAGCCCTTTATAAACCAATACCCTTTAGAATCCAAAGCCCTTTAGAATAATAATCTGGAAATGTTCTTCAGGTGATAGAAAGCCGACATTGTAATTGTCTTTCAATGCTTTTGGAGGTTCAAGTCTTAATCCAGTACTACACCTAGATTTCGGGCCTGATCAGTGGTTACTAGCTGAAGTGACTGAAGCTGTGTGCTAACTTTAGATCTCTCCTCTATTGGTCCAAAGATTATTACTTCAGTTTTGTTTTTATTCAGTTGAAGAAAATGATGGCACATCCAGGCATTGATTTCTTGTAAGCATTTCCTCAGTGCTTGAATTGGTTCATAGTCACCTGGTGACATGGTGATGTAAAGCTGTGTGTCGTCTGCATAGTTATGGTAGCTGATGTTGTTGTTTTTTATTAACTGAGCGAGAGGGACCATGTAGATATTGAATAGGAGGGGACCCAGGATGGATCCTTGGGGAACCCCACATGTGATTTTTGTCATCTCTGATGTAAAGTTGCCTACTGACACAAAAAAGTCCCTGTCCTTTAAGTAGGATTTAAACCAGTTGAGAGCTGTACCAGGGAGGCCGACCCAGTTTTCCAGGCACTCTAAGGATGGAGTGATCTACAGTATCGAATGCTGCACTGAGGTCAAATAGTACCAGCACTGTGGTTCTTCTGCAGTCTGTATTTATACGGATGTCATTAAACACCTTGATAAGGGTGGTCTCTGTACTGTGGTGAGCACGGAAACCTGACTGGAAAACGTCAAAGCGGCTGGTCAGATCTAAGAAAGTGTTTAATTGTTGAAACACAGCTTTTTCAATAATCTTACTGATAAAGGGGATGTTTGATATCGGCCTGTAGTTCTGGAGTAGTAGTTTGTCTAAACTGTTCTTTTTCAGCAGTGGTTTGATATTTGCTGTTTTTAGCGACTGCGGGAAAACACCTGACAGAAGGGACGTGTTTATTATCGGAGTCAAATCAGACGCTATGACAGGCAAAACTTTCTTAAAGAAAGCTGTGGGTAAAACATCAAGGCAGCAGCAGGAGAACCTTAGCTGCTGCATGATTTCCTCTAAGCTTTTGTAGTTTATTTGGCTGAATTGGGACATTTGGTCAAGATCAATTCCAGTTGGAGACAACTTTGGTACTGAACTTGATATGGATGTATAAACTGATCCTCTGATCTTTAGGATTTTCTCAGTAAAGAAATTAGCAAATTCATTGCAGGCCCGGGTGGAGTGGAGTTCAGGAGCCACGGACACAGGAGGATTTGTTAACTTGTCGACTGTGGCAAATAACGCACGAGTATTATTAATGTTCTTGTTAATGATTTCAGAGAAGAAAGATTCTCTTGCATTTTTCAATTGTAAGCTATATTTGTAAAGTCTCTCTTTATAGATGTCATAGTGAACCTGGAGTTTCGTCTTTCTCCACCTGCGTTCAGCTTTTTGACACTCCCTTTTTTCACTTCTAACTGCTGGAGCACTTCTCCAAGGAGATTTTTTTTTTTTTTCCGGAAAAGACTTTCACTTTAATTGGAGCAATGCAGGTAATGATGTCTGAGACTTTAGACTGAAAGTTATCTACTAGCTCATCTACTGAGTTGCACCCCAAGGTTGAAGTAGCAGAGTAAGCTTGAATAAAGGTTTCTGTGGCATTTTCCTTAAAGGTGCATTTTCTTATGATGTCCCTTCGGCTAAATGAGTCACTGGAAATGATGCCCTCAAAGGTAATAGAAAAGTGATCGGATAGGGCAACATCAGTAACACTGACTTTAGAAATCTTCAGACCTTTAGTGATGATCAAGTCTAAAATATGTCCCTGTTTGTGCGTTGGTTGTTTAACATGTTGAGTTAAACCAAAGTTTCTAAGTGTGTCACACAGTTCTTTTGCACTTCTGTCTTCAGGGTTGTCAGCGTGAAAGTTAAAGTCTCCCACAATAACTAAACATTCTAAATCAATGCATATCAAAGACAGGAGGTCACTAAAATCATTTTAAAAAGTTTGACGTGGACTTAGGAGGCCTGTAAACATTTAGAAACATAGTTTGTACCGGGCTCTTTACCTGCAGAGCCAAATGTTCAAAAGAGTAAAATTTTCCCAAAAACACATTTTTACACTTCAACGAGTCATTAAACAATGTTGCCACTCCTCCACCTTTCCTTTGCTGTCTGCTCTCGCAAAGAAAATTGTAATTTGGAGGAGACGACTCCAACAGAATATGTGCTTCATTAAGTTCATGTAAACATGTTTCTGTTAAAAACATCAACATTATTGTTAATAATAAAGTCATTAATTAAAAGGGATTTTCCTGACAGTGATCTAATGTTTAATAAAGCCAGTTTATATGATTTAGTGGTTGATGTTGTCTCTGTAGCAGGCTGCATCTGACAGTTTATGACTCTTAAGTGTCTGTTCCTGTTTGTTCCCATTTTGTTTTTCTTATTTCTGCCACGTATCATCACAGATATTCCATAAGCTCCGGTGTAAGGCCCAAGCTGATGCTGGAAACTGTTATGTCTGATAAGCTTGTTGCCAGGGCCCGGTGTGTATCACGGAGAAGTTATCTGAAGGTCCTGACGTTCCGTGATATGTAGAGGAGGATCTGGGGCTCTGCTGCTTTTAGAAGATGCTGGTTTTTTCACATAGCTGCGGCTTTCAGAATGGCTATGTGGAGAGGATGTCAACTGTAGGCCAATCTTGAAGACTTTGTTCATGTTATGAGAAAATTCCAGAAAAGGAACCTCTGGGCTTTGTGGAGAAGAGGGGGAATTGGGTGCAGTTTGGACTGGTGTCTGTGGGGATGGGGGTTTTTGGTTCTCTTTGGAATTTAAAGGGGAGTCCTATTTTTGTCCTGCTGAGATCTGGGATGAATCCTCCTGTAGTTCTGACGTAGGCTCTTTCTGTGTCATCTTTTTGGCCATCTTTATCTTGGCTTGTTCAGGCTGTACTGGGCTTATTGTGTGTTTAGGCACTGGTTGAGCTTTGTTTTGGAACAAAGCTGATGGTGCATGATTAACAGAATAGAAAATGTTTGATATCAGCCGTTTCGCTCCTGACCTATTTAAAGAGAAACCATCTCTGTTGAACAGATGTCTCCTCTCCCAAAACATGTTAAAGTTGTCTATGAACATTACAGTTGTTTGTTTGCATGTTGCATCCAGTCATTTGTTTAACATCAGAACTCTGGAAAACATTTCATCTCCACAATTAATGGGCACATGAGGGCCGCTGAGAAACACCTTGACATTAAGACCATCAACTAAATTGAGCAGACGTATGTAATCCTGTTTCAGTATCTCTGATTTTCTCAGGGCTGCGTCGCCCAAGGCTTCAGCTTGTATGATGAGTTATTCCAAGGTCGGGCGTTTTTTCATGATCTCTGAAAGGATGTCTGTTACATTAGACACCAGGCCACAGTTCAAGGGTTATAAATCAACACCTCTGTTTTTCTTGTTACAGAAATGTTTAATCCCACTTATAGATCCATTGCATAATATTATGTCCTTGGCCCTGTGACCTTTTTTTCTCTGGTAGCTTAGAGTGAAGATTATTTGCATACCTTTGATTGTCGTTGTGATCCTTCTGGGTCTCATGTGTGGGTTCTCTCCGGGTACTCCAGCTTCCCCCCAGTCCAAAAACATGACTGTTAGGTTAATTGCCTTCTCTAAATTCTCCATAGGTGTGAGTGTGAATTGTTGTTTGTCTGTGTTGCCCTACGATTGACTGGCAACCTGTCCAGGGTGGACCCCGCCTCTCACCCGTAGACATCTGGAGATAGGCACCAGCACCTCTTGCGTCCCCCGCTTTGGAAAAAACATTTCAGAAAATGGATGAATGGATGGATGGATGGATGGATGGATGGATGGATGGATGGATGGATGGATGGATGGATGGATGGATGTACTTGATATACATGAAGTCATTCATTCAGGTATTCATTATCTTTATGTTTTCAATCTGTAGAATGCTGGCTATAATGATGACAGCAAAACGGACACTTTGGCTAATGGGGAGGAAGAACCCAGTTGTTCCAGCAATGAGGATGAACTCAATAATGAGATCTCTTCCACAACTACCCTGATTGATATGAACATACAAAAGGTACACTTACAGTTTTAGCCTTATAGGGAATTTTTGTTTGCTTTTTTGGGGGATAGGGCAAAGCACTAGGCCAGGGATTCCCAAACTGAGCTGCCACTAGGGATTGCACATGATGAGATCTGTAATGGCTGTCTGACCAAGTTTTTTTTTCCCTTACCATTAAGACATGTTAAATTAACATTTTCTTTGTAAAAATTAAAATCAAAAACAGTAAATATAATTAATAGAATAAAAATATATCGTAATGATCCGTATTAGTCTTTAATGCCAAGTGCTGTTGCAAACTTACTGGTTGTTTTGGGGTTATGCAGGAAGAAACACAAATACAACAGCCACAACAAAAATACAAAAGCCGCAGCACAAATAAAAAAGCAGCAACACTATTACTAAAGCTGCAAAAGAAATACAAATGCCACAACAGAAATACAAAAGCCTCAACAGAAATTAAAGACCCGCAACACAAATGCAAAAGCTGCAACGCAAATGCAAAAGCCGCAACACAATTACAAAAGCTGCAACGCCATTACAAAAGCCACAACACAAATACAAAAGCTGCATCAGAAATACAAAATCTGCAAAATAAATAAAAAAAGCTGTAACATAAATACAAAGGCAACAACAGAAATACAGAAGCCGCAACAGAAACACAAAATCTGCAACATAAATACAAAAGCTGCAACAGAAACACAAAAGTAGAAACAGAAATACAAAAGCCGCAACAGATATATAAAACCACAACGGAAATATAGACCTACAACAGAAGTTACGCAACAGTTGGTCGTTTATACACAAAGACATTGTATACATAGATGCCTCATTGGACGTTTGCCAATGTGACTGGATCTGTATCTTGGATCTCACCACAGTTCAGACAGCTGCAGTCAGAATGAATAGGAGGTGCCTTTTATCTCATTTTAATCAAATGAACGATGATTTAGAGATAATATTATTACAATAATCTCTTACATGTCACAAACCCTTAAACGACCAAAAACAAATTCTAAAATTACCTTTTTGTTAGATTACACATATTTATTCAGATTAAAAACTATTTAAACTGAACTCAAACTGGATGAAATATATTCCAAGTTAAATATTTTGCAATTAAATATTATTATGATAAACACAAAGCTTTATATCAATATATTATAAGAATATGTTTAACATATATATATATGTTTATATAGTATATTATAAAATATCATTCAGTATTTTTAAGGATAGCTCTTTGATAATGAGTATTATGATCTATAAAGGGAAACTTTATAGTTTCAGTGCTATGATGACCTCTAAAGCGAGACTGCAGCTCTTCAAAAACCTTAAACTGTGAACAGCACAGATTTTGAATGGACTCTTAAACCCCTCTTCCCCTTTTATTTCTTTAAGTTTGCTTATTTTCAGTAGTAGTGTTTTGCTTAGTTATTAGATATAATATTGTGTGATTGTAGCTAATAAAGGTACCATTGTATTTTAACCTGTGGTCTTTTGTGTTCATTTTACACAGTGAATGATTTATCACTCAGGCTGGATTCACTATTCTATCACTAGCATCCAAATGAACAGAGACACATTTATTTTGTTGGTGATTAACAAGGTTGCTAAGAAACATAGCCTAAATTACTAAATTGGTGAAAGACAACTAGATTATTAACAGCTGGATGCAGAAGTCTAACCCTTTATGAAAAGGGCTTAAACCCTGGTCCGTAAGCAAGTTACAGTTAAAATCATTCAACTGATAATAAATAACTAGCTTTACAACTGATTTGAATGACCTATTAATTATCCAACTCCCAGGTCTACTTATCTATTAGATGCATAATCTTTACAGTCTACAAAGTAATAAAATAGCCAGTTTCCCTTGCTTTAGAGCCCGTTAGCGGGCCCGTTTCTTTAGCTCCAGTGCCCATTATCAGGCCAGTTTCTTTAGCTCCAGAGCCCATTAGTGGGCAAGTTTCTTTAGCTCCAGAGCTCATTAGCGGGCAAGTTTCTTTAGCTCCAGAGCCCATTAGCGGGCAAGTTTCTTTAGCTCCAGAGCTCATTAGTGGGCAAGTTTCTTTAGCTCCAGAGCCCATTAGCGGGCCAGTTTCCCTTGCTTTATAGCCCATTAGCAGGCCAGTTTCCCTTGCTTTAGAGCCTGTTAGCGGGCTAGTTTCTTTCGCTTCAGAGCCCAATAGCGGGCCAGTTTCTTTAGCTCCAGAGCCCATTAGCGGGCCAGTTGCCCTTGCTTTATAGCCCATTAGCAGGCCAGTTTCCCTTGCTTTAGAGCCCGTTAGCGGGCTAGTTTCTTTCGCTTCAGAGCCCAATAGCGGGCCAGTTTCTTTAGCTCCAGAGCCCATTAGCGGGCCAGTTGCCCTTGCTTTATAGCCCATTAGCAGGCCAGTTTCCCTTGCTTTAGAGCCCGTTAGCGGGCTAGTTTCTTTCGCTTCAGAGCCCAATAGCGGGCCAGTTTCTTTAGCTCCAGAGCCCATTAGCGGGCCAGTTGCCCTTGCTTTAGAGCCCGTTAGCGGGCCAGTTTCTATAGCTCCAGAGCCCATTAGCGGGCCAGTTAGCCTAGTGTCAGAGTCAATTAGCAGACCAGTTAGCCTAGCACCAGAAGCTTTTAGTGGGACAGTTAGCCTAGCGCCAGATGCCAATAGCGGGCCAATTAGCGTTGCCCCAGATGCCATTAGCGGGCCAGTTAGCCTAGCTGAGAGGCCATTATTAGTCTAGTTAGCCTAGTGCCAGAGGCCAATAGTGGGCTGTTTAGCCTACAGTGGGCGCTGGTTGGAAATGGACACTTCACTCACGCTCCCCGTGTTTCACGAATTGCGTGAAAAACATGTGACTACTATAGCCACTAGGTGGCAGTTTGAGTCCATTTCAGCGTCCCATGAGTCAGGATTAGATAGCTTCTTTTTTTAGCTGGGAGGGGCATTATGTGTTGCGAGCAATTAGCGTAGAGGGTAGAGTGAGTGGTCTGCTGTTCTGAAGGTTGAGGGTTCAGTCCCAGCTGTAGCTGAGTAATGTTTTTCTATTTTTTTTTTTATCACTTTTTTATTACATTAGACCATAGGGATTATCATTCTACATTTTTATCTTACTGTACATATAGGTCTATTATATTGCATGCCTTATAGCCACAGTGTTTAGATATTTTTATAATTCTATATGTGTCATGGTCTGGCGGTGTTTGTGAATGAGAGATGGTGCGGCTCGGCTCATGTTCACGTGAAGCAGCAGATATGCAGCCCAGATGTGGAATTACTCTCAGTGAGTTTAAGACTTTAGAGTTTAATATCTGCTGCGGGAGTTCGGTCACGTGATCGTGCTGTGCGTTTCCAAAGCGTGGTTAACAATTTTCAGACTAGAGTCTGAGACGGATTCCCATTCAGAATGACTCCCGCTGCTCCACCACTCCCATTCTTGTTTTTTTTTTTTTTCTTTGAGCTCCGGAGAAAAACTCAGAGCGGAAGCAGTGATGGTTTTTGTGGGTCGTGTAGTTTTTTGACTTGCATTATAGTGTAGGCTTCAAGCAAAAAAAGTACAAAATGGCGGCGCTGCGCCAGTACTGGATTTTTTTTCTTTCTATTTTATTTTATTTTTTGGCATCGATCCTAGTTTTTTTTTTGTTATTATTGGTTTGCTCCCGCTCCCCTCTTTGTTAAATAATTGGTCAACCAAAATAATGTTATTATTAAACCAATAATCAATAAATAAGGATTTATGTTTAAACAATATGTCTTTATTGTTCCAGATGAAATATTTTTTGGGTGAAAAGTTGTGTTTGAAAATAAGGGACCATGAAAGGAAGGCCTGGCAGTGAAAGGCTGACATTTTTATCGGGACTTTATCAATATCATAGTTACAGGTTAAGAAAAAGCTCAAACCACCCAGTTTTGACAGCAAGTGACATGGTATAACGTTCCAAATAGAGTTAGGGTTTTTAAAGAAGTGTTTCAGCCAATTTATTTTAAAGGTATTATTTACAGTAAAGAAATCGATAAAGTTTAATCCACCCTTTTCATAGGGATTTGTTAGAACAGACTTCTTCACTCTGTTCCACTCTCCCCACGCTCACACAATACGTCACATACAACCAGGAACAATAAAAGGCTGGACCTTTTTTATGCAAATGTTAAGGATGCATACACCTCCGCACCCCTCCCCCCGCTGGGTCGTTCAGATCACAACCTTTTCTACCTGCCCCCCATTACATTCCACTGGTGAGAAGGACAATTGCACAGTCAGAGAAAGTTTGGTCGGATGACGCCACTGAGGAGCTGAGGGATTGTTTCAGCACCACAGTCTGGAGCATGTTCCAAAGCTCTCATGGTGAGGACTCAACAACCTGACTGAATGCATCACTGACTACATGACCTTCTGTGTGGAGAGCATTGTGCCTACACCAAGTTTGCAGATGAGTTAAACAGCTTCTTCACCCGGTTTGACTCCCCTCACACTGGTCCCCTCCTTGCCCTCAACTCTCCACACACCTCCAACCACCAGCCCCCCAGAGACCTTTCCCCTCCACCGCCGCCACTCCCACCAACCCCCGACCCATCCTCAGCTCCAGTCGTGCCTTCCTCCCCCCTCACAGTAACACCAATGCAGGAAAAGGCAGCTGAGGACGCTGAAACAGAGGAAGGCCTCAGGACCAGACGGCCTCCCCCCAGGCTGCTGAGGACCTGTGCAGATGAGCTCTGTCAGATCCTCAGCTACATGTACAACCTGAGCCTCAGCCTGTGGAAGACCTCCTGTGTGGTTCCGGTTCCCATATCAGCCAGATTGGAGCAGTGGTTCTGGAGGAAACTTATTTGGAAAATTCCTGAAATGTTTGCATTTCTGGCCTCTAATAGTATATTTGATTCCAGTTATCTCTAAAAGTAATAAAGCCAAACACTTCAAACTTGGTAGATCTATGGAGGGTCCTAAAAATATTCAATCCCTAAAATATTGGCCACATTGGAGCAGTGGTTCAAACTTATTTGGAAAATTCCTGACATTTTTGGCGTCCAATACTAGCATCTTTAACTTCAATTATCTCAATAAAGCTAAACACTTCAATTTTCACAATCGATACAAACATTCCCACAAATGTCCAATGTGAAAGATTATGAGGATATGAACAATTGTTGTGAAGAAATCTTTATTTAAAAATCTAAAGCAGCTTTGTTTCCAACACAGTGCTATTTAAACAAGTACACAGCGGGATCTAATTTGTCATATTGATAACATGTCAGGTTTAGAATATGAACAAAATTAAAAACAATTATGTTGCATATACTCTAGATTTATTATCCTAATTATGTACAGCATTATAAAACAAAATTACAAGCAGGTTTATCAATACAGAAGATCCAACAATAACTGCCTTGCTCATTCTCCGACATTGTATACTGAGACTTTACTAAAACTGTTTTCATAACCCTGAAATGAGAACAGCTAAAATGTGATTCTACTTGACATCTAAATGTAACAGTGGTCGGGTAGACCCTCCTCCAGTGTAGACCCTCCTCCAGGGCAGACACCTCAGCAGACAGCTGGTCCCGCCATGGAGCACCACTGACTGCCTCCAACACGTTCTCCCCTCCTCATCCTCTGGCATGTCATCCTCTGGGGCCGTGATGTCACCGGCTCCCAGGCAGATGTTGTGCAGGACAGCACATGCCGTTATGACCTGTAGAAAAAAAAAGACAAAAATATTTACTTTTATTCAGTCATCTATCTTTTTTCATTATCTTTATTACATGACTTATTAGAATTTAAATTTTACTTGATCAAGATCCACTATTTAACTTATTTTTTCCTTTTTATATTTTTTTAACCTTTATTATGTTTTTTTTTATATATAAAATTGCAAATAAAATCAGGCAGTAAGGGGATAACAATTTAGACAAAAAATGATTTATTTCTCAACAGTTTGGCTTCTCAACACAACATTAGTGATAGTGAAAGTAGTGATTTAAGTCAGTTATTTACAGGGTTTGTACACATTTAACTATTCAATTCAAATTACTAAAGTTACAAACAAATAAATTACAAACTTACAAATAAATATAAAATTTGATACTTAAACATATTCATCAATCTGCTGACAAGCGTTTATTTAATAACTTGTATACAGTGATGGGCAGTAGCGCCACTACATGTAGCGAAGCTATTAGTTTAACTACATTTTCCAGTAGCTTGACCGTAGCGTCGCTGCTTTATTTAACAAGTAACTTTCCAGTAGTGACGTTATTATTTTTATCAAGTAGCGACGTAGCGTCCACAAACGCTACAAAATCCAGGGCGTAACTAAGAAATGAAACCAGGTTTTCTATTTTTGAAACAACAATAGGAGTTATTTGCTGGACATTCCGGCATGAGCCTCTATTCTGCCTCTCCTGTCTGTGTCTACGAAACATGCGCATGCGCACTGTAGTGGAACTCAAAGAATGACACCCACAGACACACGCAGACACACAGAGCCACGCACACAGGATGGAGGAGGAGACAGGAGCAGAGCGCCTTATCTTCAGAGATTTTGAAACTTGTTGAATCCTCTGATAAAAAGTACGTGTTCAAATTTCGGTTCTTGGCCATAGAGAGCTCATGTGGCCAAGACTAGCCATTTGTTTTACATAGCCAAACACTCAGTAAAACAAGCAACTACAGTCAATTTTTTTAAATAAAAATGAGAAAAATATATCAGCTTTAACTTTATTGGTGCCTTTAATTTCCAGATAGTTCAATCTGATGAGTGCCACTAAGATATTCTCATTAGAGAGCAGTAGCCAAACTTAGATATTGTATTTTCATGGCCTAATTTACCAGACAGGATGTTTACATATATCTGTTTTAAGGCTTATTTGTAGAGATAAGATTTTTTTAGGTATGGAGGAACAGCTCTACCATATATAAAAATAAATACATATATAAATACATGCTCAATAAATAAATAAGCATTCAATTAATTACCCCCCAAAATACAATGAATAAATATGTAGGTAGAAATTAAATTATAGTATAAGTATTTACTAGTAGACAAAAAAAATGAACAATCTGCTGTTATTAGAACCAAATTAAAGGTACTGTGTAGTGTTCTACACATGGAGACATGGCTATGAGTTTGCATTCAATGGACATCTCTAGGGAAAACAAAACCCTACAAAAGGCATCTTATTTCTTTAGGGTCTCCCTTAGAGAAAACTTCTTCAGACCTCAATTAAACAGTCGATTCAAGTAACAAATGAAACTGTTTATAAAAAAGGTGAAAAAATAAAGAAGCTAATTAAGAGATATATATACATTTATGTCTCACTGTATAATTTAATTTCTACCTACATATTTATTCATTGTATTTTGGGGGATAATTAATTGAATGTTCATTTATATATTGAGCATGTATTTATTTATGTATTCATTTTTATACATGGGAGAGCTGTTCCTCCATACCTAAAAAATTGTATCTGTGCAAATAAGCCTTAAAACATCTGAACACGTACTTTTTATCAGAGGATTCAACAAGTTTCAAAATCTCTGAAGATAAGGCGCTCTGCTCCTGTGTCCTCATTCATCCTGTGTGTGTGGCTGTGTGTCTGCGGGTGCCATTCTTTGAGTTCCACTACAGTGTGCATGCGCATGTTTCGTAGACACAGACAGGAGAGGCAGAATAGAGGCTCATGCGTGAATGTCCAGCAAATAACTCCTATTGTTGTTTCAAAAATAGAAAACCTGGTTTCATTACTTAGTTTTGCCCTGGATTTTGTAGCGTTTGTGGACGCTATGTCGCTTACTTGATAAAAACAATAACGTCACTACTGGAAAGTTACTTGATAAATAAAGCAGCGACCCTACGGTCAAGCTATTGGAAAATGTAGTTAAACTAGAAAAAGCTGTTTCGGAGAAACAGCAAGTGGGAATGCTTTTGCTAAATGAAACAAGCTGAAATTACCTGAAGAACATACAAAAATGTGATAGGAAGTCATCAGAAACTTAAAACTGCAGAAAACAATTGAATCATCTGAAGATTTTGTAGGGTAGAATCATTTGGCAGTAAAATGGCAGAAACAAACTTATCTTAAAAGCTGCACAGCCAAACCATACATAATGTCAAAAAATGTATTTAATGTGTGCAGTAGAAGGGTCTTAATATAATGTCTCCCAAGTTTCTAGAAAAATGTATAAAGAAATTTTGAAGGGGGGCCACCTACTGCCCAGAAACATGTCAGGCGTGTTATGAATTAGCAGCAAACAGAAAAGCTTAATTCCTGTCCAGAAAGACAGCAGAATGAAGCCAAAGTTCTCAGCAAAGGCTGAAAAATATTAAATTAGCTGAATCAGAAAATAAATTAAAAGAAAAACTTGGCAAAACAATTTAAAATTATTTAAAATGTTTCAGTTGATCAGCATAAAGAAAAGGGTGTCATCATTTCAGGATTGAAAATCTACAAACCTATGTGCAAGACTGATCATGAGAAGCAGAGGAAGGACAGAGAGAGAAGCTTATAGAAAGAGCTATTACCACTTAAGGAGCTAAATTTATCGAAAAAAAAAACTAACCTGCATGTTACAAGCCGCTGTGGTGATGAAAGTGTCATACTCCCAGTCCTGGGTGCAGGCTGGGGTTTTGTTTTTCCTTTTTTCTCTCTCTGCAGGGCTGGACGGGCAGGTGCTCCTCATCAGCTGATTTCCACCCTTTTTAAGGAGCTGGAACCAGGAGGAGGACGTCAGTTCGTTAATGCTTCAGCGTTGAACCCAGGATCCCAAGCCCTGAAACCACTCAGTCAGCCTCTAGGAACCTGTGAGGCTTCTGATCTCAGAACCTTAAGACGCCCTCCTGCCTGAGCGCACCTGCCACTCCACCCTCAGACACCACCATCCGATCTCGCCAGCCGGACCTGCACCAATAGGCTGGACCACTGGACACCATCCTCTCAAACAGACGCCAAGCCGTCCTCTCTGTGAGTCTCATACATCCCTCACTCTTCTACCAGCACCGAACGGTTGCTCACCTGTCACCTAACTTCTTCCAGCCGTATCCTGACAACCCTGCCTGCCGGACTCCTCTCTGAACTATCACAAATCTTCAATAAAACCTTTAACAGATCATTGCCTCCGTGATTGCTCCTATTCGGAGTCTGAAAACCTAAACATGACAGAAAGCACCATTGGCAGGCTTAGGCTGCATGTTACGAGGTTAGCAGATGCTTTATTACAGTGTAAATCTTAGAACCTGATTAATAAATATGCACTGAGGTGTGTGGTCAACGGGCCTTGGTATGGTAATTTGAAGAAATTGGTTAAGTTTGGGTCATAGCTACGAGCCATATGGCACAATGAATGAGTGTATGTAAGAAAGAGGCTTTTATTTTGTAGAGTCCCTTTAGTCTTATTTCGAAAGTCTATCATGGATGTGTGTCAAAGGAAGGATCATGCCCAGCAGTGATATAGAATCCATTTCTAAATATGAAATCACTGGTTTTCCATGTTATTGGGTGAATAGATGCTGTATTAGAGTGTAAATGGGAGACTTTTATTGTGAAATTCACTCCGGGGTATGTTTTGAAAAGGTCCCTAGAGTCTAATAGAAACAAGCTGGTAGAGTTTGGGTCATAATGCTGAGCCATTTGCATCAATTAATACGCAAGTATAATATAGAGGGTCACTGGAGTCTTATTTTGAAAGTCTAGAAGGGTCGTGTTGAGAAAAGGGTCAGACCCAGCAGTGATACTTGATGACTTTCCAATCATTAAATCACTCTTTTCCCCTGTTATTAGGGCAGTAGATGAAGTGGCAATGGGAGGCTTTTATTTTTAAATTTTCTGTGGGGTGTGTTTTGAAAACCCCCCTAGAGTCTAATTTTAAAAAAGTGGTTGAGTTTGGGTCATAATGTTGAGCCATATGCTGGGAAAAAAATATGAGTTTACTGTAGGGGCATTTATTTTGTAGGGTTCCCAGAGTCTTATTTTGAAAGTCTATCAGGGCTGCGTGTGAAGGGAAGGGTCATGGCCAGTAGTCATATTGTATCCATTTCCAAATGTTAAATCAGTGTTGTCTCCCTCCATTAGATTAAAATGTGCTGTTTAAAGTGGCCGAGGTAAAATCCCTTTGAAGCTCTGTTACCTTGACATCGCTTAACAACCCTGTCAGTGACAGAGAGAAAAGCGCATCACTTTCGTTCCTTTCCTCTAAGGCTTTTTTGAATGGAAAAATCAGCTCCAAACAAACGAGTGCTGAAAACAAACCATAAATGGTATCTAAAAAATTCTTTCAGTCTAAGCGACAGCTATCCTTTGTCTCCAATTGGGGTAACTTTCATGGCTGTAGCTCATTCACAACCTTAATGGGAAGGAGAAACAAAAAGGTTTGTCACTCCTGCTGTTCTCATTAAATAACATGCAGCTCCATGGTAGAGCAGAGCTCTCAAAAGCAAAACTTCCTCTACGAACAAACGAGCGTTAAGCCAAATCCGTAAAAGGGATAAAAAAATGTATTTCACTGTTGGCGTCAGCCACCCTTCGGCTTCGACTGTGCCAACTTTCATGTTTCTACTAAAAATTATTTGGCCACGGTGAAGATGTACAAATGTGTTTTTTTTTGAGTATGAGGATTTTTCTCAGAATCAACGTTTCCAATGCCCGAACGAGTCAACTAAACAGCTAAACCTTAAATGATATTGAAATAATTCCTTCAATGTGAGTGCTAGAAGGGTCTGAAGATGTTCTATACCAAGTTTCATGTTTGTACATCAAACAGTTTAGAAATGGGAGCGATACGAAAATGTATCGTTTTGGATATTGTCTGTGATTTTTTGAAAGTCTCTCATTGGATTTCTATTGGGGAAGTGTGGACTTCTTCATCGTCTGGGCCAAACTGTCGGAAAACTGTAAATGCTACACAAATTAGGGTTACATTTTCTGAATCCTTAGAAAAATCCCTACATTTTGATGTATAATTTATTTCAATTGAGTGAAAAATGAGGGAGTGAGAACAATTTGTTCGGAAAAACCAGAACAGCTCAAAAGCTAGAGCACGCACTCTAGCAGTTGAAGAATTCAGTCCATAGACTTCTATTATAAATCTGAAAATTTTAAAATTTTCTTTTAAAGTTTGAAGCTTCACTGAAGCAAAACTGTAAAAGTTAGCAAAAAGCTGAGTTAAAAAGTAATAGCAGAAAGACAGAAACATTTTAAAAGTTAAATGGTGTTTCTAGCTGAAAGTATGCTGAAGTAGTCAAAGGTCAAAGATGATGAAGTTTTAGCTGAATTTTGCTGAAATCTAAGAATTCTACATGCATTTCAATGGGACAAAAAAATTGCAGAAAAAGTTGAATATCGTGAAAACTACAAAAATATCTTTACCAAAAAACATTGCATAATTCTTCTGAACAAGCTGAACGTTTTGATACCAAAATTGTTGAAATCGGTGGAAAACTGCGGGACTAGTTAGAGTCAGAAAAAATAAAAGTGAACAACAATAAGTGGGAATGCATAAGCATTCCCACTTATGACTAATAGCTTCGCTACATGTAGCGGCGCTACTGCCCATCACTGACTGTAACATTCAGTAACCGCATGTGCTTTACATATTACGCTACAGCGATACATTGCTGACAAGCATATGAAAGCCAGACATCTTTTGCTTCACGGTAAAAGTGAGAAATTAACTTACCATTGTTGCTGAGTTTCGCGTGTTCAACAACCTTCTTCTTCGTCTAACAGGTGATGTCGGTTGGGGGGGAGGTGGGCGTGGCTAAATTTGTTTATTTCCGGCCCTACGGTGGAGGTGGCCTGTGACAGGCGCCTGCAGCGGAACTGGTCTGACAGCTGCGGTGCTGCAGCCAGACCCTTTTGATAAATAGTGGTGTTTCAATGCTGTTGTCAGAGATGGCTTTGATCAACGCGCAAGTCAGTGAGCTGATTGGATACCGAGATACCGGTGATGGAATGACGTTGCAAGAACCCCCCTCCCTCCCGAATGGACGGATGATCCACGGACCTTTATTGATTCAGTTATTTGTTTTGCCAAAAAGATTAATTATAATCATTTTCCATTAAATAATAGAGATGCAGATAAATAGAAATAAACAGTTCTCAGAAAAGATCGCAGGATGTATCTATAACTGCGCCCATACAGTATGCAACAATTTTCATGAAATAAGATAATGCAGTCACTATGTTAAATTAGGTCATTAACTTTATTTTAATCAAAAACATCATAAAATAGCACAATATCACACCAAGATCCCCAATAAACCAGCTTTAAAGACAGCATCTTAACAGCCTGGATTAAGGAGGGGAAAAAAAGTTCCCAAGTGCTGCCTGGTGGTAGTCCGGGTACATTGCAGTTCTTTTTGAAATAAAAAAAAAACTGGCCTCAGGAAAAACATCGTGATTCACGCAGGAATCACGCAGGAAACCGTCCATTTCCAACAAGTGCCCACTGTAGCATCAGAGGGCATTAGTGGCCCACTTAGCGTAGCACCTGAGGCCATTAGAGGGCCAGTAAGCCAGGCCCCAGAGACCCCTGATCGAGCTCTGTGCCGTCCAGAGACCCCTGAGCCTACTCTGTGCCATCCAGAGACCCCTGGGTGCGCTTTGTGCCGTCCAGAGACCCCTGAGACTACTCTGTGCCGTCCAGAGACCCCTGGGTGCGCTCTGTGCCGTCTAGAGACCCCTGAGTCCGCTCTGTGCCGTACAGAGACCCCCCCGAGTACATCAATGAAGAGGCCTCAGAGTTAGAGCTTGGTGGGAGTTCATTTCCAAGAGCCCTCAGTGGTCGTTCCAAGCCACCAAGAGCTCTCAGTGGGCATCCCAAGCCTCCAAGAGCCCTCAGTGGGTGCTCCTAGCCTCCTGTACCTGAGCCGCAGTTGGCAGCCCCCTCAGTGGCTGTGCCTGAGTGGCAGTCGCGGCCCCAAGGCGACTCCTGCTGCATCAGAGACGGTGGTCCCCAAGGTGACTGCTGCTGCATCAGAGATCGCGCCCCCCAAGGCGGTTGCAGCTGCATCAGAGACGGCGTCCCCGAAGGCGGCTGCTGCTGCATTAGAGACGGTGCCCCCCTAGGCCGCAGCAGCTATAACAGAGACGGCGTCCTCCTCCTAGCCGGCTGCATCAGAGACGATCTTCTCCAGAGGCCCTTCTTCATTGCCTGCCGCTCTGTCCAAACAAGCAAAGTCCAAACAAACAGGCAACCAAGAATCCAAAATGAAAACATGGAACTGCATCGGATGCTTTGAAGCCTCTTCCCAGAGGGCTCCAGGGAGAACAGTCAATGGTGGGGTGTGAAGGGTCATTGATGATGTTATGGGCTCGAGACATGCAGCGCTGGGATGAAATGTCTTTAATGTAGGGAAGAGAAGCCCCATTATCCTCTCTGCTGTTCTCACCACTCTTCTCACCTTCTTCCAGTCTAAGGTGCTGAAACCTCCACAGCACATAGTGATACTGTCATGTTTGTCTTAAGGGATCTAACCCACATGCAGAACACTCAGAGGCTGGGAAAAAGTTCACAATGTTTATTGTACAATCACAATGAATGAATACTGATTCTGGGCTTAATCGGGTCCGGGTCTGGTCCCGACTGGTCTCACTGCAGAGAGGGACAGATTGGTTAGCAGACTTCCAGGTAATCTTATAGGTTGAGTGAGTGCAGGTCTATACCTGTTCAGAGGTTGAGCTGAGCGGCAGAAGGGGGAACCAGGAGGGTCCAGAGGCTGTTGTCTGGCAGAGGGCTAGGCAGAGGAAGGGCATGATTGTGATCTTGCTGAGCATCTCTCTGTTTCTTCTGAGAGCAGGCAGGCAGGTATCTGACAGGTTTGGTTTTCCAGGGTTCTTCAGAGAACTGACAGATTGGTTTCAGACAGAAACTCTTCCAGGTTTCAGGCGGGTTCTTCCTGAGAAGCAGAGAGGACAAAAACAGATTAGGTTGAAGTCAGGTTATCAGGGAGTCAGAGATTCAGACAGGCAGGTTGGCTCAGGCTTGCTAACCATAACTGGCAAAACACTCTGGCGCTGGAGTGTTGCTCTGCCTCTGCTTAAATGCTGGTCTCCTGATGAGGGAACAACCCGCAGGTGTGGTAGTCAACTTCAGCTCCATGAGACCTAGAACACCCTCTGCTGGAGAAAGGTGAACAGACCTCCGGATCCCAACAGATACAGCTGGTCAGAACGCTCTCTTTGGTGCTTCTGCAGAAGATGGGGAGGATGGGTTGGGGCAGGTGGGCTCTCCTCATCCTCCGCAAGAAGTACATGAGCTTTTATCCCCTTTTGATCAGTGAGGTGGTGTTTACATTCCAGGTGAGGGTGTCTGTGATGTGCACCCCCAGGAATTTGGTGCCGTTGACCACCTCTACAGCTGGGCTGTTGATAACCAGTGGAGCGTGGTTGGGCCGGTTCTTCCTGAAGCTCAAGATGATCTCCTTGGTCTTTTCCACATTCAGGATTTGGCTGTTATCTCTGCTCCAGTCCACCTGCTGCTCCGCCTCCTCTCTGTAGTTCTGGTAGTATGCCCATCAGATGCTGTGGGATGATGGTGCTGAAAGCTGAACTGAAGTCCAGGAACAGCATCCGCACGTGGGTGTTCTTCTCCTCCAGGTGTGCCAGGCTCAGGTGGAGAGCAGCAGAGATGGCGTCCTCAGTGGAGCGGTTCTGTCTGTAGGCGAACTGGAACGGGTGGAATGTTGGCGGCAGACTGGAGACGATGTGTTCTTTAACCAGCCTTTCGAAGCACTTCATCATGATGGGAGTCAGTGCAAAAGGCCGGTAATCACTGAGTGAGGTTACCTGAGGCTTCACTTACACATATCAAATAAACTCAAGTACATCCATTGGATATCTACACAGAATGATGCAAAAATAAAAATAAAAACATAAAATAAAAAAACTTGTGACAACATAACGAACTTGGACTCCCCTCATTCTTAAAAGAAATAGTTATATTGACATTAAACTAGCATGAAAACAACAGTTTTACCAAAAAACTACTGACATTCAACCAATATTTTCACATTATTTTTTTTATATTTGAAAATGTAGATTATTTTAGAATTCAGTTTGTCAGTTTAAGCATCAATTCATCAAATAAGAATTTTAATAATTTTGTAAAACTACATTTCACAACTTTAGACCAGATTTCAAAAGCAAAATAATTTTAAACAAACAAGGATTTTCTGCAGCAAATAACAGTTTTTATCATTAATTATTTTTCAGTATGACCCCTTGCATAGGGACACACTTGTCCTAATATCAATGACGAGAGAGCGTTGCTTATAGTTCCGCCCCCTACTTGTGGTTTTAGTTGTTTAGATTAATTTAATGAACCATAAGGAAGAAATTTTATTCAAGTGCTTTGTAATCAAATTACACAATTTGTTGAGTTATTGGGCACTAGAGGTACTTTTACTTTGAGCAAGTGGTAGATCAATTTGAGTCATTATTACCTATATAATCTATTATTCCAATACAATATGCCATTGTGTGATAATGTGACGAGTGTTGGGGAAGTTATTTTATAAATTATAAAATTTGTTTTGTATTAGAATTGTGGAGCTTATTGGTAGAATTATCTTATAACGAAAAGAAGAACACTTGAAAACGATTCACACCATTTTGTCCTCCGGAGGGGGGAAACATTTATTTACAAATCAAATTCCTACAGCTGTCTTAAGCACTTCATAAGTTCAGTGCTACATCATCAGACACCTCAGTTTTCCCCCAAAATGGCAGACGCATATGAATCTGTATTTATAGCCTAGCACCAAGTGCTATTTTGAAATCTTGCTGGTGTGTGTGTATGTGTATGTCCTAAATGTGCCCGTTTGGGTCCAACACTTGAACAGGAAAAAGCTGTTCTCTATTTATGCCAAAATCTCTTAGCTTACAACCTGATTGCGTGGGAATCAGCAATTAGGAACATTGTCTTTGCCAAGATTTGTATGTGACCTCCAGCAGGCATTATTTCTGTGTCCTGTCCACTGTATATTTTATGTCGCTAAGTATAATGCTTTGCACAGTGTGATAAACTATATAACTCCATCAGAATGTACAGCAGGGATTTTAAAGTCAAATACACAGAGAGCCAAATAAAAACTAATTTGCTACAAGCTGAGGGCCGGACTGGTTAAATGTTTATTAAAATACATTGAAATGAAAATGGTGTTATGGTTCTTCCCATTTGTCGTGACTCTGAGATTTCAGTTTTCTGTTATCAGATGTTCTGTTTTGTTCTTTGATTTATTTTCCCTCATATTCAAGCATTCTGTAGTTATTCTCTGTTGCCCCCTTGTGCTTGTTTTCTCTCCCCTTGGATTCCTTCTTGACAGTTCCACCCACACCTGCTCCTTATTGAGCTCATTAGTCCATCCTTTGTCCTGCTCTCCTTAAATACTCCACCTCTGCAGTCACTCAGTGCTGGTTGCTTGTCATTTCTGTACTTGACTTCTCAGCTCTTCTCTCCCTGGCTTTCTATGGTTTTTGCTTTGTTTAACATTTTAGTTGGATATCTGGATTGCTACCTCTGTTTCCTGTGTTCTTCAATTAAATCTTTCATAACTCATCTCAGCTTCACTCGTCTCTCACCACCCACTCTTGACACATTGCACAAAGACCTAACACAGTTTTTAAAAAACAAAATATTCATATCAATATTATTGATAAACTTTTCTTATATTGATAAACTTCAATTCAATTCTGTTTATTCATAGAGCACCAATTCACAGCACATGTCATATCAAGGCAATTTACAGTTCACCAGATCATACAGTCAGATTGATCTAAAGTCGTCCATCTAAGGAAAACCAGTTGATTGCATCACTCATATGCTATGTTTAAAAAACCTGGGTTGCTTCCTCCAAGGACGCGGTCTACCTAGATTGGATCCTTCGAAGTCCATGAAGATAAGGAAACCGGAAGTGTTTTTGGCTGTGAATTCGAACAGGTCTACACTTCGGCGGATTTTACCGCCGTATGCTCTGGTGCTTAGCAACCATGAAAGTTGTAACACAAAGCAAGAAAAGAATGAAAACCAAAGTTTTCAATACTGGTGTTTTATTTATTTATTTTTTACTATAAAGAAAACAAAGACTACACTCACAAGAATCCAGAGTGGAATAAATATTCCAACCACAGGGAGCAGGAACAAATCAAATCAAATGTAATGATAGAAACCTTAGTCACTTAAATAACATGCTGCTGTCATTCTGCACATCTCTGATGTTGCTGCTATTTTCAAATATCCATTACTGTGAAAATGTCCATAGCTGCATATTGGTTATTAATTCCCCAGTTTTATATTGTTAAAACGCTTAACAGTACTTTATGGTTTATATTTTAAATCTTCCCTATTATGTTAGTCTTATACATTTTTCTAAGGTCCACATTTGTGTGACCATTTTCAATTATCTTCCTGGAGCTGTAAATTTTCCCATTGTGGGACAAAGGGATTTTCTATTCAATAAAGAAGTATATAGTAAATCTAAACAATGTATATATAAAAATATATCTGAAAAATCTCAAATATTTAACAACAAAAAATTCTTAGTTAAGCATATTGTGCAAAACTGCAATAAAAAAAAAAAAATAGACTCCTATCAGATGTATAGTCCCCACACTGCAGATATATTAGAATCTGTCCATAAATTACAGCCAAACCCATTTACACAGTAACAGATAAAAACTTTGAGATAAACCAAACATTACCATTAAAACAACTATTTCCATTCATTTCAGACGAAATTATTCACAGACTGGATTATATTAAACCGAACTTCCAATTTTCACCACTGTTCGGCGCCAATTAACCATTCCTCTGATCACGGAGCAAATCCAAGCTTGCTTGGTCTCGCAATGAATCCTGGGTAAACCAAGGATGCCGAGGATACATCGCACTCTAAAGAAAAAGCAGGGAGAGCAGAATGTTAAAAATTGAACTAACAGATTCTGCAGAGTGGGAGAATAGAGATAGAATGATGAAAAAGGGGTCCCAATGTCCTCCAGCAGTCTAAGCCTATAGCAACATAACTACACAGATAGCTCAGGATAACCTGAGCCACTCTAACTATAAGCTTTATCAAAAAGGAAAGTTTTAAGCCTAGCCTTAATATTAGACAGGGTGTCTGCCTCACAGACTACAACTGGTAGTTGGTTCCACAGGAGAGGAGCCTGATAACTAAAAGATCTGCCTCCCATTCTACTTTTAGAAATTCTAGGAACCACTAGTAAACCTGCAGATTCAAAGCAAAGTGCTCTGTTAGGAACATAAGGAACAATCAGATCTCTGATATCAGATGGAGCTTCGCCATTTAAGGCTTTATATGTGAGATGTAAGGATCTCAGAATGTTGGACCCAGAATTCGAGGAGAGATAAACAGTGGGAAAGTTCAAAGCGTTTATTTGAACTAACGGGAGTGCAGGGCTTGTCCAAGTCCAGAAGGAAAATCCAAGGCAGAAGACAGAAAACAGGTCCAGGTTCAGAAGCCGGTAGAATCAAGGATCAGATCTGACAAACAGAGCAGACAGGGGCAAGGCAAAACTCGAGGTTATCAAGGCAGAAACTGGTCATAATGAGGAAAACTGAAAAGACTAAAGATTACTAGAATACATCTCACCAAAACACACAAATAATCTGGCGCTGATGGGAGGCAAACACACAACATAAATAGCAGAGGAACCAGGTGGAAATCTACGTTAATCAGCCACAGAACCAATTAAACAGCTGAGTAAGGAGCAAAGGAAAAAAACCAAACCATCACCGCCAATATCATGACATGAGAGGAGGATTTTAAATTCTATTCTGGATTTAACAGGAAGCCGATGATGAGAAGCCAGGATAGGAGAGATATGATCTATCTTTTAAATTTTAATCAGAACTCTGGCTGCAGCATTTTGGTTCAGCTGAAGGCTTTTAACTACAGTTTCTGAACTTCCTGATAGTAAAGAATTACAATAAATTAGTTTAATTTCTAACATTCTGCTCTCTCTGCCTTTTCTCTTTGTAGCCTTATCTGTTCCTGTTTGGCTGTGACACCAACATGGAGAGAAATATAGCTGTGCTGCTGCCATCGACACCCTTGTTTATAGATGATGGAGATCAGCCAGTTTTTCCAGTTTCCTGTTTCTCTGAGTGTGACTGGCTGGATGTGCTCTCTTCATCCTCTGACACGGGAGCTGGCTCGGAGCTCGCCTGCCTGGCTGTGTTTCCTGAATGGGGCCGCCTTATACAGCTGCTTTTTGTACCTCTTCTTCTGTCTCCTTCAACACCAGTCAGCCTCGGCAGATGGCTGCTCACACTGAGCCTGGTTCTGCTGGAGGTTTCTTCCTGTTGAAAGTGAGTTTTTCCTCTCCACTGTGGCCACAAGCATGCTTAGTGTGAGGGGTGCTGAAGAGTCAATGAGTTGTTAATTGGTGCTACATAAATAAACTAAATTCAACTGAATTGAATGGATACGGGTGGAGTTAAGCAGACACTATATGTTTTTCAGTATTTTAGAAATAAAGGGAATATTTGAGATGGGATGAAGATTATTAATGTTAGTGGGATCAGAACCAGGTTTTTCAGCATTGGGGAGAAAAATACAGTTTTGAAAAGTGAGGGGACAGGAGAGTGAGGAATTAATAATGGAAGTAATGAAAGGGAGGAGGGAAGTAAGAGATTTTGAGAAGAGCTTTGGGGAGGGGTCAAGAGAACATATTGTCGACTTGATGGACAGATGAGATCAGAAATTATTGAACAAGTGGGCAGTAGGAAGCAGGAGAATGACTGGCTACGGGGGAGGGGCAGAGGGGAAGGGGGAGGCAAAGGGGTCACATGAAGTTGCCAGTGAAGGGAGCTGATTTTTTTCATTAAAAATTATTATTAATGAAATACAAGTCTGACTTGAATACATGTGAGAAGGCAGAGAACAAGGGGTTGAAAAAATCTGAAGCATTATTGAGAAGAGAGACTTGGAGTTGCCATCATTGGAGCAGATAAGCTCAGAATAATAGTTTGATTTAGTTATGGCTACTGAATCAGAGTAGTGAAAAAATATGAGTGTTATGCATTTCTTTATGTACGGAGAGACCAACTTGTATGGAGGCGTTTAAGATGCCGACCTTTGACTTTCATGAGGCGGAGCTCAGGAGTGAATCAAGGAGCAGGGCAGGAAAAGGACACAGAGGGGCAAAGGAATTGAGAATGTTGGAAATTCCAGAGTTGTAGTGGGCGACAAGGCGTTCCAGAGAGTCAGCAATTGGGACGTTGTCAATGTGGGGAGGAATAAAATTATTATGTACTTAATATTGTGAAAATAAAACAAACATATAAATAAATAAACAAATAAAATAAACATAAAATAATAATAGCTAGGGGTTTACATTGAGTTTATGGTCATTTAACTTTTTGTAGCTTCCTGTCCTAAACAGTCTTTAAGGAAACATATTAGAAGATGCAATATTGTCTATGTGAGAGAGGAGTTGCTGTAAAACAATGGTTTGGTTTAGTCTTTAGACTTTTTATCAGCAATTACTGTACTGGTAAACAAATCTAACATATCTGAGATGCCGATACCATTTACTGTGAAAGGAAGGACAACGGAGAGAAAATGTAGAGAATAATGTAGGAGTGCTGCTACAATTCCAGTTCCCAGATCTGTGTTTTCTATTACTTCTACAACCACTAAAACTTATGTTATAAATGTACGTTACTGGCAAGTGTAACCCTGTCAGAGCTCTCCTTAGATATCAGCCCAGTTACAGTTTGCCCTGCAAAAATAATCTGCTCTCTTGAAAATCTTTAACTCTTACCACATTTCAGGCATCGAACATAAACATTTTTTAGTGAAGAATCAACAGCTAGTTTTACCCAATCATGAAGTGTAATTAAATATATTGGATAATTTTAACTTTTTTAACAAATAAAAAACTGAAGAGTGGGGTGTGCAAAATGAATCGGCCCCTTTTACTTTCAGTGCAGCAAACTCTCCCCAGAAGTTCAGTGAGGATCTCTGAATGATCCTATGTCGACCTAAATGATACTAAATAGAATCCACCTGTGTGTAATCAAGTCTCCCGATAAATGCACCTGCTCTGTGATCACCTCAGAGGTCTGTTTAAAGTGCAGAGAGCATCATGAAGAACAAGGAACACATCAGAGAGGTCCGAGACATTGTTGTGGAGAAGTTTAAAGCTGGATTTGGAAACAAAAAGATTTCCCAAGCTTTAAAAATCCCAAGGAGCATTGTGCAAGGAATGCACATTTTACCTTGCTGATTCTGATTCACATTTTACCAACTGATTCTGACTAAAACTAATTTTTGAAATAATTTATTTTGTATATTTTTTTACATAACATTTGCCATTGGTAATTGCATACACAGTAATCTAGCGTACTTTAATTAAATAAATCAATTCAAACTAAAATGTAAGAGTCTATAATTAGGTCATACTGAGCCTGATCTATTTGTACCATCTATTTGGGGGATATTTATTGCCACACTTTGGGCCACTTAATACCAATTTAGCATCAAATAAATGAGGCAGCCTACCTCAGCATTGTTGCTGACCTTATGTCCTTATGACCACAGTGTACCAATCTTCTGATGGCTACTTCCAGCAGGATAATGCACCATGTTATAAAGTGAATCATCTCAGACTCATTTCTTGAAACTTTTCCACTTAAGTAATTGTAAATTGAGCATATTGACAGACAACAATTTATTTTTTATCTTAAATGCAAATTTTTTTTTTTAAATAATTACTGCTCTAAATGTATTGCTCTGTAGGCTAAAGATCAGTTTTGGTCTCTATACTTTAATTATATAAATCAATTAAAGCTAAAAGGTAAGAGTCTATACTCTTATAATAATAATTATAATAATAATTAGCAAAATTATTGTCTTCATCTAAGCCTTCAACTTGTATGTTAGATCCAGTTCCAACCAGGTTATTTAAGGAGGTATTCCCTTTGATCTCCTCCTCCATTTTAGATGTGATTAATCTATCTCTGTTACAGGGATATATACCTAAAGCTTTAAGGTTGCTGTAATTAAACCTCTGCTTAAGAAACTGTCTCTTGACCCAGATGACTTGGTTAATTATAGACCTATATCCAATCTTCCTTTCTTATCCAAAATTCTTGGGAAAGTAGTTGCCAAACAAGTTGGCGACCACTAACACCATAATTAACTTTTTGAAGAGTTTCAGTCTGGCTTTAGAGCTCATCATAGCACTGAAACAGCTCTGGTGAAAGTCACTAATGATATTCTCATGGCCTCAGATAATGGACTTGTATCTGTGCTCGTCCTGTTGGATCTTAGTGCTGCATTTGATACAGTTGACCATAATATTCTTTTAGAAAGACTTGAATATTTTGTTGGAATTAAAGGAACAGCACTAGACTGGTTTAAATCTTATTTATCTGATCGAATTCAGTTTGTTTATGTTAATGATAGATCTTCAACACGCTCAAAGGTTACCTGTGGAGTACCACAGGGATCAGTGCTAGGACCAATTCTCTTTACTTTATACATGCTCCCAATTGGTAGAGTTATTAGACAGCATGGGATTAATTTCCACTGTTATGCTGATGATACCCAGCTATATCTGTCTATAAATCCAGATGAAGCTAACCCATTATATAGATTACAGGCATGTCTTGAAGACATAAAAACCTGGATGACTCTTAACTTTCTGCTTCTGAATGCAGACAAAACAGAAGTTATAGTCTTTGGACCAGAGTCTCTGAAAAAGAAGCTGATTAGCCAGTCACTTCATTTGGATGGGATTAAACTGATTTCAGATAATAAAGAAAAAAATCTTGGTGTTATTTTAGATCAGGACCTGTCATTTAAATCCCAGATCAAAGAGGTTTCTACCAGTTTTAGTCCGTGAGGCAGACACTCTGTCTACTTTTAAGACTAGGCTTAAAACTTTCCTTTTTGATAAAGCTTATAGTTAGGATGGCTCAGGTTATCCTGAGCTATCTCTATAGTTATGCTGCTATAGGCTTAGACTTCTGGAGGACATAGGGACCCCCATTTCATCATTCTGCTTCATTCTCTCTCTGTTCTCCTATTCTGCAGAATCTGTTTGTTCAATCTCTAACCTTCTGCTCTCTCTGCTTTTCCTCAGAGTAGCTTTGCCTCGTCTGTTCCTGTTTGGCTGTGACGTCATCCAGGAAAGAAACATCAGCTGTGCTGCTTCCATCAACACCCGAGTTTGTAGATGTTGGAGATCGGCCTGTCTTCAGGTGTGGTCCTGTTTCTCTGGCCGTGGCTGGGTGGATGTGCTCTCTTCATCCTCTGGCATGGGAGCTGCCTTGGAGCTCGTCTGCCTGGCTGTGTGTTTCCTGGACGGGGCCGCCATTTACAGCTGCTTTTTGTATCTCTGCTTCTGTCTCCTTGAACCCCAGTCGGCCTCGGCAGATGGCCGCTCACACTGAGCCTGGTTCTGCTGGAGGTTTCTTCCTGTTGAAAGTGAGTTTTTCCTCTCCACTGTCGCTACAAGCATGCTTAGTGTGAGGGACTGTGTTTGAGTCAATGCAATCAACTGGTTTTCCTTAGATAGAAAACTTTGTATCAATTTGACTGTATGATCTGGTTGAACTGTAAAGTGCCTTGAGATGACATGTGTTGTGAATTTGGCGCTATATAAATAAACTGAATTGAATACTGAGCCTGATCTCTTTTTATCAGAGATTTTCTTACCTTTTAGAAAAATGTCACTTGGGGTAAAACTCCCCCTGCAACCCTGATTTGCATTTGTATAGCTCACAGCATTTTCATTTACATGTTAAAGCCTCCCCTAGAATTCCATGGGGGGGAGGCATGGGGGGAACACGGCCTAAGAAAGCCCACGTCAATTTCTGACAATTTATGGGAGTTTTCGGCGAAGCCTGCAAATTACCGTAAACTGCCGTTAACCTGAACTTCCATGACAATCTACATTGACGAAAATCCCACTTTTCATGCAGTGAGTTTTTATCATTAATTGTTTTTCAGTACGTCCCCTTGCATAGGGACACACTTGTCCTAATATCAATGACGAGAGAGCGTTGCTTATAGTTCCACCCCCTACTTGTGGTTTTAGTGGTTTATATTAATTTAGTGAACCATAAGGAAGAAATTTTATTCAAGTGCTTTGTAATCAAATTACACAATTTAATTGTTGAGTTATGAAGCACTAGAGGTACTTTTAGTTTAAGCAAGTGATAGATCAATTTGAGTCATTATACCTATATAGTCTATTATTCCACTACAATATGCCATTGTGTGATAATGTGACGAGTGTTGAGGAAGTTATTTTATAAATTTAATTTATTTTGTATTAGAATTGTGGAGCTTATTGGTAGAATTATCTTATAACGAAAAGAAGAACACTTGAAAACGATTCACACCATTTTGTCCTCCGGAGGGGGAAACATTTATTTACAAATCAAATTCCTACAGCTGTCTTAAGCACTTCATAAGTTCAGTGCTACATCGTCAGACATCTAAGTTTTCCCCCAAAATGGCAGATGCATATGAAGCTGTATTTATAGCCTAGCACCAAGTGCTATTTTGAAATCTTGCTGGTGTGTGTGTATGTGTGTGTCCTAAATGTGCCTGTTTGGCCCCGACACTTAAACAGGAAAAAGCTGTTCTCTATTTATGCCAAAATCTCTTAGCTTACAACCTGATTGCGTGCGAATCAGCAATTAGGAACATTGTCTTTGCCAAGATTTGTATGTGGCCTCCAGCAGGCATTATTTCTGTGTCCTGTCCACTGTATATTTTGTGTCGCTAAGTATAAGGCTTTGCACAGTGTGATAAACTATATAACTCCATCAGAATGTACAGCAGCGATTTTAAAGTCAAATACACAGAGAGCTAAAAAAAACTAATTTGCTACAAGCTGAGGGCCGGACTGGTTAAATGTTTATTAAAATACATTGAAATGAAAATGGTGTTATGGTTCTTCCCATTTGTCGTGACTCTGAGATTTCAGTTCTCTGTTATCAGTTGTTCTGTTTTGTTCTTTGATTTATTTTCCCTCATATTCAAACATTCTGTAGTTATTGTCTGATGCCCCCTCGTGCTTGTTTTCTCTCCCCTTGGTATCCTTCTTGACAGTTCCACCCACACCTGCTCCTTATTGAGCTCATTAGTCCATCCTTTGTCCTGCTCTCCTTAAATACTCCACCTCTGCAGTCACTCAGGGCTGGTTGCTTGTCATTTCTGTACTTGACTTCTCAGCTCTTCTCTCCCTGGCTCCTCAGGCTTGTTTTCCCCTGATGTCTCCATGGTTTTTGCTTTGTTTAACATTTTAGTTGGATTTCTGGATTGCTACCTCTGTTTCCTGTGTTCTTCAATTAAATCTTTCAGAACTCATCTCAGCTTCAATCGTCTCTCACCACCCACTCTTGACACATAGCCCATTGCACAAAGACCTAACAGTTTAAAAAAAATAAAATATTAATATCAATATTATTGATAAACTTTTCTTATATAAATAGACTTCAATTCAATTCCGTTTATTCATATAGCACCAATTCACAGCACATGTCATATCAAGGCACTTTACAGTTCACCAGATCATACAGTCAAATTGATCCAAAGTCGTCTATCTAAGGAAAACCAGTTGATTGCATCAACTCATATGCTCTTTTCGAAATCCTGGGTTGCATCCTCCAAGGACGCGGTCTACCTAGATTGGATCCTTCGAAGTCCGTGAAGATAAGTAGACCGGAAGTGTTTTTGGCTGTGAATTCGAACAAGTCTACCCTTCGGCGGGTTTTGCCGCCGTATGCTCTGGTGCTTAGCAACCGTGAAAGTTGACACACAAAGCAGGAAAAGAATGAAAACCGAAGTTTTCAAAACCGGTTGTTTATTTTTTACTATCAAGAAAACAAAAACAAAGACTACACTCACAAGAATCCAGAGTGGAATAAAGGTTCCAACCACAGGGAGCAGAAACAAATAAAATCAAATGTAATGATAGAAACCTTAGTCACTTAAATAACATGCTGCTGTCATTCTGCACATCTCTGATGTTGCTGCTATTTTCAAATACCCATTGCTGTAAAAATGTCCATGGCTGCATATTGGTTATTTATTCCCCAGTTTTATATTGTTAAAATGCTTTACAGTACTTTATGGTTTATATTTTAAATCTTCCCTATTATGTTAGTCTTATACATTTTTCTAAGGTCCACATTTGTGTGACCATTTTTAATTATCTTCCTGCAGCTGTAAATTTGCCCATTGTGGGACAAAGGGATTTTCTATTCAATACAAGGGGTAGAAATATATAGTAAATCTAAACAATGTATATATAAAAATATATATGAAAAATCTCTAATATTTAACAACAAAAAATACTTAGTTAAGCATGTTGTGCAAAACAGCAATAAAAAAATTAGACTCCTATCAGATGTATAGTCCCCACACTGCAGATATATTAGAATCTGTCCTTAAATTACAGCCAAACCCATTTACACAGTAACAGATAAAAACTTTGAGATAAACCAAACATTACCGCCACATATCTGACTCAATAACCATTAAAACAACTATTTACATTCATTTCAGACGGAATTATTCACAGACTGGATTATATTAAACTGAACTTCCAATTTTCACCACTGTTCGACGCCAAGTAACCTTTCCTCTGATCACGGAGCAAATCCCGGCTTGCTTGGTCTCGCAATGAATCGTGGGTAAACCAAGGATGCCGAGGATACATTGCACCCTAAGAAAAAGCAGGGAGAGCAGAATGTTAAAGATTGAACTAATAGATTCTGCAGAGTGGAAGAATAGAGATAGAATGATGAAAAAGGGGTCCCTATGTCCTCCAGCAGTCTAAGCCTATAGCAACATACCGTATTTTCACGACCATAAGGTGCACCGTCCTAAAAGGCGCAGTCTCAGTTATGTGTGCCATTTCTGTATTTAACACATACATAAGGGGCACTGGACTATAGGGCGCGTTTTTTATATACCGGTACATGTCCTCTACTACCTAATAGCTCTACTGCGTATTTAAAAATAGAGCGGGAGCAAAACGGAGTATGATTGTGCTTTATTCATGTATTTATTACAAAGTATTAATCAAACCTGGGAGCTGGCCGTGAGACAGACACATTGCTGATGACAGAGCGCTGTGATCACTCCTAAATTAACTTAAAATCCTGAAACCTGCCGACGGAATATGTTCACTTTTATTACCGGTATCCTGGTGCCTGCAGTTTAAATTATTTAGATGAAAAACACCTGCCAGCCACCGCAGTGAACCCGGAGGCGACCCAGCCCAGAGGCTGCTGTTGAAGGGATTCCTACTGTCGGTGCACCGCTGGTATGTTGGGGTCTGAGCGGCTCCGACAGAAATAGTATAGGCACGATGATAATCTGGATGAACTGACTGCAATTATGAAGTTTTCAGGTGGACTTTCTCACTTAAAAACATATTAAAACTACTTTATTCCCACTGATCACAGCAAATATAGCTGCAAGATTTAGATTATTTAGATGAAAAACACCTGCCTTTCGCCGCGGTGAACCCGGAGGAGACCGGGCCCAGAGGCTGCTGTTGAATTAAGTTTTCAGGTAGAAAAATAGAGCGGGAGCAAAACTGAGTATGATTGTGCTTTATTCAAGTATTTATAACAAAGTATTAATCCAACCCATCAAAGTCATCATCCTCTGTTTCTGAATTAAACAGCTGTGCTAAATCAGACATGCCAATTTCCCCTTCTTCGCTGTCAGAGTCACTTTCCGTGCCGGGCGGCTCCTCAGAAATAATGCCCGCTTTTGCGAAAGTTTGAACAACAGTGCCAGCAGACACGTTAGTCCAAGCATCTACAATCCATCTGCTAACGGTGGCGTAACTTGGCCGGCGCTGCATTCCACTTGTCGTGAAACTGTGGTCTCTGTCGGTCATCCATCGCTCCCACGCCGCTTGCAGCCTTACTTTGAACGACCGGTTCACACCGATGTCGAGTGGTTGAAGTTCCTTTGTCAGACCCCCGGGATAACAGCAAGCACAGTGTTTATTTGTTTCACCATGTTTTTCACATCGGCTGTGAGATGGGCACGCATGGAGTCACAGATTAACAGCGATGGTGATGCGTGGAAAAAAAACACCTGGTCTCCTCACAAACACCTGCCTCAGCCACGCTTTCATCATCTCCTCATCCATCCAGCCCTTTCATTTGCCTTAATATCATATGTCATCAGAGCGATGTGTGTGTCTCGCTGTCAGCTCCCAGATCAGCTTCTCTGATTGGTTGATGGCGCGTCCAGCAGCAAAACTTCAATTTTTCCATCTCGAGCTGCAGCAGCGCGTTGGCGGCGCGTCAGATGCTTAAACGCTCCCGACGCGCTGCGCCTGCTGCTCAAAATGCGCTGCGGGACCTTTTGCTGCGCCTATACGCGCGTCAACCATTGACTTTGCATGTAAACTCGCTGCTTCTGCTGCGCCTGCTGCGTCCGGTTCACACCGATGTCAAGCGGTTGAATAACAGCAAGCACAGTGTTAATTTGTTTCACCATGTTTTTCACATCAGCTGTGAGATGGGCACGCACGGATTCACAGAATAACAGCAATAGTGATGAGTGGAAAAAAACCCACCTGGTCTCCTTACATTCACCTCCCTCAGCCACTCTTTCATCATCTCCTCAATGAGGTGGTCTCAAAAGTCCGCAGTTACAACACACATAGGGCGCACCGCACCAAAGGACGCACCGCACATTTTGAGGGGAAAAAAAGACATTTATGTGCGCCTTATAGTCGTGAAAATACGGTAACTACACAGATAGCTCAGGATAACCTGAGCCACTCTAACTATAAGCTTTATCAAAAAGGAAAGTTTTAAGCCTAGCCTTAAGAGTAGACATGGTGTCTTCCTCACAGACTAAGGGCCGGATTTATCAAAATCCAATTTTACGTGCAGTAATTTGCACTCGCAAACTGGAATTTTGCGCGAGGGGCTGAACCATGGTTTGCGGGTGATTTAACAAGAGTGATTGCGTAACTGGTGGCAGGTGCAAAACTGTTGGAGACGCCCTATTTAAAAAATGGTTTTGCACGTTTTGTGGTTTGCGGCAAAGTAGTTTGTAGTTTGTACAAACTAGTGCATTAAGAAGTTTAAATCTTACAGTGACCCCCCCCCCCCCAAAAAATAATAATAAATAAATAAATATATATATATATATATATATATATATATATATATATATATATATAAAGAAAAAGCTTTGGCAACCTTTATTCCCTAAGGTGGTATGTGGCTGAATTTCTACTTCACTGCAGTAAAAAAAAAAAAAAAAAACTGGTGTTTTGTATTGGCCTGTAGAAAAATGCACATACCAAATGGCTCACAAGAAGGGACCGTGGATGAGATTACTGCGCGTACGCATCCCCGCAGCATTGGCATGTTGCTCCACAGGCGACATGGCATTTAGAACGTCGGACAGCACTTCTGAAAAACGAGATTGGGAGATCCCAGCTCTCGCTGCAACCGTACGCTGGAATGACCCAGATGCAAAAAAGTGCAATGTTGCAAGGAGTTTTATGATATCTGGTATTGCGTGGGTCCTCCTTGTGGCTGGCTCCAAATCCATTCGGAGTTCCCCCAACAGCTCCAAAATGGCAACGCTGGATAAACGATATGTTTTGATGATCGTTTCCTTGTTCATTCCAAAAATATTCACACGGAGTGAAAAATGCGTTCTTTGCGTCTCGATGTCTCCTTCTTGCGACAATAACCGCTGCCATCTGTGCGCAATTATGCATACAGACCATTTGCACCTTCTTTTGAAACGTGTTAAATATAGAGTCAGATACCGTTAGCAAAATTGCTTTCAGGTTTAATAAATCACTTTGCGAGTGCTAATTTAATATATTTACATGTTCTCCTCCCACAAGACGCACTTTTGCGTGTAAACGCCCCATATTGCATATTCATTGCAGAAAAAGTACTAAATGGATAAGAGGCGCTATTTAACACGTTTTAAAGACCAAATCCTTTTAGCACGCTGTTGATAGATCAGTTTGTACATTTTTTAGCGTGCGCAGTGAAATAGCTCACGTTTTTATACATGCAAACCTTTGATAGATCCGGCCCTAAAACTGGTAGTTGGTTCCACAGGAGAGGAGCCTGATAACTAAAAGATCTGCCTCCCATTCTACTTCGAGAAATTCTAGGAACCACTAGTAAACCTGCAGATTCAGAGCGAAGTGCTCTGTTAGGAACATAAGGAACAATCAGATCTCTGATATCAGATGGAGCTTCGCCATTTAAGGTATGTGAGATGTAATGATCTCAGAATGTTGGACCCAGAATTCGAGAAGAGATAAACAGTGGGAACGTTCAAAGCGTTTATTTAAACTAACAGGAGTGCAGGGCTGGTCCAAGTCCAGAAGGAAAATCCAAGGCAGAAGTCAGAAAACAGGTCCAGGTTCAGAAGCCGGTAGAATCAAGGATCAGATCTGATAAACAGAGCAGACAGGGGCAAGGCAAAACTCGAGGTTATCAAGGCAGAAACTGGTCATAATGAGGAAAACTGAAAAGACTAAAGATTACTAGAATACATCTCACCAAAACACACAAATAATCTGGCGCTGATGGGAGGCAAACACACAACATAAATAGTTGAGGAACCAGGTGGAAATGATCTGCGTTAATCAGCCACAGAACCAATTAAACAGCTGAGTAAGGAGTGTGGTGGCTTTCAATGGTAGAATCTCAAAAATCAGGACACCTTTAGTCGATCATGTGATTGCCCCAGGACGGGAGAAGAAGCATTTATTTTCTAGATCAAATTGACATGCTGTCCTCAGTACACGTAACACAGCGCTGAAACATCTCAACAGAAGATATCTGGCTTTTTCTCTCTTGCTATTTCTCGACTCACATACCAATCCACAGAGCCTTTATAGACTCATCTTCGCACTGTGTATATGCACATGCATAACGGAATATTGTGTCGACATCTTACTGGAATTCATGTGTGCTGGTTTGCGTCAAAGACACTGCGGCCCTCAAGAGGTGTTTACACAGATGTTCTCGGTTTTTGCCAAACCCCCTCATGCATCCTTGGAGACCATGCTGTTACTGAGACTCAAAACTGACCTTTAAGTTTCGTTGCTGAGACAGTGTACAGCCATGCAACAAGTCTATATAAGGCAAAAAGCCTGCTTCAACATTCCCCCTCGTAGTTCATTGCTGATGAAGTACCTTGTTATGTTACATGGTGATCTGAATACTACGCAACTAAGTGCACTTACGCGTGTGTGAAGTTCAAGTGAAAAAATGAAATCTTAGTGAGACCGACACTGTGTGGAATAGTTGTAAGTCGGGAAATATCACATAGAATGAAAATCAAATGAGTGACATCATTAAAACAAAACTAAAGTGAATAATAAAACAAAGTGAATATTACTGAACCTTCAAAGAAAGATAATCCTTTTCCACATGGCCAGGATTCGATTCGTATGGGAACGAAAACCCCTTTTTCGTCCTGTGGGCATCTTACTCTTTCATGTCATACTCACTTAAGAGGAAACTATCCCATCGACCCATGCTTCCCCTAGACATCCATTCTTCCCTCCGGTGTCGGCCGTAGCACAAATCGCATCTTGACAATGCTACTCACGATGATCTGTGAAACCAACACTGCTTGAACCCTTCAACCCAATCTTGATATTACTTAATATGTGAAGGATAACTATACAAAACATTTCAAATAACTCGAACTTAGTCATAGTGTGTCGTATTATATAAGGCTAGGTAAATGAAAGGAAAAAGAAGAAAAAGTCAGTCAGTCAGTAGTCTGAGTCCCCAGTCCTCTAAACAGCCACCCATGTATAGTTTACCATTGTTAAAGAAAAATGATTATTTTTAGTTTATAATACAGTTAATCTTATGGCATGTGTAAAAGGTATGTTGAACACTCTCATTTTGAACATATTTCTTAATTTTGAACAAGTTTGTGAAGATAACCTTTCCTTGAACCAAATTACTGAATTTAAGTTTGTTCCTGAGAATTTATGGCAGGAAGAGGCCCCGCATTCCACAGCTATTCTGTGAAATCTTATCCTGGAGGCCAGGCCGTAAATTAGGGGAAGTTCTAAGTTTTTCTGAGTGTCCAAGATAGCTCCTGGTTGGAGGAGCAAAAGCCAGCCTTATTTGAATAAATTAAATACAAGAGCATAAAACTTTCTACACAGAAGTAAGAAATCAGATTTGCTCTTGCAACTCTCCAAAGATGTCTTTGTACGTCTTTGCTTTCTTTCCTTCTCTCCATTTATGTCAGGTAAATGAATGTATGTCTCCGTTGTTCTGCAGTTTCTGGTGTAAGTTTGTGCATTGTCTTACTTCTAAGTTTATGCATTGTCTTATATTGGATTAAACTCTGTAATTCTGTGACGTCAACACGCATTGCTGGTTTTCCTTGTGGCCACACGCAGCTCGCCGGGAGGGCCCGGGATCCAAAAGGAAGAGAGAGAGCCAAACTTTTTCCAAGTTAACTATTTTAGAATATTTTCTTCCTTAACACCATGTAAAATAATAAGACAGTAATACAGATTATATTGCAGAATAATAATGGCATAATACAGATTATAATGCAGGATAATGGAACGTTACATCCATGTTATCATCAGGATTATATTTACTGAATACAAAATGATTTATGCTGGTGTTTTCTTCTTTTCTGTGAAAAATCAAAAATATAGTTCTTTCACTTCCGGGGCTTGTCCCTGGCCTTCAAAGCATGAACACAGGAGCACGCGTTCACGCCTTCAGCATTCTTGCAGCGGCTGTTAGATGGTTCATAGTTGGACAGTCCCTGGTCCCAGGTCGGTCTTCATCCATTTGTAAACCGCCATCGTTATCCATCTCCTCATAATAGGCAAGATGCAACACACAAGCAGAAAAAACACAATCAGTGTAATTGTCACAATTACCCCAATCTTAACTGCAAGTGCTCCCCATTCACCTAAAATTTGCTCCAGGCTCTTTAAGGACAAACCACTATGGCCAGCATTTTGTTGCATTTCTATTTTTAGCTTGTTTAGTTTAGCTAATACTGTGTGAAAGGGTTCTGTTGGTGCAATATTCAAAGGTATGTAAGTACAGCATTCGGTACCAATAAGATGACAAACTCCTTCCATTTTGGCTAAAATATAATCTAAAGCTTGTCTATTTTGAATTGCCATTCTACTGGTCTCATGTAATTGGTCACCTAATGCCATAAATCCTTCTACTGTGAAATTAACCATTCGTTGTTGATTATAGTAAACGTAGTTTATCCATTCAACGTTTTTATTAATTGCAACCCAAGGCACAATGGATTCTAGTCCTGCAAGGACCTCATGTCGTGCTTTAAATTCATTTGGGATACCTCTAGGCTGTCCAATTAAATCCAGATAAACCTCTTCATTAAGTCCGTAATTCTGTATGCTTCTGCGAGATCTTGTTTTGTTGCTCTCTAACCCAATTAAGTCTTTAACTCCTTCATACACTAGGGTAATGGGTACCTTCATTCTAACTAAGGCACAAAGTCCAACCCACTTAAGGGGTAAGGTATTTACCAGAATATCATCACCGCACATCCAGTAACTGTCTGCTACTAAGTATGTTTGATCTCCTAAGAAAAACAAAGTTGGGATAGTCATAGTTATATTTTCACATTGTTGTTCCGCAAAGTCCAAGTTTTCATACCATATGGGTTTTTCTACAAAAACAAGAGTTACATTTGCATGTTGAAACCATGACACCACCCATGTTATATTGCATTTTACTGTAGTATTACCTACCTACATTGATTCCTCCATTGTCTGCAAAGCCTCCACTGGCAAAACATTCGTATTCTGCACTATAATCAATTTCATAATTAGTAGGTGGGGCACCTTGTGTGGTGCTGAGGTTAAATTCAGCACACAAAGACTCAAATCTGTGTCCCTCCCAGTTTTCCAAGTATTGATGAGAATTTCGTGAACCATACAATAGTCTGCAACTTATACCGCACAGAGGTAATTTAAAGAATGACACAACATCATTTCCGGGAGTAAACTCACCTTTCTGACATTTACTTCTTTGCACCTCTGCACATTCTACAGAATTGTATTTTTCTGGAATAACAATTGGGGCTCCTCCAGGAGCACCGGAACAGATTAAACAATCATTTGCTGTTAATTCTTTAGCCGTATACCATAACCAATTATACCATGTATTCTGAACTGCCATTTGCCATAGAGCATCACCTCTTGGTCTAAACCCATACCATCTAATGTCATGTAATCTATTCACAGATCTTGGGGTAGCAATATTTGTATGGCGTGCATTATAAAATGTATCAAGGTCACCCTGATAATCGAGACAGCCCTGATCTTCAGAACAACCAAACTGGTTTGATCCCCCAACCTTTCTGGTTGTTCCTGCTTCTGCAGGTGGCAGTGTCACCACTTCAGTCTCCTGATTTAATGGTAGTTGGTCGTCTACATTATTTGGTTGGTTATTATTTTGGGATGTTTTGGCATTGTCTTCTTCCTGTATGACATCATCTGCTGAGATGCGTGTTGATTGATGATCTACTTCTGTCTGCTTATCTATATTATCATTGGCATTCCTCCCTTCCTTATTCGGGGGCGGTGTTGTTTTTAAGGTTGTTGGCATCGCCCTAGTTGTGGTAGGTGCGTCTCCTTTGGGTAGAGGGTCATCTATTTTAGTGGGAATTCGGGGTGATGGGCCTTTATCATGCACTTCACTAGAAATCAGGAGCTGTTCTAATTTTGGAAGGTCTGCATTTATACGTCCTACTTGATCTTGAATGTCATCCTCTGTAGGAAGATTTGGAGAGCATGTATCGTCCTCTGGAAGAGTCTCATCTTCCGGGGTTGCCCATAGAAGACTGGACTCTATTCTCTCACCATCTGTTGATTCTACTCTTAACTCATATCCCTTCCCTATCAGGAAAGCTATCGCATCTGCTTCAACAAACACACCACAATTCGTCTTTCTAACCACTAGGTTACAGTTCATACCTTTTGCATCCTGTATCTTTTCATCAGGGAATACAAACGAACCACACATTTGGCATCTGTTAGTGCCAGGCAACAAGCTAAAAATGATGAAGTTTCTTTTGGATAGGTCATAGTCTGCATCTTTATCTGCAAACTTTATCATTATTCTTCCTTTTGCCTTAGTTACTTCACTGTCTAAATCAGTTATCCTTATGCGAGTTAGCTCACCTTCTCCTTGTACCATTGCGTTAGTATAAGGGTTATTCATTAACATGTTATAAGTATAAGTGTTGTCATATGCTAAACTGGGTTCTATTTTTACTACTATATCAAATCCAATGTCCGTTATATTAAAAGGTGATTTTACAGGAACCTGATGTCCTTACTTCTCTGTCTTTTTCCTGTCGTCTTCCACACAATACTCTTGAATCATGTTTTACTTCCGCTTCAAAAAGAGTGTTAGTCGAGGACGGCCTCAGTATCAACTATCCCAGCTTTATATCCATTTTAATTCTGCTTGTCTAATCGTGCATATTTTATGGTTAAATGTTGGACTGTTTGAACTTTTGCCAAAACTAGCACGTTCTATTTTGGCTTGCAGAAATAGTGGCATGTGCTTGTCTGGATTATCATTGCGTGTGTTGTACTTATCTAATTGTTTGGAGATGGATCCCCCCTGTGATGCTGTCATCACACGTCGTCTGGCCAGGCGCTTCTTGGTCTTTGGTCTTCTGTAGTCAGGTCTCAGGATCGGGACTTCTTGTCGTTTAGTCAAGATTGGCTGGTTCCGTGGTGTCTGTTGCACACTGCGACAGTCCATCTCTGTCTCCGCTGTCACCAGGTTCAGCACTTCTGCCAACATCCATAGTTGACCAAGTGTCAGTAACATCCTCATCGTCTCCACCTGTTTGTTCACACACTTCACTTCTATCTTTCTTCACTTTGTCTTTCGTATGAAGTTTAGTGCAGTGACTGAGGTGGTACCAAACGTTACTCCCCTCTATTTGTACTGCGGTTGGAGTTGCCCGCGTGACCTCATGTGGACCGTCCCATCTCACGTCACTCCACTTGCGCCGGAACCGCTTCACCAAAACCTGGTCCCCTGGCTCCACTGATTTTTTCACCACAGTCTCTGGAGTGGATTGTCTGGCCCTTTCCTGCAAATAGATATCTCTATGGATGGCAGTTAGTTGTTCAATATATCTTTTCATCTCTGTTTGCATTTGTTCAAGAGCAGAGCCCTCAAACGGCAGCCTCCATTGAGGTACAGGCATTGGTCTGCCAGTAAGCATTTCATGCGGGGTTAAATGTGTACTTCTATGAACTTGCATGCGGTAGCTCATAAGTGCTAGTGGCAAAGCATCAACCCAGTTAAGCTTAATGAAAGCACAAATCTTGTTTAACTTAGCTTTCAACGTTCCGTTTATGCGTTCCACCATGCCTTTGCTTTCAGGGTGGTAAACCGCACCTAGTCGCTGCTTGATCTGCAACTTTTTCAACACACCTTTTAATGTTTTCCGTACAAAAGCCAGACCGTTATCAGAACTTATTTCAGAGGGTATCCCAAACCTTGGAATCACCTCATTTGCCAAAAACTTGATTACTGTTTCTGCTCCCATTGTTTTTGATGGAACAGCCTCAACCCAACGGGTGAATTGATCAATAACAACAAGCGTGTATCTTTTACCATTGACAGATTTTATCATGTCAACATAGTCCATCACCAGGTGTTTAAAGGGTCCTTCTGGAACTGGTATGTCAACCAATGCTCGCATTTATGGAGACCAATAACCTAGTTCGTTCAACTTGTTCAACACCTTTCCTCTGTCGCAATGAACTAGTCCATGTGCTTCTGAAATTAACACTGTCAAAAGTGCCACTGGTGCCACCAAGTGGCCAGCCTGTGACCTCCACAATCCTTTATCGCTTTCTGTACAACCTCTTTTTGCCCAAAGAGCCCGTTCAGCTGGACTCACTTCCTGTTGCATAAGAATTAAATCTTCAGGTGTCACAAGAGGTTCTAAAGATGTGACTGTTGCTATAACAGCTGTCTGGCACCTGGATGCCTTCTTGGCGGCTTCGTCTGCTGCATTGTTTCCCTTCACTGTCAACTCACTGCCTCTCATGTGCGCCTTCCATTTTACTATTGCCAGTTTAGAAGGAAGCATCATTGCAGCGATCAGTTCTGTCAGTTGTGTTTTATGGTGTACTGGAGTACCATCTGCTCTCCTGAAGCCTCTCTGCTTCCACACAGCAGCGAACAGACACCATGTGCATAAGCTGAATAGAAATAAATGTTTGCTACTTTTCCTTTTGCTAACTTACATGCTTCTGTCAGAGCTTTAAGCTCTGCCAACTGAGCTGAGCAGGGTTGCTCGCACATTTCAGCTTTAAATGTCACAAAATCATTATCTTTCTGTTCGACCACTGCAAATCCTGCATGGTTACCCAAGTGATCCCTGAAACAGGAACCATCAACAAAGTATGTAACTTCAACATTCATTAGCGGGCTCGACTCCAAGTCTGGTCTTAGTCTGGTATACTTCATTGTTTCTGCTAGACATGCATGAGGTTCTCCCTCAAATGGGAGAGGGATAGTGTTGGCAGGGTTTGTACTGTGACATCTTTGGATGGTTATGTCTGGATATGTCAGAAGTGGCATATATTGTAAGCATCTTGCCTGCGTTATTACAAATTTACCATGGTTTCTCAATTCAGCCATCTTGTGGTTTGTCAAGATCGTCACTGGATAACCCATAGTGATGGTGGCAGCTTTCTCATAAGCATGATAGACTGCTCCCTGATAACATGGTTGCCATCCTTGTGCCACGTTGTCCAGTTTAGTGCTATAGTAGGCAATCGCCTGTTTCTGACAACCCTCACAGCTTTCCTGCATTAGCACTGCTGAAACATACATGTCTTGTCTGCCACATACAGGTAAAATGTTTTTTCATAGTCTGGCATTGTCAGTGTTGGTGCTGTCTGCCTGTCTTGTTTTAGTGTTTTAAAAGCTATTTTTGCTTCTGGTGTCCATTTCAGTAAGGATTTTAGTGACTGGTTATCTGACTCCTTCATGGGTTCTCTAAGTGGCGCTGTTTTTTTCTTCATAGCCATCCATCCAGTCTGCATTGAAACCTGTCATTCCCAGGAACGTCATCATCTCACCGACTGTTCTTGGGCATGGGGCTTTACTCACACCTTCCAGCTGAGAAGGTGAGATAGCAATACTGCCTTGCGAAATCTGTCTACCTAAGTACTCAACTTGCAGTTGACAGTATTGTAGTTTTGTTTGTGAAACCTTGTGTCCTCCGTCAGCCAATCGTTGAAGTACTTTTATGGAGTCTCAGTGACAGTCCTCCAATGTTGGTGCACAAATTAATAAGCCGTCTACATACTGTAGAAGGGTGCTTTTTATTTCAAGTCCTTCTAAGTCTTGTTTCAGGATTTGGTTAAACACATGTGGACTATGTTTAAACCCTTGAGGCAGGCATGTGTAACTGTATTGTTATCCTCTGTAGGTAAATGCAAACAAAAACCTTGATTTCTTAGCTAACGGGTTGCTAAAGAAAGCTGAGCACAGGTCAATTGCAGTGAAAAATTTTGTTCGTGATGGCACCGCGCTTAACAACGTGTGCAGGTTTGGGATATCTGCAGGTGTATCTGTCACTATTTGGTTAATGGAGCGCAGGTCATGAACAAGACGATATCTTGATTTATCTGCTTTTAGGACTGGAAAAATTGGAGTATTACACTGACTTGTTGTTTCCATCAGCACTCCAGCTTTTAACAGCCCTTCAATGGTTTTGCTGATGCCTTCAGCAAAACCATTGAAGTCACCCTAATCTTAGCCAAAACGTGTTCCCAAGTTGTATCCCTGTCAAGAATTTAATTCCTTCCAAAATAAATACCCAAAATTCTAATGTTATCTGATTGAATCTGTAAATTGGTTATTGATGAATCAATCTCAGCTCTACCGAATGGTAAGATTTCTGATTTACTGGCGTTAATGGTGGTACCAGAAGCTCTACCAAAAAACTCAACATGTTTCAGGAAAGGGCGGACGTTATTTACATTTTTTACCAAGAAAGTGGTATCGTCTGCATATTGGTAAATGACGTTCTGAACACCACTGGGCCTAGAAAAACCCCCTGTATCTCTGGATCTCGTCTGACAAGGCAGCTCAAGGGTTCTGCTGCCAACGCATAAAGAAGCAAAGACAGAGGACAGCCTTGGCGAACCGAGCGCTCTAACCTAAAACAGTCTGTAACAGAACGGTTCATCTTGACACAGCTACAGCTGGATGAGTAAAGCAACGAAATCCAGTTTACAAATCACTTCCCGAAGCCAAAACCGTGCAGCACCTTAAAACGATAAGAGTGCTCCACTCTATCAAATGCTTTATTAAAATCTAGTGATATAAGAAAGCCACCATCTGTATCAGAGTTTATGAATCGCATTGTATCTCGAAGAGAAAAGAGAATGTCTAGTACGTCACGGCCTGGTACACTATAGGTCTGAAAAGGACTGACTATAGAGGATATGACAGACTTTAATCTGTTTGCTAACACTTTAGCCAAAATTTTGTAGTCCGTATTTAATAATTCCCTTATGACAGAAATAAGGCCACGATTCACACCATTTTATCATCCCAAGGGGGGATACATTTAATTACAAAACCGAATTCATACAGCTGTCTTAAACACTTCATACATTCAGCACTGCATCATCACATTTTGGTTATTTCCCCCACCTTCAGTCCATTCTAGGCGGCATTTATAGTTTCCACATCGCACTGTGTGGATATACGTGCACGACTGGATGCTCTGCTGAAAACTTCCTGGAAATCTCTTAGCTTATGACCTGATTGCGTGCGAGTCAGCCACTAAGAACGCTGTTTTTGCCAAGATTCGTACGTGACTTCCAGTATGTAGACACCCTGTCTACATGCTACATTCTCCGTGTTGCTAAGTGAGCATAAGGTCAGAAACAGGACTACATAATGCAGTACAACTGCTTCCATATTTGGCAAGCCAGCCAGATATTTACATTCTACACTAATTGTTCTATAATTATCCAAATCTGATCTTTTACCTTTCTTTTGATAAATAAGTGTGATGACACTAGTCGCCATTGAATTAGGAATAAACTGTTGCTGTTCTAATTCTAGAAACAATTTGAGAAGAATGGGTGAGAGAATATCAGAAAAAAATCTATAAAATTCACTTGTTAACCCGTCAGAACCAGGACTCTTATTGCTCTTTAAAGAGCTTATCACAGATTCAATTTCAGTCTGATTAATTTCATCTTCACAAAGACATTTGTCTGCTGGAGACAATTTATTAGCTATGCACTCGATCAACTGCTCGACACACTCAGGATCACTCTTAACAATTTTTAAAGAGCTCATGATAAAAATCATGAGCCACCTCTAGCATGTCTACATGGTCTGAAACTACTTTACCCTCTGGAGTGCAAAGTTCGGAGATTATATTACGCTGCTGCTTAGAATCTTCCAAAGAAAAGAAGAAGCGTGAGACTCTTTCGCCTTCCACCATATATCTCACTCTACTTCTAATTGCAGCTCCCTCATAGCACTCTTTCAAAAATTCATCTCTTAAAGCCTAAAGCTCTGACTTCCGGTTTTTAGGCAAATGGAGTAGACGCGTGGTGAGAGTGCTCCGGCCGTTTTCCTACTTTTTCATACCAACCAGCCCTCATACCTCATAATTTGTGCACCTTTTTTTTGTTTGCTATACCTTCTTCTTTTACAACCCGATTTGCAAGTGGGATAAGATGCCGTCTAGAGGGCAGAAAACTACCGAAAAGGGAGATGCTAGTGCTGTGGCTAGCCTAACACTGGATGCCATTAAAGTGCTACTTGAAGAACACAGTGAAAAGCTGTCTTAAGAGTTCAAGTCATCCTTTGATATGATAGACTCTAAGTTAGACCAAATCAAAACGTCTCTGGACGATCATGACAAACGTTTTTCTTCACTTGAACTTGCATCTGAAGATCTAAGCCAGCGTGTTATGGACTTGGAGAATGCCTGCTCTTCTCTCCGGGACGAGAATGCTAAGCTAAAGGCTGAAGTTACTGATCGGGAGAACCGTAGCCGCCGTCAAAACATACGCATTCTTGGACTGGCTGAATCTACTGAGAATGGTCGCCCGACCGAGTTCTTCGCTCAGTTACTTCAGAAGGTATACGGGAAGGAAATTTGACCGTCCTTACCTGAAATAGACCGAGCCCATCGGTCGCTAGCTCCCAAGCCGGGCCGCTGGAAAGCATCCGCGAGCAGTTATTCTCCGCCTGCATTGCTTCCAGATGAAGGAGCTACTCATCAGAGAAGCACGGCCCAGAGGGAAACTCGACTACAACAACCAACAGATCCGTATCGTTGAAGACTACTGCACTGAAATTGTGAGCCAGCGAGCCCAGTACCAGACTGTGATGGCGGAACTATATAAGCAGGGTTTGAAGCCGGCTCTGTTGTACCCAGCCCGACTACGCATAACGCTGCTCGGCGGAGTCAGAAAGTGGGTCAGCACCGTCGACGGAGCCCAGAAGTACATTGAACAGCATCCTGAACTATCCACCCAGACGTGTAAAGTGTTTGGCTTTCAACAGGATCCAGAGTTACTTTCTTATTTGTTTTTGTTGTTTTTTTTTCTTATTTTTTAAGAGTCATCGCTGCCTCCCCTACAACCAGCGTCATTCTAGGTGATATTGCTTCATTTTATTTCATCACATATATTTAAAGAAGGGGAAGGAAAAAAAAAAAGAAAACTTTTAGTATGTTTTTTTTTTTTTTTGAGCACCCCAATCTACATACAAACATTTGATCATTTTTAGTTACATATGCCTATTCAATTCAATTCAGTTTATTTATATAGCACCAAATTCACAACACATGTCATCTCAAGGCACTTTATAGTTCAACCAGATCATACAGTAAAATTGATACAAAGTATTCTATCTAAGGAATACCAGTTGATTGCATTGACTCAAATACAATCCCTCACATTAAGCATGCTTTTAGCGACAGTGGAGAGGAAAAACTCCCTTTTAACAGGAAGAAACTTCCAGCAGAACCAGGCTCAGTGTGAGCGGCCATCTGCCGAGGCTGACGAGCTCCAAGCCAGCTCCCATGCCAGAGGACGAAGAGAGCACATCCACTCACTCACGGTCAGAGAAACAGGAACACACTGGAAAACAGGCCGATCTACAGCATCTATAAATAAGGGAGTTGATGGAAGCACCACAGCTGATGTTTCTTTCCAGGATGGCGTCACAGCCAAACAGGAACAGACGAGGCAAAGCTACTCTGAGGAAAAGCAGAGAGAGCAGAACATTAGAGATTGAACTAACAGATTCTGCAGAATAGGAGAATAGAGAGAGAATGAAGCAGAATGATGAAAAAGGGGTCCCTATGTCCTCCAGAAGTCTAAGCCTATAGCAGCAGAACTATAGAGATAGCTCAGGATAACCTGAGCCACCCTAACTATAAGCTTTATCAAAAAGGAAAGTTTTAAGCCTAGCCTTAAAAGTAGACAGGGTGTCTGCCTCACGGACTAAAACTGGTAGTTGGTTCCACAGGAGAGGAGCCTGATAACTAAAAGATCTGCCTCCCATTCTATTTTTAGAAATTCTAGGAACCACTAGTAAACCTGCAGATTGAGAGCGAAGTGCTCTGTTAGGAACATAAGGAACAATCAGATCTCTGATATCAGATGGAGCTTGGCCATTTAAGGCTTTATATGTGAGAAGTAGGATTTTAAATTCTATTCTGGATTTAACAGGAAGCCAATGAAGAGAGGCCGGGATAGAAGAGATATGATCTCTTTTTTTCATTTTCATCAGAACTCTGGCTGCAGCATTTTGGATCAGCTGAAGGCTTTTAACTACAGCTTGTGGACTTCCTGATAGTAAAGAATTACAATAGTCCAGCCTTGAAGTAACAAATGCATGGACTAGTTTCTCAGCATCACCCCTGGACAGGAGATTTCTCATTTTTGCAATGTTCCTCAGATGAAAGAAGGAAATTCTAGAAACCTCTTTGATATGGGATTTAAATGACAGGTCCTGATCAAAAACAACACCAAGATTTTTTAACTTTATTATCTGAAATCAGTTTACTCCCATCCAAATGAAGTGACTGGCTAATCAGCTTCTTTTTCAGAGACTCTGGTCCAAAGACTATAACTTCTGTTTTGTCTGCATTCAGAAGCAGAAAGTTAAGAGTCATCCAGGTTTTTATGTCTTCAAGACATGCCTGTAATCTATATAATGGGTTAGCTTCATCTGGATTTATAGACAGATATAGCTGGGTATCATCAGCATAACAGTGGAAATTAATCCCATGCTGTCTAATAACTACCAATTGGGAGCATGTATAAAGTAAAGAGAATTGGTCCTAGCACCGATCCCTATGGTACTCCACAGGTAACCTTTGAGCATGTTGAATATCTGTCATTAACATGAACAAACAGAAATCGATCAGATAGATAAGATTTAAACCAGTCTAGTGCTGTTCCTTTAATTCCAACAAAATATTAAAGTCTTTCTAAAAGAATATTATGGTCAACTGTATCAAATGCAGCACTGAGATCCAACAGGACGAGCACAGATACAAGTTCATTATCTGAGGCCATGAGAATATCATTAGTGACTTTCACAAGAGCTGTTTCAGTGCTATGATGAGCTCTAAAGCCAGACTGAAACTCTAAAGTTCATTATGGTGTAAGTGATTGCAAACTTGTTTGGCACCTACTTTCTCAAGAATTTTAGATAAGAAAGGAAGATTGGATATAGGTCTATAATTGACCAAGTCATCTGGGTCAAGAGATGGTTTCTTAAGCAGAGGTTTAATTACAGCAACTTTAAAAGCTTTAGGTACATATCCCTGTAACAGAGATAGATTAATCACATCTAAAATGCAGGAGGAGGTCAAAGGGAATACCTCCTTAAATAACCTGGTTGGAACTGGATCTAACATACAAGTTGAAGGCTTAGATGAAGACAATCATTTTGCTAATTCAGAAAGTTCAACTGGATCAAAGCACTCCAAACCCGGTTCAGATTCCATGACTACCTCAGGTACAATCACGGATAGAGGAGTGCTTATGATTTTATTTTTAATAAGATCAATCTTATTTATAAAGAATCCCATAAAATCATTGCTGCTAAGTGCAGGTGGAATGGACGGTTCAACAGAGCTATGGCTCTGGGTGAGTTTGGCAACTGTATTAAAAAGAAATCTAGGATTATTCTTATTCTCCTCTATTAATGAGGAGAAGTATGCTGCTCTTGCTTTACAAAGGGTCCTCTTATACAGCAGTAAACTATTTTTCCAGACTAGGGAGGACTCCTGCAGGCCTGTGGAGCGATATTTTCTCTCCAGTTTCCTAGCATTTTCCTTCAAAGTGCGCAGCTCTGCATTAAACCAAGGAAGCTTTCTATTTTTAACGGTTTTCATTTTCAAAGGAGCTGCGTTATCTAAGGCAGTACGCAGAGAACTAGCAACCCCATCAACAAAATCATCAACCTGTGAAGGGGAATAAGCTATGCTTTTGCACTAAGCAGCACTGCTCAGCGACACAGAGGAGAGAGAAAGTGAAGCAGATTCTTTAAAATGTATAACTGCACTATCTGATAAAGATCTTCTAAAATTGAACCTTCTTTTGTGGGAGGAGAACTCTGTTAAAGTAATCCTGAAGGTTATTAGAAAGTGGTCACAGAGGACAGGGTTCTGAGTAAATACTGTTATTTCCTCACATTCTATGCCGTATGTCAGCACAAGATCCAAAGTATGAAGATAAGAATGTGTGGGACTATTCACATTTTGAACAAAGCCAATAGTGTCTAAGATAGCATTAAAGGCTGCTCTTAAGCTATCACCTTCAATGTTAGCATGGTTGTTAAAATCTCCCACTATGATGACCCTGTCAGTTTTTAATACCAAATCAGAAAGGAACTCTGAAAACTCATCTAAAAATTCAGAGTAAGCACCTGGTGGATGATACAAAGTTACAAAAAGTAGAGGTTTTCTCGCCTTGAAATTTGCATCAGGGAAATTATGGGTTAAATGTTCAAAAGAGTTGTAGGTATGAACTGTTTTGGGAGTAATCAGTAAGTCAGACTGGAAGATTGTTGCTACTCCTCCTCCTCGCCCTGAACTTCTGGGTATGGGAAAATTTAAATAGCTTGAAGGTGTTGCCTCAATTATGCTCACATAATCCTCTTGCTGCAGCCAGGTTTCTGTAAGGCAAAACAAGTCAATGTGATTATCACAAATCAAGTCATTAACTAGCAGACTTTTAGAGGAAAGAGATCTTATGTTAAACAGACCACATTTAATTGTTTTAACTTTTTCCCCAATTGGAGTTATTTTGATTTTAATTAGATTATCATGATTTAGTCCTTTGGGAATATTTGCTAATTTATTAGATTTTGGTCGTGGGCAAGACACTGTCTGGATGGAGTAAAGAGTGGGTAACAGTAGAGAAGCTGCAGAGATGTGTGTTAAACTACAACTCTGCTTCCTGGTCTGCACCCTGGGTGGTCAGGGTTTTGGAGGACTAATAAATGTGGCCAGATTCCTAGAACGAAGAGCTGCACCATCCAAAGTGAGATGCATACCGTCTCTCCGAATCAGACCAGGCTTTCCCCAAAAGGATTGCCAATTATTAATGTAGCCCACTTGTTTTCAGGAAACCACCTAGACAACCAGCGGTTGAATGACGACCTGCGGCTCAACATGTCATCACTGGTCAGATCAGGGAGGGGACCAGAGAAAATTACGGAGTCCGACATTTTTTTGGCAAACTTACACACCGAAACAACACTAATTTTAGTGACCTCCGATCGGCGTAACCGGGTGTCATTACCACCAGCGTGAATAACAATCTTACTGTATTTAACCTTATCCTTAGCCAGCAGTTTCAGGTAGGATTTGATGTCGCCCGTTTTCGACCCCGGCAAACATTTGACTATGGTCCCTGGTGTCTCTAATGCCACGTTTCTGACTATGGAGCTGTCAATCACCAGAGAGGGCTTCTCAGTGGGTGTGTCACTGAGTGGGGAAAACCGGTTAGAAACGTGAACGGGTTGGTGGTGACCAGTGGGCATAGATCCACGACTACGCTTTCTGCGTACAGTTACCCAATCGCCTGGCTGCTCAGACACTTTTGGAGGACAGCTACGTGGGGGGCCTACTTTAACTCCTGGATCTTCAACAGCCTGAAGCCTGGATTCTCTACTCTGACACCCTCGCCTCCAAAGCTACAAAAATACTACACTTACTACACATCCCATTATCACTAAAGGAGGCAGAGGAATAACTGAACATCTGACACAGAGAGCAGGAGAGGGGAGAGGAAGAAGAAAGAGTTGGAAAAGAGTCAAGGGAGGAAGAGAGAGAAGCCATAGCACTGCTAAGCTAGTGCTAGCCTAGGCTAGCTACTCCTTGCTATCAGAAATAAAACCGTGTGAAACTGACAAGTGCTAAGTAGAAAAGTGCAGCAGAAGGTGCTATGTTTTAAAGTAGTTGTGTCAGAGTTACTTAGATACAGAGATATCACAGAAAAAATAACTTAACTTCAGATGGAGTTCCTCTGGACAGCTGAAACAGCTGCAACGCTCAGTTAATCCAAAAAGGAAGTGAACACTATTATTCTTTATTCATATTTGAAGGTTGCATTTTCTTCTTCTCTTGAGGTGCTATTGTTTTTCTGTTTATAGGCCGGGGCTTTAGCTTTAATTGTTTATTAAAACTTGGAAGAGGAGTTGATGTGAGATGGTTTTTTTTACAGAGCTTGCTGCTGTTTGGTTTAGCAGCTGTCTTGGTTTGGGGGGGTGGGGAGGGGATATATGTCACTGTCAATAATGCTTTAGTATGCTTTAATATTCTGAAAAAGTGCTGGTCACTTTCTATTGCTCCACCCACTGGGTTTCTGCAATGAGTCATGATTTTATTTTCCTAATAGTGCAGTATGATTAACCATCTCAACTTAACAAGCTGGAATGTTAAGGGTTTAAACCACCCTGTTAAAAGGAGGAGGGTTTTTTCTCATCTCAAAACACCTCAGGACCAAGATAGCTTTCTTACAACCCACATTCGTAGCTCTGATTCCAAACGTCTCTTATCTCGCTGGTCGGGTCAATGTTTTCATTAATCTTTTGAGGCTCGGGGCGTCCCAGTTCTTATTGGTCATGGTGTCCCATTTGAACCTCATAATGTTGTTTCAGATAAATATGGACGGTATTTGATTGTCTTGTGTCTAAATTATACAATACGTTGGTAGTCTTACTCAATGTGTACGCCCCAAATGTGGACGATGCAGACTTTTTCAAACAAGGGTTTTCTTTGCTGCCGGATCTAAATACATACTCTCTTATTTTTGGTGGGGATCTCATTTGTTGGTTAGACCCTGATTTAGACTGATCTTCGAAAAACCCCAGCTCAGCCAGTAGATCAGCCAGTCTCATCCGTGACTTCCTCTCTGACTTTCGTATTAGTGATATCTGGCGTTTCCTACATCCTACTCACAGGGAGTACTCATTCTTCTCACAGGTTCATCACACATATTCCAGAATCGACTGCTTTTTTGTTGATGGTCAACTTCTCCCCTTGGTTCACTCTTCTGAATACCAGCCTACTGTAATTTCTGACCACGCCCCTCTTATACTAGTTATGTCTCTCCCTGGTCTTAGCCCTGGAAGCAGGCAGTGGCAATTTAATTCCACCCTTTTATCAGATGCAAACTTTATCAAGTTTATCGAGAAAAAAATAACCCATTTTATTAACACTAATACCACTCCAGAAATTTCTTATCTCACCTTGTGGGATGAACTCAAAGCATACATGCGTGGACAAATTATCTCTTACTCCGACCGTATGAGGAGTGATTCAAAAAGGGAATCTAACGAGCTGATCCGCCAAATCAGAATTATTGACAAGCAATATGCCCAGAATAAGTGTCCAAACCTATACAAGAAAAGGGTGGAGTTGAAAACTAGATTTGACCTGCTCACCACCCACCATGTTGAACATCTGCTCTTGAGAAGTCTGACAAATTATTTGCTAACCAACTTAAGGGCTTTAGGGCAAAGCAGGCTATTTCTAAAATACAGTCAGATTCCGGTCAAATCATATCTGACCCGTTTGAAATAAATTCTTCCTTCAAAGAATTTTACACCAAATTGTACTCTTCTGAGGCGCATGTGGATTCCAGTGTAATTTCTGGTTTTCTTAACACTCTTGATATTCCTACAGTTTCAGCAGCATCTAGAAAGAGATTGGAGGAGCCTATATCCCAGGCAGAAATAACGGCGGCCATTAAATCAATGCAGTCAAACAAGTGTCCTGGCCCAGATGGCTTCCCAACTGAATTTTAAAAAAAATTATCCACTCTACTTTCACCGGTACTTTGTTCTGTCTTCTTAGTCTTGTAAATTGTGTCAGTTACCTCAGTCTTTTACTGAGGCCTGTATCACAGTCATTGCAAAGAAAGGCAAAGATCCGACTAACTGTGCATCATATAGACCCATCTCCCTTTTAAACATGGACGCTAAGATCCTAGCAAAGGTCCTTGCTCATAGGCTAGACAGTATTCTTCCTACTATTATTTCTACCAATCAGACTGGCTTCATCAAAAGTAGGCAGGGATATTTTAACATTAGGCGGCTTTTTGACATTATTTACTCTGCTCCTGAAGATAGGCCCGAATGTGTGATTACAATCGATGCAGAAAAAGCATTTGATCGTGTCGAATGGCCTTACTTATTTGCTGTGCTGGACAGATTTGGTTTTGGCCCTGCCCTTTAATTTCTGGATTAAGTTGCTTTAGTCCCAGCCTACTGCAATGATTCGTACTAATTCCCAAATATCAAGTCCTTTTAAATTGTATCGTGGTACCCGCCAGGGTTGCCCCCTGAGTCCCATGCTTTTCAATTTGCCCAAATCCAGCTGCAGCCCTCTTTGGGGTCCTTGAGGGTGGAGCTGTTTCAAGTGCTACTAGAAAATATTCTATAGCCTTTGCTTTACTTTTGGTACGTCGTGCAATCTTACTCAGATTGAAAGATGCCTCCCCACTGTCATGATGGGTCTTAGATTCTTAGCCCACATGCAGAACACAACGGAGGCTGGGTAAAAGTTTAACAAGAGTTTATTGAGTTATACACAAACACAAGATCATGAACTGGATCAGGAACTGGTCCGGGCTGGTTCACTGAAGTCTGCAGAGATGATAGTTTGATTAGGAAGCAGGCTGATGAGTTATCAGTCTTTGATAGTTTAAGAGTATACCTAGACAGAGTCCGGGGTTCTCTTTGAGAGAGAGGGAACCGTTGGGTCCAGAGACTGTTTGTTCAGCAGAGTCCAAGAGCAGCTGCAGCGTCTTGCTTCTGACTTTAATGACAGACCTTGATCAGAGTTTCCTGCTCAAAGAGCAGCTGGGGAATCCACACAGGAATCTTCAGGTTTGGCTCACAAGGGCAATCTCATCCAGAGCTTCAGGTTTAGAGACAGGTTTCCTGTGAGGCAAAAACAAGGAAGAGTTAGAATCAGATCTCTCTCTAGAGATAGCAAAGATTCTTCAGGTTCTAGGCTTAGGTCGCTAACCAAACTAGGTCAACACTGCGGCGTCGAAGCAAGGTCTGGCAGCTGGTTATAAAGGGCAGGTCTCTTGATGACTAGATGCATCTCAGGTGTGCTGGAAGACTCCAGCTCCAGGAGACCCACGGCGCACTCTGCTGGAGGAAGATGGTACAGCTCCAGATCCCAACACCCACCATCTCATTCGCAGTGGCTGCAAGATATTATGTCTTGTCTAAAACTCGAAAAGATCAGGTACTCACTTAAACAGTCTCTTGATACATTTGAAAATTTGTGGGGCCATTTCTTGAAAGCATTTCCAGCTCTTTAATTGCTCAGACAAGCTAAACTGCACTGATTCCATCTTAGGCGGGTCCTGAATGTTGTGGAGTGATCATATAGTTTTGGCAGTGACAGGTTGGGTGATAGGGAAGGGGTTATTTTGTTTGTTTTGTTGTATTATATCTTTGTGCTTCACTACTTGGCTTGTTTTACTGTAGTTGTCATGCTACTTTTTCTATTTGTGTTTTTTACTTTAACTTGTTCAATTGGCTTCTATAAGCCTACCTTGCAACATCTTATATCTGTGCTCTGTTTTTTTGTCTATGTAAAACTCAATAAAAAATATCTTGAGTTAAAAAAAAATCTCTATCAGGTTCATTTTCCAGGAGCACGGCTTCCTCATCTAATGCCCTACTTAGAGCAGATTCCCTGTTTTTGCGTAAGAAGCTTCTGAGTTTGGCAAATCGTATATTTTTTTCCTGATTTTAGTTTTCAAATCTTCCCACCATTCACAAATATTGGATTCATATGATGAACAGAGCTTACTATCAGCAATTAATTTTTTTTTATCATTGACACATATTTTGGTTCTTTTAATAAGGAGGAATTAAAACACCATTGTCCCCCAGTTCTAATGTGCACAATGGCTGACAAATTAAATTTGAGGGCTGCATGGTCACTGAAACCAATACATTTATAATGGACACCACTGAACAATGGGCTTAAAGCCCTCTTTGCTATGACAAAATCCAATCTGCTTTGAGTAAGAGAGTTTAACACAAGTTGCCGTCTTGACTCTCCTCTAACACAAAAATTTAAAACCCTCCAAATCTCAGACATGTCACGATTAGACAGGAGCTCTTCAAGAACTGTTCTGGAACCATCCCACCCAAACTGACCAACTGGAGCATCAAGCCTCGATCTCCAGACATTAAAGTCACCAACAATAATGGCACCGTAACTGCAGAGTGCATCCAAACACCTAAAGAATGCACAATGATCTTTTTCCACATTAGGAGCGTGAATATTAGTTAATTTAAAATGTTGTGAAAATGCAGAAAAAGTGACAGAGACACAGTGACCCTTATTGTCTGTATAACACTGAAGAATAGTATTGACAATTTTCTCCTTAAATAAAATTGCAACACCAGCAGCACGATTTGATCCACAACTTAGAAACATTTGACCTCTCCAAAACTTGGTTACGGTATCCAAAATATCATTTGTCCAATGTGTTTCATGTAGACATATAATGTCTCCTTTAAGAGCATTGAACACAGCTTCCATCTTTATAGGATCTCTGAGTCCTCTGCAATTAAATGAGGTGATGTGTAGTGTTGCCCCAGACATTAGAGTTATTAGTAGTAAAGTTAATTCAAACCTTCCATCCATTGGACACCTTGTTACACAGGATGATACTGCTCAGTTTAGCAGGAGGTAGAAGATGCAGGTAAAACACAGTCCAACGCAGCACCACCAAGACTAGACGAAAGCACACCGTGTCCTCTGAAGTTTTCCATAGGGAGGGAGAAGACTCCTCCTCTCCACCAACCATCACTTCATCCTTGCGGCAGTAGATCAACTTAGCTTCCTCAAGGACCAGTAAATCCATTCCAGGGCACATCTCCATATTCCGGTCCCAGAATTTAGAGGAGCCATGCTCATCTTCTTCTTTGTTGGCGGATCTGAACAAAGGGCAGCTGGAAACGGATAGCAGCAACATCTTCACATCCTTTACATTGTTCCAGAGACAAAATCCTCCCCTTTCTCCTCCCTCCAAAGCCATGCATAGAGTAGGGGAAGTATCACGTGTCATCTGCTCCTCCTGCATAAATACATAAAACAGACGCACAACACATCCGCACATATACATGTATAAAGCAAAAACCCATCCGAACCCATGAATAACCACGTGTATACTTACCTGAAGGTGAGCCCAGAAAAGCTTATCTTTGGACATGGGTGAATGAGGATAATCAAAATCCCTGTTTACATCACCGTTCATAGTGGAGATTACCTCTGGACCCGCTAGGAACGACCACGCCATCCGCCACCAGAGAGCACATATGGGAGGCCAGCAGTCCAGGGAACCAGAGATAAACCGAACCCGCCCCGTAAAGGCAAAGAAAAACGGGGACACCACGCCCGCAAGCATTAGGAAAGCCGAGGAGCGCCATCATTTAGCAACCCCATCTCTGATTTTTCCCTTCTTCTTATTCATTTTGTCTTTAGATTTTAAGAGCAATTTTGAGCGGGTCAATGTTAGGTTCAGGTCCATATCTGAGTCTGACTCGAGCGAGCCATGGGCCTGTCTTTTGATTTTCTGGGAACAGGGTCGGCTCAGAAGGTGGTTGTTGCTGTTGGTGTGAGGGCAACGATCCAGAGACACAGGCATCCTCCTCCTGACTAACTGCCTCATTGGCGCAGAAGCACCCAACCCTGGATTCTAAGATGCTGTCCTCTTTAGGCTTCTGCCTCTGTGAGACAGTCCTTCCTTCTACAGGCTGAGAAGCTTGGCCAACCCTGAACGGGGTAGAGTCAGATTTTACAACACCCCCCGCCTGCTCCACAGTAGAGGCTGCAAGGGAATCTCCCTGTTTCGCAGGTCCCAGACGCAGAGTGGCAGAAGTATCATCAGCAGAGTTGGGCTCGATGGTCAAGCCCTGACTCTGCAGGGGCTCCTCTGTCTGCACAGGCTCCAACTCACTCTCACTACTCAGCTCATCTCCAACAGACTACTCTGAATTCCCAGAGTTACTCAGGCAAATGCAATCAGACATGGAGCTGCTGCAAACAGCACACCTCGTTCGCTCCCTATCACACTCACAGGCGTAGTGTCCCTGTGCCCCACACTTATCGCAATTGAATTCAGGGCACTCATGCAGGATGTTTACCAAGATGCACACCCAGGACCTTGATGGTGTCCTCCGCCTCCCTGAAATCCCACCTGCCCAGGGTCCGAGTCACCCCACCAAAGTACATGATTTGGGATTTTAAAATGTTAATCTTAGCTCCGGATGCTAGACCGTATGTGTGAATATGTTGGATTGCTAGCTCTAGACTCTCTTCATTTTTGACTGTTATGATGTGTCATCTGCATACTGGAAAATTTTACTGATATTACCAAGTGGTGATTCTATGCCTTGAATATTCTGGTCCTGTTTTATTAAGAGGGCGAGGGGCTCGGCCACCAAGCTGTAAAGCAGGGAGGACAGAGGACACCCCTGTCTGACCGACCGTAACCATATGTAATCTGTGAAATGACCGTTACATTTAATTTTACTATCTGCATTTGAATATAATAACTGTAACCTGCTGATGAATGACTGACCAAATCTAAACTTGTTTAAAACTGCCCATAGAAAATTGTGTTCTACTCTGTCAAAAGCTTTGCTAAAATCTACGCTGAGAAAGATACCTTGGGTGCATGACATGGTTTGGATGGTATAATTTATTGACAATATTGTGTCTGAAATACTTCTATGAGGAATACTGTATGCTTGAGATGAATTGATGATACTACCTGCAACTGTTTTTAGCCTGTTTGCCAGAACTTTTGCATATATTTTTAATCTGTGTTTAATAAACTAATGGGTCTGTAGTTTTCTAAATCCTGTTTTTCTCCTTTATTTTTGTAAAGAATGGTGATAACGCCCTGTGCAAAGGTCCTGGGTTTACATCCTGTTGCTCCATAGCTGTAAAAACCTTAAATAAAATTCCACTGATTTGCTTTTTGAAATGTTTGTAAAATTCAGCAGTAATGCCATCATTCCCTGGACTTTTATTGTGGTTTAATGAATCAATGGCGAGTTGAATTTCCTGACTTGTGATTGGAGCATCACAGCTGAGACAATCCTCTTCAGAGAGTGAGGACTGGATCACACCAACAACTTTTTCTCTTTTCTCTGAGGAAATGGTGTCACTGGTGAAAGGTTTGGAATAGAAATGTTGTATGGTTTCTAAAATGTCTATTAAATCTGTTACTTTTTTCCCTTCATGATTAATTAATGCAGTTATTGTTGCTTTTTTTCGTTTCTGTTTTTCTTGACCTAAAAAGAAAGCTGTAGACTTTTCTCCTTCTGCTAGAAATCTGGCTTTACTACGTATTATGGCACTTTTGCATTTCTATACTTCAATCTGGTCTAGCTGTTTTTTCAATAGAATATAATTTGCAATGTTGTAAAATTCAGCTAGATTAACAGCGGAACTCACAAATACTCAAGGGGGGTTTTCACAGGAAATCAGGCAAAGTATTAAAACAAACAAACTTTTTTCTAAAAAACAATAATAATAATAATAAAAATGCACTATTACCAAGAATCCAAAGTTTATTCAATATTTCAGTATAAATGATAAATAACCCAAAAAACCTTCACAACCAATTTATAAGTAAACTCAAAGTCTCAATTTATATCCCCAAAAAACAAACAAAAACATCCCTAATAACTGAAAGTCCAAAACTGTCCGTCTCTTTTTATTTCTAATAATAAAGTCCAAACAGGAGTTTCATATGCTCCGAACCGAAAATAAAATCCTGGAAGTCCAAAGTCCTTTCCAAAACGAAAAATTTGCGTCTCCTTGCACCGGGCGGCGTCCTCTGGGTGCAAACTCCGTTCAGATTTCTACTTCGCTAACCTGCAGTGCTGGGACATTCTTAGACTGTGTTTTATCTTTCTTTCTTTATTTTTGACATGTATTTGTCAGACTACCAGACGAAAACTCCCGCTGCACAGACCTGTCAGTGAGCGTCTTCCTCACCTGTCGAGCCGCGCGCGCCAACGCACACGCCCCTTTTTATTCAGAAATTTTCACGCCAAAATAACTCAGCATATTAATTTTCTAACCAGTGGAGATCGAAATAATATTACCAATGACATAACTGTTCTACAAGACAGTTTGTCATCGGTACACTTTAATGTACTTTATACAAAAAGTGAAAAAGTAACACTGATTATGTTACAATGTCTCTAGTTGGATTATTTTCTAGTTGGTCTAATTCTTCATTTATTAGTTTCCTTAGATTGTATTCTGTCTGCCTTTCCTTCCATTTCCTTTGTTTGCTATATTTAATTGTAATATTTTTGATTCTATGTTTTGCTTGATCCCAACAGTCCAGCAAGTTGTCAGTGTGATCCACTTCCTCACTCAGGGTCTGCAGGAGGACACTGATCTTATCTCTGTACCTCCCATCCTGAAGAAGAGCAGCATTCAGACACCACAGACCCCCATTTCTGATGCCTCGTCCCATCACAAATCAATCCTGGATTGTTTCAGTTTACCAAGTATTTACCTTGTATATTGTTGTTTCCTGGGGTTAAACAGTTGCCACAAATCTATCAAGTCATTATTCCTTATGAGCTTAAACAGTTCATTTCTGCTGGGATCTTCTGAAAAAACACAATTACTTGAAATGTCAATAGTTGTTAGTGTGACATTAAAATCTCCAATTAATATGGTAGAATGTGTGATCCAGTTCCTGATGTTTTCAAAAAAAACCTTTTCTCTGTGTTTCTAGATTAGGTGCATGAACATTGATCAATCTATAATTAACATTATTGTATCTAAAGTCTATGACAATTAATTTCCCTTCATTATCTTTATGAACTAAAGCACTGTGTTGCACAACATTTTCTTTAAAAAGGACAGCTACCCCGCCTGAACAGTTATCAGAGATGGATGAATACATTGTTCCTTTCCATTTTTTTGTATTTTCTCTTTCTTTCATATCATCCCATTTTGTTTCTTGTAAACACAATTTCTCATAATCACGTTGATAAATTATTGCTTCAATCTTCTCCCCCTCTCTGCGGAGCCCACGGGCATTAAGCGAGAGAAGCAACAGATTGAGAGATATGAAAATTAATAAATGCATAATTTCTTGGTTTTCCTTTTCGGTCTTTTCGCAATCAATGCATTAAGCCGTTTCCTGGTTTCAACAAGAGTCTCAAGATAAAGATCAGGGTCTGTTTCCATGTCGGGGACTAGCTTTAACTTGTGTGGCAGGTTTTCGACTGGAGTCTGGAAGGACGGCAGGTGGTTTGGTGACAAAACCTGAGATTCCCGGGAGTTTAGTGCTTCTACTCTGGGAGGAGGAGCAGCGACTCCTCCCCGCTCCTCCCCTCCGTGTTTTTGTGAAGCTGTGTCTGGCGGATTGTCCGCCTGAAAATCCCCTTCATCAGCTGCCTCAATAGACAGCCTGGAGTTCATTTCCTGAACATCCTCCTGTTTGTCTTCTCCTCCTTCACCTGTCTCATCCATCTCCAGCTCCTCCTCCATCTCACCTTCACTTACACATTCATCCTCTGCGTTTGACTGAACAGAGCCCTGATCTTGATCTTCAGACTCACTTCTGTTACAGATGCATTTATTTTGAAAATTACTAAAAACTTGACACTTATTATTTTGCTTTTTAACAGAGCATTCTGTCGCGTAATGCCCCTGGACTCCACAGGAGTGACAAAAAAATTCAGGACATTCTCTGAGGATGTGACCAGGCTGAATGCATATTCTACAGACTTTAACCTGTTTATCATGGATTACTCTAAAATATTCAGGCCCTATAGCTGTATTGAACATAGCAGAATAAGGCAGAGGCTGCACCGTTTCTGTGAACTTAACTTTTACGAACCTGGTTCCATCCGCCACCTTCGTTCCCAGCCAGAACCGCCGTCTGATCGCCGACACTGCAGACACTCCCCAGCCGCGCAGCTTCTCCAGGATCTCATCTGTGATGTACGCGGGGAGCCCGAGAAAACAGGCAGAGGCAGCTGGGTCACGGTCCGGTGTGGTTTATTGCAACAACACAAGTCCACCACATGAGATGTTCACCTGTCAACATCCGACTAAATGCAGAGACAGTCCCGCTTATATTCATTCCCTTGGGCTATTTTTACGTAATTTTTGGCACTTTTCCACGGGTATCTTTAATATCTTTTTATCTACCGGTGGAAACCCCCCAAAGTACAATTTTTATATATTTTAATCAAAGCCTTGCCCCTTTGAATGCCATGGTGATACACATTGTAGTTTCATTAAAAACTTCACATATCAGCATAACTTTGATGTTTATCATTGATATGTTAAAACAATGTTTCATTAAAATATCAAGCAGAACTTTGATGTTTGACCATTAAAACATCACACAACGGCATAGCTTTGTTGTTTAACCTTGACATGTCAAAATAACTCATCCTTGGGTTTTCCCAATGCATACATCAAAGCCTTGGGTTTTTCCAATGCCATATTTCGTCCCTCCTAATCTTATCTCAACCTTCAAACAGCCATGCACATATTACTTTTCTTAGACTTCAAACAGCCATGCACATATAACTTTTCTTAGATACATGTTGAAGCAGACCATTTGACCATTATAACACGAATATATTTATTGTGAGACATTTATCCACTATATTCTATTCATTGTGCAGTATTAATTCACTACATTTCCCCCCTGTGATCCTGAAAAGGATCACAAAGTGAATCTACAGGTGATTGTCAAAGTGAAATACCACAACTGTGAACTCTCAAGAGTAACTGGTGATTATATATTTGCGCACCAAAACTAAGAGTGAGACTAGAACACACCATAAACTAATAGTGAGTGATATAAGATGCTATTATTACATGATAAAATGTAATAAAATGGAGAACGTCATAAAACAAAGAGGGAACCCCCCTTGGCACACTTATGAGGACCTTTCCTCTTGCTTACTTTTTTGTAGAAGGATTTTCAGTTTTTTTTTAAAGCAGCAATGATACGAGGTAGGAGAATGCCATGTCCAAGCAGCTTTATCACCTACTAGGCCATTGCAGCCCCCACCCAAAAGGTGTCATTGCACACCCATACATCAAACTGGGCTATGTCAGGCAAACTTGTCGTCTAATGGTTAATAGACCCTCATTACAACCAACATATGAGTAACCATATGGTACTCCCTGCACAGTAGCCTACTCGTTCTGTCATATACCTCATACATATACACAACCATTTTTAATCAGTTATATTTAGCATAGGTATACATAATCATTAATGTCCTTTATATTCAGTATAGTGTTGTGTTTGGGATTAATAATAGTCCGGGGCTCCTTTAGGTTTAGAAGGCATCATCCCCCATGGTCTTGCATCGGTATTTCCTGGAGCCTGTAGCCCTAGCAGCTGCTGCGATGTAGTGGTAGTAGCCATGCGCCCCTGATTCAATTCAATTTCAATTCAGTTTATTTATATAGCGCCAAATTCACAACACATGTCATCTCAAGGCACTTTACAGTTCAACCAGATCATACAGTCAAATTGATACAAAGTTTTCTATCTAAGGAAAACCAGTTGATTGCATTGACTCATTGACTCAAATACAATCCCTCACACTAAGCATGCTTGTAGCGACAGTGGAGAGGAAAAACTCCCTTTTAACAGGAAGAAACCTCCAGCAGAACCAGGCTCAGTGTGAGCGGCCATCTGCCGAGGCCGACTGGGGTTCAAGGAGACAGAAGCAGAGATACAAAAAGCAGCTGTAAAAGGCGGCCCCGTCCAGGAAACACACAGCCAGGCAGACGAGCTCCAAGGCAGCTCCCATGCCAGAGGATGAAGAGAGCACATCCACACAGCCACGGCCAGAGAAACAGGACCACACTGGAAAACAGGCCGATCTCCAACATCTACAAACAAGGGTGTTGATGGAAGCAGCACAGCTGATGTTTCTTTCCTGGATGACGTCACACCCAAACAGGAACAGAGAGAAAAGCAGAGAGAGCAGAAGGTTACAGATTGAACAAACAGATTCTGCAGAATAGGAGAACAGAGAGAGAATGAAGCAGAATGATGAAATGGGGGTCCCTATGTCCTCCAGAAGTCTAAGCCTATAGCAGCATAACTATAGAGATAGCTCAGGATAACCTGAGCCACCCTAACTATAAGCTTTATCAAAAAGGAAAGTTTTAAGCCTAGTCTTAAAAGTAGACAGAGTGTCTGCCTCACGGACTAAAACTGGTAGAAACCTCTTTGATCTGGGATTTAAATGAAAGGTCCTGATCAAAAATAACACCAAGATTTTTTACTTTATTATCTGAAATCAGTTTAATCCCATCCAAATGAAGTGACTGGCTAATCAGCTTCTTTTTCAGAGACTCTGGTCCAAAGACTATAACTTCTGTTTTGTCTGCATTCAGAAGCAGAAAGTTAAGAGTCATCCAGGTTTTTATGTCTTCAAGACATGCCTGTAATCTATGTAATGGGTTAGCTTCATCTGGATTTATAGACAGATATAGCTGGGTATCATCAGCATAACAGTGGAAATTAATCCCATGCTGTCTAATAACTCTACCAATTGGGAGCATGTATAAAGTAAAGAGAATTGGTCCTAGCACTGATCCCTGTGGTACTCCACAGGTAACCTTTGAGCGTGTTGAAGATCTATCATTAACATAAACAAACTGAATTCGATCAGATAGATAAGATTTAAACCAGTCTAGTGCTGTTCCTTTAATTCCAACAAAATATTCAAGTCTTTCTAAAAGAATATTATGGTCAACTGTATCAAATGCAGCACTAAGATCCAACAGGACGAGCACAGATACAAGTCCATTATCTGAGGCCATGAGAATATCATTAGTGACTTTCACCAGAGCTGTTTCAGTGCTATGATGAGCTCTAAAGCCAGACTGAAACTCTTCAAAAAGTTCATTATGGTGTAAGTGGTCGCAAACTTGTTTGGCAACTTCTTTCTCAATAATTTTGGATAAGAAAGGAAGATTGGATATAGGTCTATAATTAACCAAGTCATCTGGGTCAAGAGACGGTTTCTTAAGCAGAGGTTTAATTACAGCAACCTTAAAAGCTTTAGGTACATATCCCTGTAACAGAGATAGATTAATCACATCTAAAATGGAGGAGGAGATCAAAGGGAATACCTCCTTAAATAACCTGGTTGGAACTGGATCTAACATACAAGTTGAAGGCTTAGATGAAGACAATAATTTGGCTAATTCAGAAAGTTCAACTGGATCAAGGCAGTCTAAACCCGGTTCAGATTCCATGACTACCTCAGGTACAATCACGGATAGAGGAGTGCTTATGATCTTATTTTTAATAAGATCAATCTTATTTATAAAGAATCCCATAACATCATTGCTGCTAAGAGCAGGTGGAATGGACGGTTCAACAGAGCTATGGCTCTGGGTGAGTTTGGCAACTGTATTAAAAAGAAATCTAGGATTATTCTTATTCTCCTCTATTAATGAGGAGAAGTATGCTGCTCTTGCTTTACAAAAGGTCCTCTTATACAGCAGTAAACCATTTTTCCAGACTAGGAAGGACTCCCGCAGGCCTGTGGAGCGATATTTTCTCTCCAGTTTCCTAGCATTTTGCTTCAAAGTACTCAGCTCTGCATTAAACCACGGAGCAAGCTTTCTATTTTCAACGGTTTTCATTTTCAAGGGAGCTGCGTTGTCTAAGGCTGTACGCAGAGAACTAGCAACCCCATCAACAAAATCATCAACCTGTGAAGGGGAATAAGCTATGCTTTTGCACTCTGCAGCACTGCTCAGCGACACAGAGGAGAGAGAAAGTGAAGCAGATTCTTTAAAATTTATAACTGCACCATCTGATAAAGATCTACTAAAATTGAACCTTCTTTTCGGGGAGGAGAACTCTGTTAAAGTAATCCTGAATGTTATTAGAAAGTGGTCACAGAGGACAGGGTTGTGAGGAAATATGCCGTATGTCAGCACAAGATCCAAAGTATGAAGATGAGAATGTGTGGGACTATTCACATTTTGAACAAAGCCAATAGTGTCTAAGATAGCATTAAAGGCTGCTCTTAAGCTATCGCCTTCAATGTCAGCATGGATGTTAAAATCTCCCACTATGATGACCCTGTCAGTATTTAATACCAAATCAGAAAGGAACTCTGAAAACTCATCTAAACATTCAGAGTAAGGACCTGGCGGACGATACAAAGTTACAAAAAGAAGAGGTTTTCTTGCCTTGAAATTTGGATGAGGGAAATTAAGGGTTAAATGTTCAAAAGAGTTATAGGTATTAACTGTTTTGGGAGTAATCAGTAAGTCAGACTGGAAGATTGTTGCTACTCCTCCTCCTCGCCCAGAACTTCTGGGTATGCGAAAATTTAAATAGCTTGAAGGAGTTGCCTCGTTTATGCTCACATAATCCTCTTGCTGCAGCCAGGTTTCTGTAAGGCAAAACAAGTCAATGTGATTATCACAAATAAAGTCATTAACTAGCAGACTTTTAGAGGAAAGAGATCATATGTTAAACAGACCACATTTAATTGTTTTAACTTTTTCCCCAATTGGAGTTATTTTGATTTTGATTTTAATTAGATTATCATTATTTAGTCCTTTGGGAATCTTTGCTAATTTATTAGATTTTGGTCGTGGGCAAGACACTGTCTGGATGGAGTAAAGAGTGGGTAACAGTAGAGAAGCTGCAGAGATCTGTGTTAAACTACAACTCTGCTTCCTGGTCTGCACCCTGGGTGGTCAGGGTTTTGGAGGACTAATAAATGTGGCCAGATTCCTAGAAAGAAGAGCTGCACCATCCAAAGTGGGATGGATGCTGTCTCTCCGAATCAGACCAGGCTTTCCCCAAAAGGATTGCCAATTATTAATGTTGCCCACGTTGTTTTCAGGACACCACCTAGACAACCAGTGGTTGAATGATGACATGCGGCTAAACATGTCATCACTGGTCATTTCAGGGAGGGGACCAGAGAAAATTACGGAGTCCAACATTTTTTTGGCAAACTTACACACCGAAGGAACACTAATTTTAGTGACCTCCGATCGGCGTAACCGGGTGTCATTACCACCAGCGTGAATAACAATCTTACTGTATTTAACCTTATCCTTAGCCAGCAGTTTCAGGTAGGATTTGATGTCGCCCGTTCTGGCCCCCGGCAAACATTTGACTATGGTCCCTGGTGTCTCTAATGCCACGTTTCTGACTATGGAGCTGCCAATCACCAGAGTGGGCTTCTCAGTGGGTGTGTCACTGAGTGGGGAAAACCGGTTAGAAACGTGAACGGGTTGGTGGTGACCAGTGGGCAGAGATCCATGACTACGCTTTCTGCGTACAGTTACCCAATCGCCTGGCTGCTCAGGCACTTTTGGAGGACAGCTACGTGGGGGGCCTACTTTAACTCCTGGATGTTCAACAGCCTGAAGCCTGGATTCTAACTCTGACACCCTCGCCTCCAAAGCTACAAAAATACTACACTTATTACACATCCCATTATCACTAAAGGAGGCATAGGAATAACTGAACATCTGACACAGAGAGCAGGAGAGAGGAGAGGAAGAAGGAAGAGTTGGAAAAGAGTCAAGGGAGGGAGAGAGAGAAGCCATAGCAATGCTAAGCTAGCGCTAGCCTAGGCTAGCTACTCCTTGCTATCAGAAATAAAACCGTGTGAAACTGACAAGTGCTCAGTAGAAAAGTGCAGCAGAATGTGCTATGTTTTAAACTAGTCAGTTAGAGTTACTTAGACACAGAGATATCACAGAGAAAACAACTTAACTTCAGATGGAGTTCCTCTGGACAGCTGCAGCAGCTGCACACTCAGTTAATCCAAACAGGAAGTGAAAAGCGTGGTTACTAAGCCGTTGATCAGTTGTCAGGTGCAGCAATTTCCCTTGCAAGGTGATTATGGTCTGCCGTGCCTCCTGAAGTTGACGTGTCAGCTCATCGCACTCTCGGGTCAACTGCAGCATCTTTCCCTTTTCCCTGGTTTTGTATATGCTGCGGCGAATTACTTCTAGCAGACTACGTGAGAAGGGGTATAGGTCTTTCATCATCTTTGAATAAACTTCCTCGCTCATTGAAGTGATTTCAGGCTTTAGGTCGTCGTCGGTTTGGTAAGATTGCAGAGGATGAGCCTAGAACCCTGCGATGTGGCGATATTCCTCAGGGCTGAGCACTATGCCCGCGAAGAAAAATTTGTCCTGTTCTGGCGGAGAAGCAGGCCTCATCACAGTAGGTTCGGTCGTCATCATGCCTGAAGTAGAAGGCAGCTCCTGGAGCGATCTGACAGCTGTCCTCGGTCCTCCGGGTTCTCAGGACTGGCAGGGGTGCTGTCTGGGCTGAAGTGGATCCTCAGGGCCACAGGTGATGGTGGGCTGGTCATTGGCTTCCCTCTAGGTGGTGGTGGTTGGCAATCAGGCTGCCTTCTCGGGGTCATCATAGGTCTGCTCCACCCCGGGGGTACAGTGCCTGGCCCCTCTGCTGGATCATCTGGCTGCCTGTTAGGAATATTGGTACCTGCGGCTACATCTACTTGTGTGCCTACCGACGCATGTGTGAAGATTCTTCCTCTATCTACCGACTGTAGCCATTCCTCTGAGGGCAAGGGGCGTGGTCTAAAATTAGCCTCCGCCATTTTCAATAATCTGCATTATGGAGACATAGTGTGGCATAATTATGTATCAACATGAAGCACATAAGTATTTCAGCATGCCAATTACTACATCTAAGCGAGTAAGTATATGGCACATTGACATGCATATTAATATATATACATATATACAATTTTGATGTTTTAAAGAAATGCACGTACCTGGTGGGGGTGAGAGGGGATCATGGTTATGTTTTATATGACTTGGTCTAACTGTATTTCTATATTTGGGAATTGACCAGTTACACTTACAATAAGTTTCGAGACCAATCCCCGAATGAGGGGTATGACGCAGCAAATAACTATTAATATTATCAATATTATCGCTCCTAGTATCATCCCTGCTGCCTTAAGATATCTTCCCCATCCAAGCTTATTGAACCAATCCCAGAATCCCTTCAACTGAGTATTCCAATTGGACTGCTGCACATGTTCATCTCTCATGCGTTTCATTTCCTGAAGGACTCCTGTGAGGCTGCCGTTAACATCTGTATGCATGGGGATCAAAGTACAACAATCTTCCCCAATATGATCACATATCCCTTGGTCCCCAGCCATGCGTGATTCCAGCATGAACCTATTTTGTAGAACCATTAGTGAAGTAGCATGCAATTGATTCTTTACTAGATCTACGCCCTTAATTGTAAAATTTATAAACCTTTGTTGATTATCCCATAGGAGATTCACCCATCTACTATTTCGGGCTATGTACTGCGCATTGGCAACTGATCCCCAGATTGGTACTGCACCGACCCCTCTTCCGCTTTCTATCCAATCACTCCCTATGGCAACCTTTTCTTCAGGTACCCCATATGGGACCTGATTCCAGGTGATATATACCTCATCTGATGTTTTCCACTGTTTAACAGGAGTACTTCTTTTAGTGCGATTGGTTATTTCGTTAGATGTTTCATTAATGCCTATTGGGTCATTTACTATTAACTTCAGTTGTCCTGTCAGCATTACTGGTGCACAGATCCCTTCCCACTGAACGGGCAGTGTGGCCAACATCTGTGTCTCATTGTGACCCATCCAAAAAATGTCACCTAAAGGGACAGATCCCTTCGCCAGGCTCAGTAATAGGTACGTGGCCACAAATGCAGGTTGGAACTCGTAGATGATGGCTCCCCCATCTGGTACTACCTGTTCACAACGTATGGTGGCCTTGAGACTTGTTTTACATATCTTAACGTGGCTGGTGATGTTCCCGTTTGCTGTCGGTGGGTACCATGGTTTTTTACTACATTTCACCATTCTGTCTGTTGTCCACATCAGACTAGAGGATCTACAGGTGCTGGTCATAAAATTAGAATATCATGAAAAAGTAGATTGATTTCAGTAATTCCATTTAAAAAGTGAAACTTGTATATTATATTCATACATTACATACAAACTCATATATTTCAGATGTTTATTTTTTTTAATTTTGATGATTACAAATGACAACAAATGAAAATCTCAAATTCATCATATCAGAAAATTAGAATATTGTGAAAAGGTTCAAAATTGATGGCCCCTGGTGCCACACTCTAATTTTCTAATTAACTCAAACCACCTGCAAAAGCCTTTAAATGGTCTTTCAGTCTAGTTCTATAGGCTACACAATCATGGGGAAGACTGCTGACTTGACAGTTGTCCAAAAGACGACCATCGACACCTTGCACAAGGAGGGCAAGACACAAAAGGTCATCGCTAAAGAGGCTGGCTGTTCACAGAGCTCAGTGTCCAAGCACATTAATAGAGAGGCGAAGGGAAGGAAAAGATGTGGTCGAAAAAAGTGTACAAGCAAGAGAGATAACCGCACCCTGGAGAGGATTGTGAAACAAAACCCATTCAAAAATGTGGGGGATTTTCACAAAGAGTGGACTGCAGCTGGAGTGAGTGCTTCAAGAACCACCACACACAGACGTATGAAAGACATGGGTTTCTGCTGTCGCATTCCTTGTGTCAAGCCACTCTTGAACCACAGACAGCGTCAGAAGCGTCTTGCCTGGGCTAAAGAGAAACAGGACTGGACTGCTGGTGAGTGGTCCAAAGTCATGTTCTCTGATGAAAGTAAATTTTGCATTTCCTTTGGAAATCAAGGTCCCAGAGTCTGGAGGAAAAGAAGAGAGGCACTTCATCCACGTTGCTTGAAGTCCAGTGTAAAGTTTCCACAGTCAGTGATGGTTTGGGGTGCCATGTCATCTGCTGGTGTTGGTCCATTGTGTTTTCTGAGGTCCAGGGTCAACGCAGCCACATACCAGGAAGTTTTAGAGCACTTCATGCTTCCTGCAGCTGACCAACTTTTTGGAGATGCAGATTTCATTTTCCAACAGGACTTGGCACCTGCACACAGTGCCAAAGCTACCAGTACCTGGTTGAAGGACCATGGTATCCCTGTTCTTAATTGGCCAGCAAACTCTCCTGACCTTAACCCCATAGAAAATCTATGGGGTATTGTGAAGAAGAAGATGCAATACACCAGACCCAACAATTCAGAAGTGCTAAAAGCCACTATTAGAGCAACCTGGGCTATCATAACACCTGAGCAGTGCCACAGACTGATCGACTCCATGCCACGCCGCATTGCTGCAGTAATACAGGCCAAAGGAGGCCCAACTAAATACTGAGTGCTGTACATGCTCATACTTTTCATGTTCATACTTTTCAGTTGGCCAACATTTCTATAAATCCTTTGTTTTTATTGGTCTTCAGTAATATTCTAATTTTCTGATATGATGAATTTGAGATTTTCATTTGTTGTCATTTGTAATCATCAAAATTAAACAAAATAAACATCTGAAATATATGAGTTTGTATGTAATGTATGAATATAATATACAAGTTTCACTTTTTAAATGGAATTACTGAAATCAATCTACTTTTTCATGATATTCTAATTTTATGACCAGCACCTGTATTGGTCACTTCTTCTATTTCTTTCCCTCGGGCTATACAAAACGGAAAAATCAGTTCAGCTGGTTTTTGTACTACTGGAGGAAGGGAAAACGTACTCATTACATCATTTATTGAGGAGGTCAGTGGTCTGGGGCATACTGTTCCGTCTTTTGACCATGATTTAATACCTGCAGCCATATGCATGACACAGTGAGCAAAGCACCTCACCGTTATTTCTGGGCAGTCACCTATTTTACTTCCAGGTATAATCTGAAGGGCTGGTAATTTTTTAACATTATAGCAAGCTATACAATCATCTTTAGGGCGCTTTTTGGCTTTGAACATTGTCTGGACAGAGTACTGAATCCATTGTTGGAACATATTGGTCTCCCAGTGTGCCGTCTTTAATTTGTCTAGATCTATTCAATTCAATTCAATTCAGTTTATTTATATAGCGCCAAATTCACAACACATGTCATCTCAAGGCACTTTACAGTTCAACCAGATCATACAGTCAAATTGATCTCTTTTCTGTCTTCTGTTCATTAGTTGTACCACTCTATGCGCTCTTTCTATTGTCATTATTTGTTTTGTTAGTATGTTTTGGCATATGTTTGTTTTGCATCTTACCTCAATGATCACCATCCCATCCCCACGGCAGTCCATGCTTTGTGGAATTCCAAGCCAATGTTTCCCCATTGACTCGTTTCCTAAAATTTCTTCAGACATTACATAATCATATCCTTTCGTTTGCACATGCATTAGTGATATGTCCTCCCCATCATTATTACTGATTACCCCTTGGTTAGTAGCTAGTGCTATCATTGCTAGTGCACATGTTTGTGTTTGACGCATTAAATGTGAGTGTGCATTGTTAGTAGTAAGCTTAATAAGATCCCCCCTTGTTAACCCACAAAGGGTTAACAGAAGAAGAAATTAGTCAGAGACGGAAGAAGACGAATGCGAGAGACGCCCAGACGGCGATGGGGTGGGCGGGACCGATTCGCCCGACTGCCCACTTGCCGTGGAGGAGGAAGGGGAAAGGGAGGGGAGGAAAGGGGAAGGTGCAGATGAGGGATGTGAAGGGGACAGGACTCCACCAGCATCTGATGGGTCAGCAGAAAGAAGTTCGTCCAGTGCCTGAACGAAGGATGGATCTGGGTCAGACCCATCAGAGCTCTGAGCGGTAGAAGGATCATCATCATTGCCGCCAGAGTCAGAAGGCGGAGCAGGAGCATAAGAATGAACACTGTCATCCTCAGAGTCCCCTGACATTGGAGACCGTCGGGCCACCAAGCGTGCTGAACGCCTTTGACCGTATGACGTGGACGGGGGTGAGGGTACATCAGTGCCCGACACCGGTGCAACATCCAATGTCTGTGAGCTTGTGGTGGGGTGCTGCCTAGGGAGACTTGTTGCTGCCCTGTCAGCATGCGCAGAGCCCGTCGGTTCTGGATCAAGTCCAGGTGGGTCTGGCGGCCGGTGCCGGGTGCAGTGGTTTTTGTGGAACCAGAAGGGCTTACCTTCAACTTTCAGGGCAGTGGGAGTGGTAAGTACAACTTTAAAGGGGCCTTCCCTACGAGGTTCGTTCCACTGACGTCTAAAGACTCGTATGAACACACTGTCACCAACTTGAACGTCCCTCACGTCCACTGGAATATGTGTCTCCTCTCGTTTGTGAGCTGCTTTCACCTGTTGAAATATGAGTCTGTGAATGCGGGTTAGTGACCTGAGGTAATCCCCTAGTTCTCGCTCGAGCTGTGCCAGGGCAACCTCCTCTTGGGGTCCTCGAACCTGTGGGAGAGGCATGGGTCGACCTGTAAGCATTTCATGGGGGGTAAGATAGGTTATTCGGTTAGTTTGAGAACGCATTGCCATCAATGCAATAGGCAAGGCGTCAACCCATGTTAAACGGTTGTTACTGTCAGCAATAATCTTCGCTATTTTCATTTTCAGCACTCCGTTCGCCCGTTCCACCGATGCCTGTGATTGGGGAAAATACACACAACCAAACTTTTGTTTTTTTCACAATTGTTTGAACATTTGCTGGATAATCTGTGAAACAAAGTGAGGTCTGTTATCAGATGATATAGTATCAGGCATGCCAAACCTGGGAAACACTTCTTTACACAAAAACCTTGCTGCTGCTTTGTGGTTGTTCCTAGCAGTGGGGCATGCCTCCGCCCATCTGCTAAACCGACAAACAACCACCAGCACATACCTTTTTCCCTAAACACGAGTAATCACGTCAACGTAATCCATAATCAGATGGCGGAACGGAGCATCTGGCATGGGGATGTGGGCCAGGGGTTGCGTGAACATTTTACGCACATTATACTTTGGACAATGTGGGCATATGGCCAGTTCTCTGTCTACCATAGGTGTCATGTAAGGTGACCACCAAACTGCCTGTAGCTTTCAAATAACTTGGGCTCGTGAACAATGATCAGGTCCATGCATTATCTTAATAGCGGTTGGTAACAAAGACAACGGCAGTGCAAAATGCCCTCGAAAACTACGCCACAACCCACCGTGGGGGTGTTCTAAGCGTACCGCCCCCCTTTGCACCCACAGACGTTTTTCCGCTTCAGAGACTCTGTTCTGGGCTTCTATTAATGAGGCTAGATTAGTAATAGTTTCACACTCAGCTGCAAGAACCATTGGTCCTTGCACTGCAGGTCCAGTGGCGTCTTTGGCTGCTTCATCTGCCAAGTTATCTCCTATGGCGATAGGTGTTTTTGCCGTCTGATGAGCAGCACATTTCACAATAGCTAATGCAGATGGGAGTTGCATAGCTTGTATGAATTCCACGACAGCTTGCCCATGTGTCACGGGGGTGCCATCTGTTCGAACGAATCCTCGTTGTTTCCAGATGCTTGCGTTTATATGGCATACCCCATATCCATATGCACTGTCGGTATAGATGGTCACTCTTTTACCATTAGCCAATTTACATGCAGCTGTTAATGCCTTTATCTCTGCCAACTAGGCAGAGCAAGGTTAGTCAAGGCTCACCGACTGCACCTTAGTATAGGTGCCGTCGGGGTCAAGCCGGACCACTCCATATCCAGCCTTGTTCCCCATCTCGCCTCTGACGCATGATCCATCTACGAAAAGCGTCAGATCAGACGGGATTGGATGATTGTACAAATCCTCCCTTACCTTCATGAATGTGTCCGTCTGCTGGAGACAATCATGGGGCTCACCTTCTGTGGGCAATACCATTCTTGTGGCTGGGTTGATTGTGGTACAGCGTTGTATTGTTAGGTCAGATCCTGAAAGTAGAACTTCATAACCTGTTCGACGAGCTTGGGTTATCACAAAGCGTGGGCTTGTGAGCAGTGCATGTAATTAATGTGATGTATACCAGATAACAGGGTGGCCCATAGTAATTACTGAGGCCTTTTTATATGCGAAGCCTGCTGCTGCCAAGCCCTGGTAGCAGGGAGGCAGGCCTTCTTCGACACCATCCAATTTTGTGCTGTAATAAGAAATTGGCTGTTTACCTGTGGGGGTGTCTTGCATCAATACTGCAAATGCATACCCTTGTCGCTCAGCCACATACAGATGGAATGGTTTGCCGTAATCTGGATTGGCCAGAGCAGGAGCAGTTTGGAGATCTTGTTTCAGCAGCTGGAACGCGCCCTCTGCCTCGTCTGTCCATTGTAATTGAGCCGACTGGTGTCCTTGACCTGCGACTTTAATCAGTGATCTTAGTGGAGCCGTTTTGATGGCATAAACACACACCCACGGTCTGCTGTAACCTGCCATGCCAAGGAAAGACAACATGTGACCAACAGTCTGAGGTTTGGGCAATTGAGTTATGGCTTCTAGTTGGGACGGTGCAATACACCTCATGTCCCCACTGAGTTGCCTGCTGAGATACTCCACTGTTTGCTGGCAGAATTGCAATTTTTGTTTACTTACTTTGTGTCCTCCTTCTGCCAATGCAGTCAACACTGTTATGGAGTCTCTCTCGCACTGCTCTTTCGAAGCAGAACAAATCAAAATGTCATCAACATACATCAACATTGTAGATGGTATGTCAAGGTGATTTAAATCCTTCGCCAGTACACGATTGAAAATTGATGGCGAGTGGACGAAGCCCTGCGGCAAACGTGTATAAGTATATTGTTGGCCTTTGTAATTAAATGCAAACAAATACTGGGAATCTGGATGGACTGGTACACTGAAAAATGCTGATGCTGAACACAGATCAATCACAGTAAACCATTTTGTTCCCGGGGGTATATTACTCAATAGTGTGTGGGGGTCGGGTACTACTGGTATTTCTTCTGCTACAATAGGTTTCCGTCCTGGTCGTGGAACGCTGGACCAGCTCTACACCTTCAGCAGGGTCCTGGAGGGTGCATGGGAGTTCGCCCAACCAGTCTACATGTGCTTTGTGGACTTGGAGAAGGCGTTCGACCGTGTCCCTCAGGGGGCCCTGTGGGGGCTTCTCCGGGAGTACGAGGTGCCGGGCCCTTTGATACGGGCTGTCAGGTCCCTGTATGACTGGTGTCAGAGTCTGGTCCGCATTGCCGGCAGTAAGTCAGGCTCGTTTCCGGTAAGAGTTGGACTCCGTCAGGGCTGCCCTTTGTCACCGATTCTGTTCATTACCTTCATGGACAGAATTTCTAGGCGCAGCCAAGGTGTTGAGGGGATCTGTTTTGGTGGCCTTAGGATTGCGTCTCTGCTTTTTGCAGATGATGTGGTCCTATTGGCTTCATCAGGTCGTGATCTGCAGCTCTCGCTGGATCGGTTCGCAGCCAAGTGTGAAATGCCTCCAAATCCGAGGCCATGGTCTTTAGCCGGAAAAGGGTAGAGTGCCTTCTCCGAGTCAGGGGGAGTGTCCTGCCCCAAGTGGAGGAGTTTAAGTATCTTGGGATCTTGTTCACGAATGAGGGAAGAAGGGAGCAGGAGATCGACAGGCGGATTGGTGCAGCGTCTGCCGTAAAGCGAGCGCTGTACCGGTCCGTCGTGGTGAAGAGAGAGCTGAGTCAAAAAGCGAAGCTCTTGATTTACCGGTCGATCTACGTTCCTACCCTCATCTATGATCATGAACTCTGGGTCATGACTGAAAGAACGAGATCGCGGATACAAGCGGCCGAAATGGGTTTCCTCCGTAGGGTGGCTGGGCTCTCCCTTAGAGATAGGGTGAGAAGCTCGGTCATCCGGGAGGGACTCGGAGTAGAGCCGCTGCTCCTCCATGTCGAGAGGAGCCACTTGAGGTGGCTTGGGCATCTGTTTAGGATGCCTCCTGGACGCCTCCCTGGTGAGTTCCGGGCACGTCCCTCCGGGGGGAGGCCCCGGGGAAGACCCAGGACACGCTGGAGAGACTATGTTTCTCGGCTGGCCTGGGAACGCCTTTGGGTTCCTCCTGAAGAGCTGGAAGAAGTGGCTGGGGAGAGGGAAATCTGGGCCTCCCTTCTTAAGCTGCTGCCCCCGCGACCCGACCCCGGATAAGCGGAGGAAGATGGATGGATGGATGGAGATAAATGGACTAGTCTATAGTCAGTACTGTTAGGTTTTCTGATGGGAAAAATCGGTGTGTTACAGGGACTTACTGTTGGTTTAAGAACTCCTGCTGTTTCTAATCCTGTTATGATGGGCTGTATTCCTTCTACCGCTTCCTGTTTAAGTGGGTACTGTCTTTAGAAGGGTAATTTAACATTTAATTTGATGGTGAATTTGATGGGATCTGCTGATTTTACTAATCCTACATCTGTTTTACTTTTGGACCATACCTGCTCTGGAACTTGCTCTAGTAATGATTCATGCTCCTCAGCCACTGCCATTTGTCTTTTCACAGGAACTTTAATGTGTTCTGCCATTACTTCATCAGCTTGTGAATATGAGATTTTGAAGAACAGTCCATCTTTTGATATGCTAATGCGGTTCCAGGCTGTGTCAACCCATTCCGTGACTTGCTTGGCTTCTTGAACCATAGGTCCCAGGTCATGTGACTCATACTTGTCAGCAATCAGCAATGTGACATGTGGTGCTGAGTTGGTAACCTGGAACCACTCTGCTACATCTGTATCAGGAAATGTGACAACAGCTGCAGCTCCTTATGGTCCAACCATTATGTCGGCATATTGGATGACAGTTGTTTTGTTGTTAATTTCTTCATCCCAACTTTTCTCGTAGTCATCGTGTGTCTGTCCTTTGTCATAAAACATGGTAAAATGGAGAGGGAGAAAAGGTTCTCTAGATTTGTCGTAGTGGTTCATTATTAGGGGTCTCTATGTCTCCCACTCCAGTTGGAGGAAGGAAGTTGGTGATGTGAGTTTTAGCCAAAATACTTGGTCTTCTAGTTCACGACTCTTTGCCTGGGGGGTCATTTGTGGGCCTAGTGGCATCATGTAGGCTTCATTATTGTCAGTTGCTTCAAAAGAGATTCCATTTGGGGTACATTTAATTTTTACATTGAGCTGGCATAGTACATCTCTACCCAGTAGATTCATTGGCGTATCTGCTGAGTAAAGCAGTGGTGCATACACAGTCTTTTCACCTATGATCATGGGAACTGGCTCAGTCATGGGTACTATTTGGGTCTTCCCAGAGAAACCTACTGTTCGAATCTTTGATGCTGAGAGAGGCAGGCCAATTCCATTTTTCCATATACAGGAGTAGGCCGCTCCTGTATCAATCATGAAGCGATGATGACTGTCATATATAGTGACATCAATTGTAGGTTCTGTTTGTGGGCGTTGGGTTAATACAGGTAGAATGGCCTCTCTATCAGGTTTCTCTGGGCACCCCTATTGCCAGTATGACTCTTGTCCTGCTCCATAGGTGGCTGGTCCAGCAGTAGGGGGCTGAGGTCCCATCCACGGGTTGGTGGGGCAGTCCCTTTGCATGTGTCCGACTTGTCCACATCCCCAGCATTGCAGCCTCGCTCGCTGTTGGCCCATGTCTGAACCTGCCTGGGGCCTCTGCTGGTATTGACCTTGAGGGGGCGCTCTTGGGGCTCCTTGTGGTCCCCTCCATCTTCCCCGCATGGGTGGCCCCCCTCATCCTCTCCCGGACATTGCATATTGGGGACCCCCTCCTTGGTTTAGATGCACATGAATAGGAGGGATTGGTTGTGGTTGGGTCTGTTGTGGCAGGGCTCCTCCCACAGGTGGTGCTCCTGGATACTGCATCTGCTGTGTGGGCGGAGGGATGATAGGAGACACTACTGGTGATTGTACGACTGCAGCTGGGTTAACTTAGTGGCCAGCATCTTGCTTTGGTCTTCAAAGGCCCGTTTTTCAGCCCAATGCATGTTTACATAGTGTATGACATGCTAAGAGAACAAAGGCCAGTCCATTTTCATGAGCCCCACAACTCCGTCCAGTTTGGCCTGCACTTCTTTGGGCATGGCCTCCCTGATGTAGGTTCTAAACAGAGGGCCGGACATCTTTTGTTCATTCCCATCACTTCCAGTTTCTGTTTTCCATCTCTGTTGAAACCTGTGCAGAAACTGGGCTGGGCTCTCATCATCCTTCAGACATTCTTGTCTCAGCTTAGTTGGATCACTGCAGGTGGGGAATTTGTTCCTCAAGGCTGTCCACACCTTGGGTCTTATCTGGTTGAATGGTATTTTGTCATACTGGTGTGAGATCATGACCCTCGGAAGCTGGGCTTCATCGAACACTTCTCTGGCTGCCGAGTGTCCTGCTGTTTTTATTAGCAGTGCCTTGATGTCTCCAGCTGCTAGATTGATGCCTCCAGTGATTTCTTCCAACTTCTCTATCCACCTGTCGGCACCATCAACCAACGGGGTCAGCCTTCCGGCAAGTGTTATCATGTCCATAAATGACCATGGCACATATCTGTCTTCATGAGGTCCTTTTGACAATAAGGGAGCCATACATGCCCTGCGTTGACCTTGCTCTGCCTTCTGTCGCTGTGCTTGCAACCTGGTCAGCATTGGGCGAGGGTCGCTTCTTACTATTTCCAGACCCACGTCACATTCAGCTGTAAGTGGCTTCTGTACTTTTGCCACTGGCCTGCTTTTTTCCTTGGACCCCTCATTGAATGGGTTTTTTGACGATAGTATGTCTGGGCCTTCATCCTGCGTTACAACGTCCTCCCAATCTGTTGCATCACTTTCTATTACGCCTTCCTCCTCACTTCTCCTCTCTTCCCCCTCTTTCCTTCCTGCTTTGTCAATCAGGGTCAAAACTTGTGGGCCTGGCTGGTCTGGGACATTAGCCTGGGCCTCTCTTACAAGCTGCTTTTCTTCCATTCTCTTCAATTCCTCTATTTCTTCTTCTAGTCTCTTCTTCTCCACCTTTTGTTTTTTTATTGTCTCTCTCATATCCCTTAGATATTTCACTCGTAGTTTTTTTTTCCTTTTTCCTTCTTTTCTTCCCTGCTGATGATTAGTGAAAATTCTTTCTTCAGTTCCTCCAGCTCCTCGTTTATTAGTTCCGCTACTGATTCGGTTTCTTCCAGATATGTTAACCTGGTCCTGGGCATTGACTGGCATGTAGGGATCCTTTGATATGGTGTTAGTCTGCAACGCCTTGGGGGTGCTGAGTAGCTATAGCAAAGTCTTCTCTTTACTTCAGCTAATGATCTGTCTGATTCTTCCTCCGTACTGCTATATCCACACTCTCTCTGCTGCTTGCTCCCTATTACTGTTTCTGCTTCTTCCTCATCTTCTAACACTAATTTGAGTTGTCCTGTAATTTTTCCCTTGCTACCCTGCTCATTGCACACTGGATACTGTCCTACTGTGGTGGGGTGATAAGGTGGTGGCTTATGATCGGTAAAATCGGGAGCTGTTGGACTTATGGTGTTCAACTTTAAAATATCGCAGGATGTCTCTCTGTTCAGCATGTTTCTGTTTTTTATGCAAATGCACCCGGTCTCGTTTTTTTATCTTTATCCCTCAGTTTTTCCTCCACTTCATCACAGCATGAAGGGTCAATACAGCCTTCTTTAGGCCAGCAATTTTTTCCAGATGTTATCTTATGCCACTCTGTCATGCACTTTTGAATTTTACGCTTATTAGATGGATGTGTTATCATTACCAGTTTTGCAGGTGTCAGCCCCTCAGTCTGTTTGCTCACATTGGCTCCCATGGCAACCAGCAGTCACTCAACCCTCGGGGCCTGTGCTTACCCACCAACCTCTACAGTCCTTAATGGTCTACTTTAACTTGTCCTGCTCTTTCCAATACAGATCTCTTTTATTTAAAATTTTCTACTTCTTAATCTTTAGATCTCTACAATTTGGGTTAGGGTTTCTAATGGAACAAATTTATAATATTATTTTGTGCTTTTAATTACGTATTTTATATCGTTACTTTATAATTTAATTTTAATCTTTTAACTATGTATTTTTATAGTTACTAATTCTATTCCTTATTATTATTATGCCTTTTAAATTTTATAATTATTATCATTCGCCCCTTACTCCCCCTTAATAATTAACTCTCTCACGCTTCAAACAGACAAAGACACACAGACAAATGATTATGTATTTACAATGCACTTCTTGTGCTTTTTACGCTGCAGGCCTCTTACTCTTACAGCAACTTTTCCTCACTGTCTCCTACAGTGGCATACGCGTTTTTCCCTGCTGTCGGGATCCACCCAGATAACTGGAAATGAATGACGTCCCCCTAGAGCGGTACTCGTTTCTATGACTATCGCTTAGTCACTAATACTCTGGCTATCGCTTAGCCTGGCTATCGCTTAGCAACCAATACTTAGTACAACACAAGTCTATGGAGCACTCTGACTATCGCTTAGTCACTAATACTCCAGTTCAAAACTTAAGACAGAACAGTTCAAATACAGAATAGTTCAAACATTAATCAATACCTAATGAACAATGCATTCACATATATTATCAATACATTCGTAGCATACATTCATACCCACATACCTTTGGACCGCTCTCCAGCTTAGTCTGCCTTTTGTATATTCTTATGTAAGTATTATTTAAATTTGGAAAATACTATTAAATTTGGAATACTAGGTTCTTTTAGGAGAGCTTGGTGGTGCCTGACGCCCACAAGCCATCGCTGGAGGCTGGTTCCCCACTAATTTAGAAAAATTAGAACAAATTGTATCACACCTGTAAGTTGGTGAATAGTGGGCCCTTGGGGGTTCCTGGCCTCCAACTGGTGCCTGCAGGTCGTCCGACGCCTGAGCTTCCTCCTGGCTGGCTCGCCAAAATGTCGTGGATATCCTCCCAACGACGTCTTATAAAAATTCTAAGTTCTTAAAAAGCAGTTGAAACGTCTTCAAACAATGGTCAAAAAACAGGCAGAGGCAGCTGGGTCACGGTCCAGTGTGGTTTATTGCAACAACACAAGTCCAACACATGAGATGTTCATCGGTCAACATCCGACTACATGCAGAGACAGTCCCGCTTATATTCATTCCCTGGGGCTCGGGGGCTCCTCCCCGAGCCCCCCCTATTTTTACGTAATTTTAGGCACTTTTCCACGGGTATCTTTAATATCATTTTATCTACCGGTGGAAACCCCCCAAAGTACAATTTTTATATATTTTAATCAAAGCCTTGCCCCTTTGAAGGCCATGGTGATACACATTGTAGTTTCATTAAAAACTTCACATATCAGCGTAACTTTGATGTTTATCATTGATATGTCAAAACAACGTTTCATTAAAACATCTAGCATAACTTTGATGTTTGACCATTAAAACATCACACAACGGCATAGCTTTGTTGTTTAACCTTGACATGTCAAAATAACTCATTCTTGGGTTTTCCCAATGCATACATAAAAGCCTTGGGTTTTTCCAATGCCATATGTCGTCCCTCCTAATCTTACCTCAATCTTCAAACAGCCATGCACATATAACTTTTCTTAGACTTCAAACAGCCATGCACATATTACTTTTCTTAGATACATGTTGAAGCACACCATTTGACCATTATAACACGAATATATTTATTGTGAGACATTTATCCACTATATTCTATTCATGGTGCAGTATTAATTCACTACACGATCTTAAATCCATCCATTAAACGTTTCTTCCCCGCTGCGCTGCTCATCGTCACTTCATATTTCTTTTCCGTGATCAGCCGGCAGGCCAGCAATCCTCCGCACATTAATCTCACATTCTTCATTAATTCCAGCAATGAAATCTTTTCCTCTCCTTCGATCTCGATCTGTACCGTATTTTCCTTCTCATATTTCTCTGTTTTCTTAACCAGTCCGTCAGCTTTTCTCTTGTCCGCGTGATGATCCATGTTTGAATTAACCAGGTGATCCGTCCAACTGTCTTTAAAACTCTGATCCATTAGGAAGGAAAAAACTCAAAATCACCCCCCCACCAGTAGAAATACTGTGGGGAGGGAAAAAACTCAATCCGAAAAAATCAAAAAATGTAAACTCAGGATGATAGAAACAAGAAAAAGAAGGTATAAAAGAGGAAATAATGAAGTTCCCGCCAACGTGCTCCAAACAAACTCACTGACAAAGTGGGCGTGTCCAGGACCAATCGGGCGTGCTCAGGATGGTATGGCTGTAGGCCACCAGAGCTCAAATAACCCGCCTGTTTATACAGGATACAGTAGCAACGTGTTTCAGATGTGACCATTTTGCTGTGAGCTTACACCACATGCCTACCTATGCTTCCCTTTGATCGGGTCTTGATAAAACTTGCAGAAAAGATACTCTCCAGTTCATATAATTGAATGAGGTATTGTTGTGTCCCGAACCAACTGGTGAGTTTCCCATTATTGTAATGATTGAAGGACTAAAGTGTTTATGGGGTCATCTGGGACCACAACACATCACATTGACTTGAGAAACACTAATAAAACCTGATTCTCACAGTCATCTGGAGCTGCATTTTTACTTAAACGGGAAGTGCACCAATCCTAGAAGTTCTGCAATACTAGGCTGATGCGTAGAGTGGACAGAGCAAGCCCTTGTTCCATCTCCCTATTCCTAAAAGCAATTTAATATATGGTCCCCGGATAGGGGACATATCAGATATTAAACTGATAAGAACAGATTTTTTTTTTCTTTCGAAAACTTTTATTGTTACATTACCACAGTATTCTTTTTACAGTTTACATGTAATTTAATCCATTCTTAAAACATATTGCATGTGTACAGCTAAAAAAAAACGTAAAAGCCATCTCAGAAAAAATTAAAACAGCTAGAACGGATATAAACCACACTATACAATATCTAAAAATGGTTAAAAAACAATGTATATATATAAAAAAAAAAAAAATTAGATGAGGAAGGGAGTGCAGTCTCTGAAACCAGCTTTTCCATTTTTGTTGTGTCCAAGAGTGTGCTGTGTCCTTATCAATATAGTGAAACCTTGTCCACTCTTTAGAACAGTAGGTCTATTGGGACCTCTGTCCGGTGCTCAGAGGGGATCCCACCCAGTTGCTCCACACCCGGAGAGCCAGGCCGCTGCTGCCTCGACCTTTCTTGTGTGGCTTTGGCTCCCACGCACTGGACACTCTGGTTCCTGCTCTTGCACAGCAGAAATCAAAGCACGATGGTTAGTTAAAATCTGCAACTCCTCCTGCTCCAGTTTAAAAAGCCTTAAAAATGTCTGTATGAAAGAGTACTGTGGAGGAAGACTAAAAGACACCGCCGTTCTATGGTCGGCGGATATTAGCTTGAGACTGCGGAGGTAGGACCCCATCCAGAACTTCATCATGGCTGCCGTTTTTGGATTCCGGGATGGATCTGTGGCGTGGAGGCAAATAAAGGTCTGGGACTCCCTTCCCTCCCTTATCTCTAGGCTTCTTCATTACCTCTCTCCGCAGTCGCTCCCACTTTGAACCCCAGAGGAAGTAAAAAATGGCTCGGTCCCATTCTAAAAGTACCCTCCTTGGTGGAATAAAAACTGAACTGACAAGTAAAAGCAAAGGTAAAATCACTGCTTTTATGATTAAAACCTTTCCTTCCATCCCCAGTACCCAAGTCTTTGTCTAACTTTCCCTGATAAGTCCGACCAATTTGTAGTCCCTGCCCCATCACTGTCAAATTTGACACCAAGTATCTTTTGATCAGCTTTGTTTACTTTCAGCAGGAGGTCTATTTTCTCAGTCTCAGTCCATGGTTCGTAAAAAATGGCCTGTGTCTTATTTCTGTTCAGTTGAGACCCAAAGCCCGTCCGTACCAGTCTGTCAAGTCTAGTGCTTGATGTAGAGATGAAATGTCTGTGCATAAAATGTTTATGTCATCCATATATAAAACACATTTTATCTCTTGTCGCCCACTACCTGGTAAGAACATCCCTTTGATCCATTGATCCCTTCTCAAGGCCTGTGCTAAGGGTTCAATACAGATTGCGTACAGGAGAGCAGATAACGGAAAACCCTGGCGGACGCCGCAGTCGATTTTCACTTTTTTGTCAGATGCCCATTAACTACAAATTTGCTGAAAATATCCCGATACAGCAGTCCCACCCAAGCTATAAACCTTCCAGGGAAGTCCACTTTTTGCAGTACCCGAAAAAGGTACTGGTGCGAGATCCGATCAAAAGCTTTTTCAAAATCTAAATTCATGACTACGAGCCTAATGTTTCTGTCTCTCGCATAACAGATGGTGTCTCTAATCAGTATGAGGCTGTCCGTGATCTTCCTACCTTTGACAGCACAGCCTTGATCCGGGTGAATGATATCATTTAAAACCGCACGCATGCGTGTAGATAAAAGCTTACTAAAAAGTTTGCAATCAAAATTTAAAAGGGTTATCGGTCTCCAGTTTTGCAAGTCAGTCTTGTCTTTGTGTTTATATAAAAGCGTCACTACCCCTACTCTAAAACTGTCTGGAAGTCTGTCTAGTTGACTAAAATCTGTAAAGACAACAAAAAGGTCAGGTAGTAAAATGTCCCAGAATGTCAGATAAAATTCTAAGGGAAGCCCATCAATTCCTGGGGACTTCCCTTTTTTAAAACTTTTAAGACACTGGTGCATTTCTAAAATAGTAAAATCCTGACTTAAAACAGTTCTGTCTTTAATTTTCTGGTCAATAAAATCTAAGGTTTCTAAAATACGTTTTTCACAAACTTCTTTTTCTGTTTACAAGGAGCAATAAAAGTTTTCGACTGTTTGAATTATATCTTTTGTGCTTTTGGCAAAGGAACCATTTTCTTTTTTAAGTTCTGCCATAAAAACTGGTTTACTTAAAATTTTCTTAAAAAAGTATCTTGAACATTTTTCCCCTTCTTCTATTTCTTGTTCTCTACTCCTAAGAATAATCCCTCTACTTTTTATGTTAGCTAGTTCAGACATTTGCTTTTTTATTTCTTTGATTTCCTGATTAAAATCCATGCCTTGTTTAGTAAGTAAATAATACCTTTGAAGGCGTTTCTGCAGCCCCATCATGCACCGTTTTTCCTTATCTTTTTTTCTTTTTTTCCTTTTAGTCGAAAAAAAGTCTGGGTCCTTTCCTTCACCATCTCCCACCAAAGTGCATGTGTATCGTACATGTCCTGGAGGGTCTGCCACTCGCGATACTGCTCCCTGTATTGGCTGGCCAGGATCTGGTCGTCCAAAAGGGAGCAGTTGAGTTTCCACAGACCCTTCCCTGTCGTCACACCTAAAGACAGTGAAAGAGTGCAAGACAGCATTAGGTGATCGGAAAAGAAAACTGGTGTTAATCTGCATCCACTGGTGGGCAGTCCCTTGTAAACAAGTAGTCTATTCGAGAGGCTTTAGAGCCATTACCACTGGCCCAGGTGAAGCCCTCCTCTTTGGGATGCATTGCTTTAAAACAGTCTACTAGTTTAAAATCCCTGACCAACCCCTGGAATAAAAGCGATGTTTTGTCCACTTTAAAACCTTCTGTTCTCTTCCTGTCTTTCCTGCTTAAAATGCAATTAAAATCTCCTCCAACAATGATGGCTTTTTTTCCTAGCATGTGGGGCTGCAGTTCCTCTAAAAGGTCATACCTGTCATGTCTATCATTAAAACCATACACCTTTAAAAGATTAAAATCCTGTCCCATAAAAGTCAGATTTGCTAAAAGTGCCCGACCATCACTCACCACAGTGCTTCTCTTCACCAGAACCTGTGGGTTTTTTATTAAAATGGCAACGCCATAACTTTTGTTGTTGTTTGAGCCACTCCAGATGGATGTGTGTGGCCACATGTCTTGCCATTGAGTGTATCTGGGTAAAAAAGGTATTGAGCATTCTTGAATTAAGAACACATCTGATTTTATGGAATTTAAAAAGAATAAAATACTATGGGCTCTAACTCGCGACTTCACGCTTCTTACATTAATTGTAGAGAAGGTGAGAGCCATGAGTATGATTAAAAATAACAGATTTGACATCTAAAATGTATAAAAGGCATGATGTAAAAAAAAAATTAAAAAACAAGACAAAAGATAGGGAGTTAAACAAATCAAGTTAAGTTATTTCCTGTGAATGGAGCTCTTCCTTCAACTCACATGTGAGAGGAGGTGGTTTGGCCCCATCCCCCTTCCGGACTCTAGGTGTTGGCCTCTGCTGCAATGTTCTATTTAGCATAATGTCCTTCGGGGTTGATTGTAGAGCTATACTCAGAAAAGAGACCTCATTGGGTGAGTCGTCAGGGAAGACTCTGGGTTCCTCCTCAGATGAGTTTTCTGAGAGTTTCCCAAGTCTTCCCCTTTTCTCAATGACAATAGATGTGTCAGGAGAAAACTCTGATGCTGGTCTCTTGGCAAGCTGGGCGTCAGGGAGGGGGACATCCTCACTGGTTTCTCCAGTCTCCATTTCCTCATCCTCCAATACTACCTCCTCCTGTGCCTGTCTGTCCTCCTCCCTGGTTGGTTCACTTTGGTGGGAGGGTGCAAGACCCTCCCCTGTTCCCGCCTCCTTCTGTTCCTCTCCTCCAATCTGAGGTTTTGGAGGGAAATTTGAATTTTCACACCCAGCTGCCTTGGATAGCTCGTTAACTCCCTCAATTGTTTGGTTAGCATTTTCAGGTACTATTTTTAAGTTTTTTTGCAAATGACTTTGGACAGTCTCTGAATAAATGGTCATTTGATCCACAAAGATTACATTTCCTTCCATTCTTACAATTATCAAATGTATGTCCGACTTCTCTGCATTTGCCACAAAAGATTTTCTCACAAGCCTCTACCAGGTGGCCATGCACTCCACATCTCCAGCAGAGCTTAGGCTGTCCCTGGTAGTGAATGTAGCCTCTGTTTTCCCCCAGGACTATCATTGATGGTAGATGTCTCAGGCCCTGGAAGCCTTGGGGGTCCTCCCATTGTTGAATGGGAACCCTCCAAGCACAATTCCAAATGCCGTCGACATCCCTCACCTTCATAGCCTGGCCTTTCACAGTGCAGTATCTTCCCAACTACATACAAATATCCTCAGCATTAACGGTTTCATTGAACATCCTGACAATAACTGTTTTTAGAGAATTGTCAGTCAGTTTCTCAATGTTAAATGCTGAAAACTGGGGTTTAGCATTTTCAAATCGTGCCCAGAGTTCTTTAAGTAATATGCTTGTGCAAAAACTTACATCAAATCCTTTGTTTAAAGGCACAGTCAGTATGCAATTTAGATCTTTTGCGGAAAACCTCAGGGTCTGCTGGATCAGTTTCCTGGAGAAATCAAGTCTGGACATTGTTACTGGAGTTTCTTCTGTCTCTTTGAATAAAAAGCGAACGCTGTGGTGCCTTCGCATGCCAGCATGGCTGGCCGACATGGTGGAGGCACCACCAACTAAAAGGATTAAAAGATAATTTAAATAGTTAAAACCAGCAAGATAAAACCACTATAAATACCTTAAAAACAAAGTAAGTCAAAGTGCAACAGGAAAAGTTTCAAAACCTGAAGAAATGAGCAGCTACTTCAAGCTGTTATTTCCACAAGTTAATTTTTCTCTCCTTTAAGTGTAGGCAAGAGTGTAACAATCAGGCAACCTTTCACCATCCAGAGGAGTCGATCGCAGTCTTAGCCAAAAGGCAGAGAAGCGATAAGTGACAAAAGGGGGAAGAAGAACTTGCCCCTCTGCCTGACCTCATTTTAACTAATGGTGCACAATCTTTGATTACTCAGCTGGGGTGGTGGTGGGGATTCTGGCTCACATGGCATACGTTAACGTCACATTCAATCTAAACCTAATGTTCCCCCCCATCCCCCACTCGGGCGCATGGCAAGGCCGGGTTAATCTAAGCTCTCCTATCTCAGGCTTTGAGGCACTTAGTGACATGCCATCTTCAGCACCCGCATCCTTGTGAAAGCCTTGACAAAATGCTTCGAATGCATACACAGGGCTAGTCTTTAAGCGCACCAAAAATGACCCCACAATTCAATGGTCACCACGTGTCCTTAATGGCTTGCTGGCGTTCTGGGAAACTTGTTGCATATGTGGGAACCTGAAAATGTCCAGCCATCAGATTCTCAACCCAAAGCCTGTTCTGGCTCATTGGTGACCATGTGAAAATGGTTTGTTCAGATTTTGGTCCCAATCGGTCCATGTTAAGTTGCGTAAACTGAGTTAATTGGATGACATGTCCCTAAATTTTAGGCAAAAAATTGATGGCCCATAAATCTGCATCCGGAGCTCAAAGAGACCCCCTTTTTAAGCCCTGGGCAGGTAGCGGGGTCTATTTTGAACATGCTGCGTCTTTATGGGCCAACCAAGTGGGTTCCCGTCCCCTACTCCACAAAAATGATGGTTCTTCCGGCAAACAGCAGATTTCGGACTTGATTTTAACAGGGATGCTCCTGCAGAAGACCTGCACACTCTGTGTGGAGCCCCAGCACCCTGGCGCCTTTTTCTAGACCTTCAGGGGGGAGTGGATTCCCCACTGCTCTACCTAGCAGAGAGCCTCATTATCGGCACAGCCGCTTATTCCCAGGCGACTGTTCTCCCAAGTTGCTATCCGCTGCTCAACAGACCAATGGTTGAGCAGCGTTCAGCGCTCAACAGACCAATCACTGAGCGAGGATCCTGCTCAACGGACCAATCAGCAGCCTCCTTCACCGGGCCGTTCATTCAGACCAGAGATAAACTACTATGGAGGTAAGATGCTTTTCTCTTCTTCTTTCTTCCATTTAATCTAGCGATATACCCTTACAGATATAAAGTAATTAATTTATAATTCATTCTTTTCCTAAACCAGGCTTTTAAGTTTCACAAATATTTCCCGATTTTGACAAACAAGGCTTCAGTTAATATGAAGCGTTTTTCCTTCTTTTTTTTCTTTCTGCCGTCTGGATGAAGTCAAACAAACTTTCCATAACTTTCTGACATTTGTACCGAAGCTATCATGAAGTATTAGTTCATAACATGACGGAATATTTCTAAAAAAGGGTAATACGTTGTGATCTTGCAATGTGGCAACACTCCCCCTCTCCAGTGATGGAGAACAGCGGCCCGACTGAACTATTAATATACAGTATCGGAAAAATGAAGAGAGCAGCCCTGGATTGGTTGTTTTAATGCCTGGTAGAATTAAAAGTACATTTTTCTGTACAAATATCATGATAACAACAGTCATAGCTCATAAGTTTTTAATTAAAAGACTGATATCTGCCATTACAATATATAAGCATCATTCTTCATGACAGCAGTGGTCTCTTCATTTGTTCCGTGGCTTTATGTACTGTCTATATATTATGAAATATACTGTATCTTTGAAAATATACAACTAGGGAAAATATACTTTAAAATAAATTACATGGTGCAAATACGACAAATGCAGATATTTGTTACATGTATTATGGCTTTGTATTTATGATATTAGCAATAAGTACATTCATTTTGATCCTTTTCAAAACCAACTATTTTTAAATTCATCATTTCATATTCATTATTATTGTAAATTTATGTATTAACTATGATTTGTGTGTATTACATAATATTTTTATATTTAGAGTACTTGTAAATGAACTAATAAAGTAAAAAGTTACCAAGTATTAGTTCATAACATCTTAAATCGACTCCACATGCACAACCTGTTCACCGGTTGAATAGGAGGGTTCTTCCTGAAACTAGACGGCTACCAGCTGTGTGTGAGATGTTCCTGCCTCAAATCCTCTCATGATGGATTATTTACAAACTGAAAATCAGAATAAGAAATACTTTAATAATCCCAGACGGAAATTACTTTTGTTACACGCTTCAGTTACAGTTTTATATATATATATACACACATCCAACTACACAATATATTAAAGATAAAAAATAAGAATAGAAAGAGATCAAATATATACACATATAGCTCTTCTGTATATATATATATATATATATATATATATATATATATATATATATATATATATATATATATATATATATATATATATATATATATATATATGTATGTATATCTATGCATATGTAAAAACTAAATCCGAATAAAGCGAATATTCAACTAAAGTGATAAATCCAAGTAAAGTGATACGTGGCGTGCAAAAATTGTGCATAAATGTCATAAACCAACTGTAACTAACAGAGGACAGTTTAAGGTAAAAGATGAGCGACTATTGGTCTTCAGACTGTTGTGATATCTGTACAACATGTATGTTTCCTGTCCTGAAGCCTGTCTAGTTTCTTATAATGGATTGCTGCATATCTAAACATGTGACAGTGGTTATTCTGCAAAGATATCCATATGACAATATTCAAACTATCAAGTTGAATCACCTGACTGCACCGCTCACCAGTGGAGATCTGTGTGTGTGTTGTGTAGTAAATGGCTGCCAGTCTTAAATCCTAATCTATATTTTCCGTGTTTTGTTCTAGGTTACGACGACAGCGATGAACAGGAAAATCCACGAATGCGATGTGTGCCACAAAAGGTTCACTGAGAAGTCGAACCTGACGCGGCACATGAAGCTTCACGGTCCGAAGGAGCACAACTGCAGCGTGTGTGGGAAGGTCCTCAGCACCAAGCCCCTGTTGTGCAGCCACAAAAAGACCCACCAGTACCCCAGCATCCCTCTGTACAAGCAGGGCCAGGCACAGCTGCAGTGCAGCGATGCAGCCACGGCTGTGGCACAGGCATCAAGGAAGGTGGTGGACCGGACCTGGCTGGATCCCCAACAGGCAGAGGCAGCTGCAAAGAAGACCGGCGGGGAGCTGTGGAGAGGCCAGCTGGTCATCAGCTTCGGTAAATACTCAGGACAATTTTTCCGATGGCTGCTGGAGAACAATGTTGGCTGGGTTGTGTGGCTGCTGGCCGAGTATTTCGCCAGAAGGGTGAGAGGAGCGAGCAGCTGAAGTGGCAAAAGGAGCGCATGCTGGAGTATGTGCAAGACTTCCCTTCTGTCACCTGCCACCTGGACAGGAAGATGAAGGTATGCTCATGTTTTTAGTCCACGCAGGTGTCGTTCATAGCTAAGTTGTGTGTGAGCATCGTGCACCATCTTACTGTAAGTATTTTCCCCAGAAAAACATAGCAGCTCCTGCTGCCTCCACCTCCCAGCTCCAGCATGACCCTTACTACGCCAGTGATGCAGAGCTGTTGGCTGCTGCCGGTAATATTTCATGCTGATGTGAACATGAGACATGCTGTGTTATATCTTTGTGATATGCTGAATTTATTATCACATCACATTTCAAGCAATCTACTTAATGCCATGCCTTTTCTGTCTGTGTCTTGTGTTTTGCAGAAAGTCTCCTGGATGAGTCGGAGATGTCGGTCTCCACCCAGCTCACCACCGTGGGAGAGCTGGCTCCATCCAGCAGCCAGCCGGCGGCGGCGTCCCAACAGCTTCCCTCTGCCTCTGCCGGCATCCTGCTGGATCTCTGATGGGTACGTTTTTCTTTCTATAGTTTCTTCTTGTGCAAATGCTGCAAAGCTGCCTCTCTGACAATCAATCTCACACATCTGCGACTCAGCACCTGTGTCTTAATACCTTTCCTGTGATAATGCCCCTCTAGAAGTAGTGTTATCATTCTTCTATCTCCTATTAAGTGAGATCACATTGTACGATGTGTTTCTAATATGAACTGTTTCACATGAAACACTTACTGTACTTACTATTCTCACCAAACTGTGATAACTGTGATTAAATTCAGTGTAAACAAATGTCATATGTTGCCACCCCTCAGAAATTCCTGCCTCCCTCTCACCATCCCATAAATATTTTTCTAGATCCGCTCCTGTTAATGTCTAAATGTTTTATTTAAAGCACTTTTTATTACATCAGGCTCATCATTTTTGCTTCCTTTTTACTATCAGCACTGACAGAGCATGTTAATATTCCACTTATCTAATCTAATCTATTGCAATTTTATTTGTAATCATACATGTCTGAGTTTTTCCATATTGTATAAATTTAGCTCATAAATCTGTGCAGAATCAGGAGAAGTGACCGTGCTGTCCACTGTGTCTTCCAGGAGACCGCCTCTGTCATCGAGTCCATCCTCGCTGACTTCAAGGGGCCAGCAGGTCTCGACATAGACAGCATCCCCCTCTTCAAGTCTGCAGAGGCCGTGGATTCGCACTGGGCGACAGCGAGCAAACATCTTGGATGCATGCAGGTGGGTTCATGTCTAATATTCATCATGTGTCCAGACCAACATGCTGACCACACCAGGCTAAGAGCCATGCTATGTGTTTTCCAGGATCCCCCTGGCATCCAGCTGTATGTGGCTGTGAAGACGGTGGTGCTGAATGGCGTGCAGCTGAACAAGTACAGGTGTCGGCGTGGCAGCAACTGTCTGGAGGGGCTGCATGCACACCTGTACAACGCCATCCCCTCCAAGAGATGCGGCATCATGCCGTTCCAAGTGAGCCATAAAAAGAAAACAAGCAAATGTTCAGTGTTTTTAAAACCATTTATCACATGCAGCAAACATGTTTGTGTTTCAGGTGTACCTCATTGCATTTGCCGTGCAGTGGAACACCCGCATGGAGCCCCTACGGGTTGCTGGTAGTCAGGGACGGCAGACGACGTGCATGGACCCCCGGCAGATCCAGCGCATGAACCAGCAGGCTGAGGTTCTCTTTGGCAAGGAGCACGTGCCGGAGCCCAACTTTGCTGCTCCCCTTCCATACCCTGAGCAGTACCAGGACCCAGAGGAGGAGGAGCTGCTTGGGGTGGAGTACGCCCTGTGCCAGTCCACTGTCTTCACTGCAAGGCAGTACTAAGCCCAGAAAGGTAAGGCATATTTAATCACACACACACACAAGGAAGCAATCTCACCTCTCCTAACTGCCTCAGCACGTGGGACTCATCATCACAGTAGTGCTATGTTTGCAGCGGAAGACGAGCAGTCCCATCAGGAGGAGGAAGAGGACTCTGCAGCAGCTAATGAGAGGATGGAGGAGGAGGAGCTGCTGGATGAGGGTGTGGCCTTGGAGGAGGAGGACCCCATAGACGGCGTCTGCAAGCAGCACGCCGTCCTCACCCAGGCAGTGGAGGTGAACGAGGAGCACAGCCCAGCTCTGCAGGACGTGCTCATGAGCCAGCGGCATCTGCACCTTCCTGGCATCGTGGAGGTGGAGGCCCTGGCCGTGCTGCTGCTGGAGCTGACGGATGACAGCGACCACCACCACCTCGTGCCGGTCGCCCTCCGGCAGAAGAATGTCACCGCCGCAGGCTCTGACGAGCATGACAAGACTGCCGCCAACTTTGTGAAGAAGTACGAGTCCAGGTTGGGCTACACCCTCTTTGGCCGATGCCTGGGGCCGGACACCCCCGAGAACTCCGCCGCTCAAAAGACAAAGTTTGGCTGGATGAGGAACCCACAGGCTGTACAGGCCGTCTGCTCTACCTGCTCGTTAAGATGCTCCGGAACCGCCCGCCCTCCACTCGCTACACTTCTCCTAGTAAGGTCACGGCCTCCATCAAGGGCCAGTACAAGCGCATTGTGGACCGGGTGAGAGATGATCCCGTCCTCTGTGGCCTCTCCATCCCGCTGCCCAACATAAACAGCAAGTCCATCTCCAGCTTCCTCTCCCGGGAGGAGAAGAGGGCCAACTACAGGGCGACAGTGCGGCCTAAAGCCCCGCCACACCGAATGGTGCTGTCTGAGCATGTGCTTCCTGAGGCTCCTGCACTGCCGTCGTCGCTACCAGCACCAGACAGACTGCAGGTGCAGTACGAGCAGCCTCGCCACATGACTGGGAGAAGGCGTGGAGAGAAGCGGAGGTGAGCCGTCGTGCTGCTTTGACCTGTGTTAAAGGGCTAATCCAGACAAATAAATCCTCATGGTTTGTTTCCTAAATTTGCAGGTTGGACTTTGAGGAGCCAGAAGCAGGACCTTCAAGTCGGCCAATCCACCCCACCGCCCCCGCCAACGCCCCCTGCATCCCACCTGCAGACAAGGAGAGTCAAGGAACACTGACTCTGATACAGCTTTGTTTTCATTATAATTGCAATATGTAAATCATTTTTTATTTATTTTACTCCATATTTAATATTTCTTAGATGTTTTTAGCTACGTATTTATAATTTGTCATATAAGTATCCCATCCATTTTTTCTACAAATGTTTTCTAGCTTCTTATTTATAATATTTAACTACATGTAAATTATTTTTCATTTGTTTTCCTCTTTATTATTTAAGTTTTTTAGATGTCTAATAACTTTGTATTTATATTTGCTAGATGTAAATTGTCTGTCATTTAGATTAACACATTTGCCATATTTGTCTAAATTTCTTTCCCTCAATATTTTTACATATTTATTATATTTACAGCTTTGTATTTATAATATTTTGCATATGTAATATCTCATTGTAATGTTTTAGTCTATATATTATTAGATATTTATTAGATGTTTTATATGTTTGTATTTAAATAATTTGCTATGTGTAAATAATTTATGTATATTGTTCTATCCGTATATCAATAAATATTTGTTCAATGTTTCAATGTTTTGTATTTGTATTTTTTATGCAAGTTGTATAATATTTTCCACGCAAACAGTTTTTTGTAGTCTTCAGATTTTCTAAGTTTTATATATATTAAATTCTATATGAATATTTATAATAAATAAATATTGTAACAGATGTATGTACCCTTTTCACATTGATATTTGCAATTAATAATAAAAAATCTTTATGTTTTAAAGTGTCTCCTCTTAGTGAAATACATAAAGAAGTAATCAGAAAACAGTGTTGACCTAAGAAAAAAGGAGCAAGATTCTTTCAAATGAAAAAACAAAAGCACTGTTCCTCGACCTGGCCAGCAGGTGGCAGAGGTGTGAAATGATCAGACCCAGGTTTTTGCTCAACTCCAGGATCAAGAATAACTACTTGGGGGGGTCATGAGCCATTCTCAGGCGGTCTCCCATCCAAGTACTAACCAAGCCCAACCCTGCTTAGCTTCCGAGATCAGACGAGATCGGGCGTGCTCAGGACGGTATGGCCATAAGCCAACAGAGCTCAAATAACCCGCGTCTTTATACAGGATACAGTAGCAACGTGTTTCGGATGTGACCGTTTTGCTGTGAGCTGACACCACAGGCCTACCTATGCTTCCCTTTGATCGGGTCTTGATAAAACTTGCAGAAAAGATACTCTCCAGTTCATATAATTGAATGAGGTATCGTTGTGTCCCGAACCAAATGGTGAGTTTCCCATTATGGTAATGATTGAAGGACTAAAGTTTTTATGGGGTCCTCAGGGACAACAACACATAACATTGACTTGAGAAACACTGATAAAACCTGATTCTCACAGTGACCTGGAGCTGCCTTTTTACATAAAATAGGAAGTGCACCAATCCTAGAAGTGCTGCAATACTAGGCTGATGCGTAGAGTGGACAGAGCAAGCCCTTGTTCCATCTCCCTATTCCAAAAAGCAATTTAATATATAGTCCCCGGATAGGGGACATATCAGATATTAAACTGATAAGAACAGATACTACATTTGATCTTAGCCAAAAGGCCGAGAAGCGATAAGTGAGAAAACGAGGGAAGAAGAACTTGCCCCTCTGCCTGACCTCATTTTAACTAATGGTGCACAATCTTTTATTACTCGGTTGGGGTGGTTTTGTAGATTCTGGCTCACATGGCATACGTTAACGTCACATTCAATCTAAACCTAATGTTCCCCCCCATCCCCCACTCGGGCGCATGGCAAGGCTGGGTCAATCTAAGCTCTCCTATCTCAGGCTTTGAGGCACTAAGTGACATGCCTTCTTCAGCACCCGCATCCTTGTGAAAGCCCTGACAAAATGCTTCAAATGCATACACAGGGCTAGTCTTTAAGCGCACCAAAAATGACCCCACAATTCAATGGTCACCACATGTCCTTAATGGCTTGCTGGCGTTTTGGTCAACTTGTTGCATATCTGGGAACCTGAAAAAGTCCAGCCAACAGATTCTCAACCCAAAGCCTGTTCTGGCTCATTGGTGACCGTGTGAAAATGGTTTGTTCAGATTTTGGTCCCGATCGGTCCATGTTAAGTTGCGTAAACTGAGTTAATTGGATGCCATGTCCCTAAATTTTAGTTAAAAAATTGATGGCCCATAAATCTGCATCCTGAGCTCAAAGAGACCCCCTTTTTAAGCCCTAGGCAAGTAGCGGGGTCTATTTTGAACATGCTGCGTCTTTATGGGCCAACCAAGTGGCTTCCCGTCCCCTACTCCACAAAAATAATGGTTCTTCCGGCAAACAGCAGATTTTGGACTTGATTTTAACAGGGATGCTCCTGCAGAAGACCCGCACACTCTGTGTGGAGCCCCAGCACCCTGGCGCCTTTTTCTAGACCTTCAGGGGGGAGTGGATTCCCCACTGCTCTGCCCAGCAGAGAGCCTCATTATCGGCACAGCCGCTCCCCCTCTCTGCATGATCGACCACATCCGGGGTGACAACCTCCAACTCTCCTCCCAAGAAAAACATACTCTCTTCAGGGCCAACAACCACCACTAGACCTCCTTCCGGAACCTGCACCTCCAGGAGGTCCTGTGGGCCCAGTCTTAAGCACCCCCCCATGGCCTAAACCAAGCAGTACACACCTGCAGGCTGTCTGGGCGCCTGGTATGGCAGCATGACTTAAAAAAATTTGAGTGCTCTCGGATCCCTGACATGGAACCTGCACCTCCAGGAGGTCCTGTGGGCCCTTTCTTAAACACCCCCCCACGGACTAAACCATGCAGTACACGCCTGCAGGCTGTCTGGGCCCCTGGTATGGCAGCATGACTTAAAAAAATTTGAGTGCTCTCGGATCCCTGACATGGAACCTGCACCTCCAGGAGGTCCTGTGGGCCCATTCTTAAACACCCCCCCACGGACTAAACCATGCAGTACACGCCTGCAGGCTGTCTGGGCCCCTGGTATGGCAGCATGACTTAAAAAAATGTGAGTGCTCTCGGATCCCTGACATGGAACCTGCACCTCCAGGAGGTCCTGTGGGCCAAGTCTTAAGCACCCCTCCCCCATGGACAAAACCAAGTAGTACACGCCTGCAGGCTTTCTGGGCCCCTGGTATGGCAGCATGACTTAAAAAAATTTGAGTGCTCTCGGATCCCTGACATGGAACCTGCACCTCCAAGAGGTCCTGTGGGCCCAGTCTTAAGCACCCCCCCACAGCCTAAACCAAGCAGTGCACACCTGCAGGCTGTCTGGGCGCCTGGTATGGCAGCATGACTTAAAAAAATGTGAGTGCTCTCGGATCCCTGACATGGAACCTGCACCTCCAGGAGGTCCTGTGGTCCCAGTCTTAAGCACCCCCCCATGGCCTAAACCAAGCAGTACACACCTGCAGGCTGTCTGGGCGCCTGGTATGGCAGCCTGACTTAAAAAAAATTTGAGTGCTCTCGGATCCCTGACAAGGAACCTGCACCTCCAGGAGGTCCTGTGGGCCCATTCTTAAACACCCCCCCACGGACTAAACCATGCAGTACACGCCTGCAGGCTGTCTGGGTCCCTGGTATGGCAGCATGACTTAAAAAATTTGAGTGCTCTCGGATCCCTGACATGGAACCTGCACCTCCAGGAGGTCCTGTGGTCCCAGTCTTAAGCACCCCCCCATGGCCTAAACCAAGCAGTACACACCTGCAGGCTGTCTGGGCGCCTGGTATGGCAGCATGACTTAAAAAAATTTGAGTGCTCTCGGATCCCTGACATGGAACCTGCACCTCCAGGAGGTCCTGTGGTCCCAGTCTTAAGCACCCCCCCATGGCCTAAACCAAGCAGTACACACCTGCAGGCTGTCTGGGCGCCTGGTATGGCAGCATGACTTAAAAAAATTTGAGTGCTCTCGGATCCCTGACATGGAACCTGCACCTCCAGGAGGTCCTGTGGGCCCTTTCTTAAACACCCCCCCACGGACTAAACCATGCAGTACACGCCTGCAGGCTGTCTGGGCCCCTGGTATGGCAGCATGACTTAAAAAAATTTGAGTGCTCTCGGATCCCTGACATGGAACCTGCACCTCCAGGAGGTCCTGTGGGCCCATTCTTAAACACCCCCCCACGGACTAAACCATGCAGTACACGCCTGCAGGCTGTCTGGGCCCCTGGTATGGCAGCATGACTTAAAAAAATGTGAGTGCTCTCGGATCCCTGACATGGAACCTGCACCTCCAGGAGGTCCTGTGGGCCAAGTCTTAAGCACCCCTCCCCCATGGCCAAAACCAAGTAGTACACGCCTGCAGGCTTTCTGGGCCCCTGGTATGGCAGCATGACTTAAAAAAATTTGAGTGCTCTCGGATCCCTGACATGGAACCTGCACCTCCAAGAGGTCCTGTGGGCCCAGTCTTAAGCACCCCCCCACAGCCTAAACCAAGCAGTGCACACCTGCAGGCTGTCTGGGCGCCTGGTATGGCAGCATGACTTAAAAAAATTTGAGTGCTCTCGGATCCCTGACATGGAACCTGCACCTCCAGGAGGTCCTGTGGGCCCATTCTTAAACACCCCCCCACGGACTAAACCATGCAGTACACGCCTGCAGGCTGTCTGGGTCCCTGGTATGGCAGCATGACTTAAAAAATTTGAGTGCTCTCGGATCCCTGACATGGAACCTGCACCTCCAGGAGGTCCTGTGGGCCCAGTCTTAAGCACCCCCCCACGGCCTAAACCAAGCAGTGCACACCTGCAGGCTGTCTGGGCGCCTGGTATGGCAGCATGACTTAAAAAAATGTGAGTGCTCTCGGATCCCTGACATGGAACCTGCACCTCCAGGAGGTCCTGTGGTCCCAGTCTTAAGCACCCCCCCATGGCCTAAACCAAGCAGTACACACCTGCAGGCTGTCTGGGCGCCTGTTATGGCAGCATGACTTAAAAAAATTTGAGTGCTCTCGGATCCCTGACATGGAACCTGCACCTCCAGGAAGTCCTGTGGGCCCATTCTTAAACACCCCCCCAAGGACTAAACCATGCAGTACACGCCTGCAGGCTGTCTGGGCCCCTGGTATGGCAGCATGACTTAAAAAAATTTGAGTGCTCTCGGATCCCTGACATGGAACCTGCACCTCCAGGAGGTCCTGTGGGCCCATTCTTAAACACCCCCCCACGGACTAAACCATGCAGTACACGCCTGCAGGCTGTCTGGGCCCCTGGTATGGCAGCATGACTTAAAAAAATGTGAGTGCTCTCGGATCCCTGACATGGAACCTGCACCTCCAGGAGGTCCTGTGGGCCAAGTCTTAAGCACCCCTCCCCCATGGACAAAACCAAGTAGTACACGCCTGCAGGCTTTCTGGGCCCCTGGTATGGCAGCATGACTTAAAAAAATTTGAGTGCTCTCGGATCCCTGACATGGAACCTGCACCTCCAAGAGGTCCTGTGGGCCCAGTCTTAAGCACCCCCCCACAGCCTAAACCAAGCAGTGCACACCTGCAGGCTGTCTGGGCGCCTGGTATGGCAGCATGACTTAAAAAAATTTGAGTGCTCTCGGATCCCTGACATGGAACCTGCACCTCCAGGAGGTCCTGTGGGCCCATTCTTAAACACCCCCCCACGGACTAAACCATGCAGTACACGCCTGCAGGCTGTCTGGGTCCCTGGTATGGCAGCATGACTTAAAAAATTTGAGTGCTCTCGGATCCCTGACATGGAACCTGCACCTCCAGGAGGTCCTGTGGGCCCAGTCTTAAGCACCCCCCCACGGCCTAAACCAAGCAGTGCACACCTGCAGGCTGTCTGGGCGCCTGGTATGGCAGCATGACTTAAAAAAATGTGAGTGCTCTCGGATCCCTGACATGGAACCTGCACCTCCAGTAGGTCCTGTGGTCCCAGTCTTAAGCACCCCCCCATGGCCTAAACCAAGCAGTACACACCTGCAGGCTGTCTGGGCGCCTGTTATGGCAGCATGACTTAAAAAAATTTGAGTGCTCTCGGATCCCTGACATGGAACCTGCACCTCCAGGAAGTCCTGTGGGCCCATTCTTAAACACCCCCCCAAGGACTAAACCATGCAGTACACGCCTGCAGGCTGTCTGGGCCCCTGGTATGGCAGCATGACTTAAAAAAATTTGAGTGCTCTCGGATCCCTGACATGGAACCTGCACCTCCAGGAGGTCCTGTGGGCCCATTCTTAAACACCCCCCCACGGACTAAACCATGCAGTACACGCCTGCAGGCTGTCTGGGCCCCTGGTATGGCAGCATGACTTAAAAAAATGTGAGTGCTCTCGGATCCCTGACTTGGAACCTGCACCTCCAGGAGGTCCTGTGGGCCAAGTCTTAAGCACCCCTCCCCCATGGACAAAACCAAGTAGTACACGCCTGCAGGCTTTCTGGGCCCCTGGTATGGCAGCATGACTTAAAAAAATTTGAGTGCTCTCGGATCCCTGACATGGAACCTGCACCTCCAAGAGGTCCTGTGGGCCCAGTCTTAAGCACCCCCCCACAGCCTAAACCAAGCAGTGCACACCTGCAGGCTGTCTGGGCGCCTGGTATGGCAGCATGACTTAAAAAAATTTGAGTGCTCTCGGATCCCTGACATGGAACCTGCACCTCCAGGAGGTCCTGTGGGCCCATTCTTAAACACCCCCCCACGGACTAAACCATGCAGTACACGCCTGCAGGCTGTCTGGGTCCCTGGTATGGCAGCATGACTTAAAAAAATTTGAGTGCTCTCGGATCCCTGACATGGAACCTGCACCTCCAGGAGGTCCTGTGGGCCCAGTCTTAAGCACCCCCCCACGGCCTAAACCAAGCAGTGCACACCTGCAGGCTGTCTGGGCGCCTGGTATGGCAGCATGACTTAAAAAAATGTGAGTGCTCTCAGATCCCTGACATGGAACCTGCACCTCCAGGAGGTCCTGTGGGCCCATTCTTAAACACCCCCCCACGGACTAAACCATGCAGTACACGCCTGCAGGCTGCCTGGGCCCCTGGTATGGCAGCATGACTTAAAAAAAATTGAGTGCTCTCGGATCCCTGACATGGAACCTGCACCTCCAGGAGGTCCTGTGGTCCCAGTCTTAAGCACCCCCCCACGGCCTAAACCAAGCAGTACACACCTGCAGGCTGTCTGGGCGCCTGGTATGGCAGCATGACTTAAAAAAACTTTGAGTGCTCTCGGATCCCTGACATGGAACCTGCACCTCCAGGAGGTCCTGTGGGCCCATTCTTAAACACCCCCCCACGGACTAAACCATGCAGTACACGCCTGCAGGCTGTCTGGGCCCCTGGTATGGCAGCATGACTTAAAAAAATTTGAGTGCTCTCGGATCCCTGACATGGAACCTGCACCTCCGGGAGGTCCTGTGGGCCCAGTCTTAAGCACCCCCCCCACGGCCTAAACCAAGCAGTGCACACCTGCAGGCTGTCTGGGCGCCTGGTATGGCAGCATGACTTAAAAAAATGTGAGTGCTCTCGGATCCCTGACATGGAACCTACACCTCCAGGAGGTCCTGTGGGCCCATTCTTAAACTCCCCCAGGGACTAAGCCATGCAGTACACGCCTGCAGGCTGTATGGGCCCCTGGTATGGCAGCATGACTTAAAAAAATGTGAGTGCTCTCGGATCCCTGACATGGAACCTGCACCTCCAGGAGGTCCTGTGGGCCCATTCTTAAACACCCCCCCACGGACTAAACCATGCAGTACACGCCTGCAGGCTGTCTGGGCCCCTGGTATGGCAGCATGACTTAAAAAAATTTGAGTGCTCTCAGATCCCTGACATGGAACCTGCACCTCCAGGAGGTCCTGTGGGCCCATTCTTAAACACCCCCCCACGGACTAAACCATGCAGTACACGCCTGCAGGCTGTCTGGGCCCCTAGCATGGCAGCATGACTTAAAAAAATGTGAGTGCTCTCGGATCCCTGACATGGAACCTGCACCTCCAGGAGGTCCTGTGGGCCCATTCTTAAACACCCCCCCACGGACTAAGCCATGCAGTACACGCCTGCAGGCTGTATGGGCCCCTGGTATGGCAGCATGACTTAAAAAAATGTGAGTGCTCTCGGATCCCTGAAATGGAACCTGCACCTCCAGGAGGTCCTGTGGGCCCATTCTTAAACACCCCCCCACGGACTAAACCATGCAGTACACGCCTGCAGGCTGTCTGGGCCCCTGGTATGGCAGCATGACTTAAAAAAATTTGAGTGCTCTCGGATCCCTGACATGGAACCTGCACCTCCAGGAGGTCCCGTGGGAACACTGTTAAGCACCCCTCCCCCATGGACAAAACCAAGTAGTACACGCCTGCAGGCTTTCTGGGCCCATGGTATGGCAGCATGACTTCGAAAATTTGAGGGCTCTGTGATCCCTGATTTGGAACCTTGATGGGGCCAAAAAGCTTACAGCACCAGGTATTCCCAGGCGGTCTCCCATCCAAGTACTAACCAGGCCCGACCCTGCTTAGCTTCTGAGATCAGACGAGATCGGGCGTGCCCAGGACGGTATGGCCATAAGCCACCAGAGCTCAAATAACCCGCCTCTTTATACAGGATACAGTAGCAACGTGTTTCCGATGTGACCGTTTTGCTGTGAGCTGACACCACATGCCTACCTATGCTTCCCTTTGATCGGGTCTTGATAAAACTTGCAGAAAAGATACTCTCCAGTTCATATAATTGAATGAGGTATTGTTGTGTCCCGAACCAAATGGTGAGTTTCCCATTATGGTAATGATTGAAGGACTAAAGTTTTTATGGGGTCCTCAGGGACCACAACACATCACATTGACTTGAGAAACACTAATAAAACCTGATTCTCACAGTGACCTGGAGCTGCCTTTTTACATAAACGTGAAGTGCACCAATCCTAGAAGTGCTGCAATACTAGGCTGATGCGTAGAGTGGACAGAGCAAGCCCTTGTTCCATCTTCCTATTCCAAAAAGCAATTTGATATATGGTCCCCAGATAGGGGACATATCAGATATTAAACTGATAAGAACAGATACTACACTTGATCTTAGCCAAAAGGCCGAGAAGCGACAAGTGAGAAAACGGGTAAGAAGAACTTGCCACTCTGCCTGACCTCATTTTAACTAATGGTGCACAATCTTTGATTACTCGGCTGGGGTGGTGGTGGTGATTCTGGCTCACATGGCATACGTTAACGTCACATTCAATCTAAACCTAATATTCCCCCCATCCCCCACTCGGGCGCATGGCAAGGCCGGGTCAATCTAAGCTCTCCTATCTCAGGCTTTGAGGCACTTAGTGACATGCCTTCTTCAGCACCCGCATCCTTGTGAAAGCCTTCACAAAATGCTTCAAATGCATAGACAGGGCTAGTCTTTAAGCGCACCAAAAATGACCCCACAATTCAATGGTCACAACGTGTCCTTAATGGCTTGCTGGCGTTTTGGAAAACTTGTTGCATATGTGGGAACCTGAAAATGTCCAGCCATCAGATTCTCAACCCAAAGCCTGTTCTGGCTCATTGGTGACCATGTGAAAATGGTTTGTTCAGATTTTGGTCCCAATCGGTCCATGTTAAGTTGCGTAAACTGAGTTAATTGGATTCCATGTCCCTAAATTTTAGGCAAAAAATTGATGGCCCATAAATCTGCATCCTGAGCTCAAAGAGACCCCCTTTTTAAGCCCTAGGCAGGTAGCTGGGTCTATTTTGAACATGCTACGTCTTTATGGGCCAACCAAGTGGCTTCCCGTCCCCTACTCCACAAAAATGATGGTTCTTCCGGCAAACAGCAGATTTTGGACTTGATTTTAACAGGAATGCTCCTGCAGAAGGCCTGCACACTCTGTGTGGAGCCCCAGCACCCTGGCGCCTTTTTCTAGACCTTCAGGGGGGAGTGGATTCCCCACTGCTCTGCCCAGCAGAGAGCCTCATTATCGGCACAGCTGCTCCCCCTCTCTGCATGATAGACCACATACGGGGTGACAACCTCCAACTCTCCTCCCAAGAAAAACACACTCTCTTCCGGGCCAACAACCACCACTAGACCTCCTCTCGGAACCTGCACCTCCAGGAGGTCCTGTGGGCCCAGTCTTAAGCACCCCCCCATGGCCTAAACCAAGCAGTACACGCCTGCAGGCTGTCTGGGCGCCTGGTATGGCAGCCTGACTTAAAAAAATGTGAGTGCTCTCAGATCCCTGACATGGAACCTGCACCTCCAGGAGGTCCTGTGGGCCCATTCTTAAACACCCCCCCACGGACTAAACCATGCAGTACACGCCTGCAGGCTGTCTGGGCCCCTGGTATGGCAGCATGACTTAAAAAAAATTGAGTGCTCTCGGATCCCTGACATGGAACCTGCACCTCCAGGAGGTCCTGTGGTCCCAGTCTTAAGCACCCCCCCACGGCCTAAACCAAGCAGTTCACACCTGCAGGCTGTCTGGGCGCCTGGTATGGCAGCATGACTTAAAAAAACTTTGAGTGCTCTCGGATCCCTGACATGGAACCTGCACCTCCAGGAGGTCCTGTGGGCCCATTCTTAAACACCCCCCCACAGACTAAACCATGCAGTACACGCCTGCAGGCTGTCTGGGCCCCTGGTATGGCAGCATGACTTAAAAAAATTTGAGTGCTCTCGGATCCCTGACATGGAACCTGCACCTCCGGGAGGTCCTGTGGGCCCAGTCTTAAGCACCCCCCCCACGGCCTAAACCAAGCAGTGCACACCTGCAGGCTGTCTGGGCGCCTGGTATGGCAGCATGACTTAAAAAAATGTGAGTGCTCTCGGATCCCTGACATGGAACCTACACCTCCAGGAGGTCCTGTGGGCCCATTCTTAAACTCCCCCAGGGACTAAGCCATGCAGTACACGCCTGCAGGCTGTATGGGCCCCTGGTATGGCAGCATGACTTAAAAAAATGTGAGTGCTCTCGGATCCCTGACATGGAACCTGCACCTCCAGGAGGTCCTGTGGGCCCATTCTTAAACACCCCCCCACGGACTAAACCATGCAGTACACGCCTGCAGGCTGTCTGGGCCCCTGGTATGGCAGCATGACTTAAAAAAATTTGAGTGCTCTCAGATCCCTGACATGGAACCTGCACCTCCAGGAGGTCCTGTGGGCCCATTCTTAAACACCCCCCCACGGACTAAACCATGCAGTACACGCCTGCAGGCTGTCTGGGCCCCTAGCATGGCAGCATGACTTAAAAAAATGTGAGTGCTCTCGGATCCCTGACATGGAACCTGCACCTCCAGGAGGTCCTGTGGGCCCATTCTTAAACACCCCCCCACGGACTAAGCCATGCAGTACACGCCTGCAGGCTGTATGGGCCCCTGGTATGGCAGCATGACTTAAAAAAATGTGAGTGCTCTCGGATCCCTGAAATGGAACCTGCACCTCCAGGAGGTCCTGTGGGCCCATTCTTAAACACCCCCCCACGGACTAAACCATGCAGTACACGCCTGCAGGCTGTCTGGGCCCCTGGTATGGCAGCATGACTTAAAAAAATTTGAGTGCTCTCGGATCCCTGACATGGAACCTGCACCTCCAGGAGGTCCCGTGGGAACACTGTTAAGCACCCCTCCCCCATGGACAAAACCAAGTAGTACACGCCTGCAGGCTTTCTGGGCCCATGGTATGGCAGCATGACTTCGAAAATTTGAGGGCTCTGTGATCCCTGATTTGGAACCTTGATGGGGCCAAGAAGCTTACAGCACCAGGTATTCCCAGGCGGTCTCCCATCCAAGTACTAACCAGGCCCGACCCTGCTTAGCTTCTGAGATCAGACGAGATCGGGCGTGCCCAGGACGGTATGGCCATAAGCCACCAGAGCTCAAATAACCCGCCTCTTTATACAGGATACAGTAGCAACGTGTTTCCGATGTGACCGTTTTGCTGTGAGCTGACACCACATGCCTACCTATGCTTCCCTTTGATCGGGTCTTGATAAAACTTGCAGAAAAGATACTCTCCAGTTCATATAATTGAATGAGGTATTGTTGTGTCCCGAACCAAATGGTGAGTTTCCCATTATGGTAATGATTGAAGGACTAAAGTTTTTATGGGGTCCTCAGGGACCACAACACATCACATTGACTTGAGAAACACTAATAAAACCTGATTCTCACAGTGACCTGGAGCTGCCTTTTTACATAAACGTGAAGTGCACCAATCCTAGAAGTGCTGCAATACTAGGCTGATGCGTAGAGTGGACAGAGCAAGCCCTTGTTCCATCTTCCTATTCCAAAAAGCAATTTAATATATGGTCCCCAGATAGGGGACATATCAGATATTAAACTGATAAGAACAGATACTACACTTGATCTTAGCCAAAAGGCCGAGAAGCGACAAGTGAGAAAACGGGTAAGAAGAACTTGCCACTCTGCCTGACCTCATTTTAACTAATGGTGCACAATCTTTGATTACTCGGCTGGGGTGGTGGTGGTGATTCTGGCTCACATGGCATACGTTAACGTCACATTCAATCTAAACCTAATATTCCCCCCATCCCCCACTCGGGCGCATGGCAAGGCCGGGTCAATCTAAGCTCTCCTATCTCAGGCTTTGAGGCACTTAGTGACATGCCTTCTTCAGCACCCGCATCCTTGTGAAAGCCTTCACAAAATGCTTCAAATGCATAGACAGGGCTAGTCTTTAAGCGCACCAAAAATGACCCCACAATTCAATGGTCACAACGTGTCCTTAATGGCTTGCTGGCGTTTTGGGAAACTTGTTGCATATGTGGGAACCTGAAAATGTCCAGCCATCAGATTCTCAACCCAAAGCATGTTCTGGCTCATTGGTGACCATGTGAAAATGGTTTGTTCAGATTTTGGTCCCAATCGGTCCATGTTAAGTTGCGTAAACTAAGTTAATTGGATTCCATGTCCCTAAATTTTAGGCAAAAAATTGATGGCCCATAAATCTGCATCCTGAGCTCAAAGAGACCCCTTTTTAAGCCCTAGGCAGGTAGCTGGGTCTATTTTGAACATGCTACGTCTTTATGGGCCAACCAAGTGGCTTCCCGTCCCCTACTCCACAAAAATGATGGTTCTTCCGGCAAACAGCAGATTTTGGACTTGATTTTAACAGGAATGCTCCTGCAGAAGGCCTGCACACTCTGTGTGGAGCCCCAGCACCCTGGCGCCTTTTTCTAGACCTTCAGGGGGGAGTGGATTCCTCACTGCTCTGCCCAGCAGAGAGCCTCATTATCGGCACAGCTGCTCCCCCTCTCTGCATGATAGACCACATACGGGGTGACAACCTCCAACTCTCCTCCCAAGAAAAACACACTCTCTTCCGGGCCAACAACCACCACTAGACCTCCTCTCGGAACCTGCACCTCCAGGAGGTCCTGTGGGCCCAGTCTTAAGCACCCCCCCATGGCCTAAACCAAGCAGTACACGCCTGCAGGCTGTCTGGGCGCCTGGTATGGCAGCCTGACTTAAAAAAATTTGAGTGCTCTCGGATCCCTGACAAGGAACCTGCACCTCCAGGAGGTCCTGTGGGCCCATTCTTAAACATCCCCCCACGGACTAAACCATGCAGTACACGCCTGCAGGCTGTCTGGGCCCCTGGTATGGCAGCATGACTTAAAAAAATTGAGTGCTCTCGGATCCCTGACATGGAACCTGCATCTCCAGGAGGTCCTGTGGGCCCATTCTTAAACAACCCCCCACGGACTAAACCATGCAGTACACGCCTGCAGGCTGTCTGGGCCCCTGGTATGGCAGCATGACTTAAAAAAATTTGAGTGCTCTCGGATCCCTGACATGGAACCTGCACCTCCAGGAGGTCCCGTGGGAACACTGTTAAGCACCCCTCCCCCATGGACAAAACCAAGTAGTACACGCCTGCAGGCTTTCTGGGCCCCTGGTATGGCAGCATGACTTCGAAAATTTGAGGGCTCTGTGATCCCTGATTTGGAACCTTGATGGGGCCAAAAAGCTTACAGCACCAGGTATTCCCAGGCGGTCTCCCATCCAAGTACTAACCAGGCCCGACCCTGCTTAGCTTCCGAGATCAGACGAGATCGGGCGTGCTAAGGACGGTATGGCCATAAGCCACCAGAGCTCAAATAACCCGCCTCTTTATACAGGATACAGTAGCAACGTGTTTCCGATGTGACCGTTTTGCTGTGAGCTGACACCACATGCCTACCTATGCTTCCCTTTGATCGGGTCTTGATAAAACTTGCAGAAAAGATACTCTCCAGTTCATATAATTGAATGAGGTATCGTTGTGTCCCGAACCAAATGGTGAGTTTCCCATTATGGTAATGATTGAAGGACTAAAGTTTTTATGGGGTCCTCTGGGACAACAACACATAACATTGACTTGAGAAACACTAATAAAACCTGATTCTCACAGTGACCTGGAGCTGCCTTTTTACATAAACATGAAGTGCACCAATACTAGGCTGATGCGTAGAGTGGACAGAGCAAGCCCTTGTTCCATCTCCGTATTCCAAAAAGCAATTTAATATATGGTCCCCGGATAGGGGACATATCAGATATTAAACTGATAAGAACAGATACTACACTTGATCTTAGCCAAAAGGCCAAGAAGCGACAAGTGAGAAAACGGGTAAGAAGAACTTGCCACTCTGCCTGACCTCATTTTAACTAATGGTGCACAATCTTTGATTACTCGGTTGGGGTGGTTTTGTAGATTCTGGCTCACATGGCATACGTTAACGTCACATTCAATCTAAACCTAATGTTCCCCCCCATCCCCCACTCAGGCGCATGGCAAGGCCGGGTCAATCTAAGCTCTCCTATCTCAGGCTTTGAGGGACTTAGTGACATGCCTTCTTCAGGACCCGCATCCTTGTGAAAGCCTTGACAAAATGCTTCAAATGCATACACAGGGCTAGTCTTTAAGCACACCAAAAATGACCCCACAATTCAATGGTCACCACGTGTCCTTAATGGCTTTCTGGCATTTTGGTAAACTTGTTGCATATCTGGGAACCTGAAAATGTCCAGCCATCAGATTCTCAACCCAAAGCCTGTTCTGGCTCATTGGTGACCATGTGAAAATGGTTTGTTCAGATTTTGGTCCCAATCGGTCCATGTTAAGTTGCGTAAACTGAGTTAATTGGATGCCATGTCCCTAAATTCTAGTTAAAAAATTGATGGCCCATAAATCTGCATCCTGAGCTCAAAGAGACCCCCTTTTTAAGCCCTAGGCAGGTAGCAGGGTCTATTTTGAACATGCTGCGTCTTTATGGGCCAACCAAGTGGCTTCCCGTCCCCTACTCAACAAAAATGATGGTTCTTCCGGCAAACAGCAGATTTTGGACTTGATTTTAACAGGGATGCTCCTGCAGAAGTCCTGCACACTTTGTGTGGAGCCCCAGCACCCTGGCGCCTTTTTCTAGACCTTCAGGGGGGAGTGGATTCCCCACTGCTCTGCCCAGCAGAGAGCCTCATTATCGGCACAGCCGCTCCCCCTCTCTGCATGATCGACCACATCCGGGGTGACAACCTCCAACTCTCCTCCCAAGAAAAACACACTCTCTTCCGGGCCAACAACCACCACTAGACCTCCTCTCGGAACCTGCACCTCCAGGAGGTCCTGTGGGCCCAGTCTTAAGCACCCCCCCACGGCCTAAACCAAGCAGCACACACCTGCAGGCTGTCTGGACGCCTGGTATGGCAGCATGACTTAAAAAAATTTGAGTGCTCTCGGATCCCTTACATGGAACCTGCACCTCCAGGAGGTCCTGTGGGCCCACTCTTAAACACCCCCCCATGGACTAAACCATGCAGTACACGCCTGCAGGCTTTCTGGGCCCCTGGTATGGCAGCATGACTTCGAAAATTTGAGGGCTCTGTGATCCCTCATGGTTAACCTTGATGCGGCCAAAAAGCTTACAGCACCAGGTATTTCAAGGTGGTCTCCCATCCAAGTACCAAAGGATTCCCCACTGGTCTTCCCAGCAGAGAGCCTCATCATCGGCCCCACTGCTCCCCGTCTCTGCAAGATCCACCATATCTGGGCTGACAACCTCCAACTCTCCTCCCCAGAAAAACACACTTCCCTCCGGGCCAAAAACCACCACTTGACCTCCTCTCGGAACCTGCACCTCCAGGAGGTCCTGTGGGCCCATTCTTAAGCACCCCCCCACGGCCTAAACCAAGCAGCACACACCTGCAGGCTGTCTGGGCGCCTGGTATGGCAGCATGACTTAAAAAAATTTGAGTGCTCTCGGATCCCTGACATGGAACCTGCACCTCCAGGAGGTCCTGTGGGCCCACTCTTAAACACCCCCCCATGGACTAAACCATGCAGTACACGCCTGCAGGCTTTCTGGGCCCCTGGTATGGCAGCATGACTTCGAAAATTTGAGGGCTCTGTGATCCCTGATTTGGAACCTTGATGGGGCCAAAAAGCTTACAGCACCAGGTATTCCCAGGCGGTCTCCCATCCAAGTACTAACCAGGCCCGATCCTGCTTAGCTTCCAAGATCAGACGAGATCGGGCGTGCTCAGGACGGTATGGCCATAAGCCAACAGAGCTCAAATAACCCGCCTCTTTATACAGGATACAGTAGCAACGTGTTTCCGATGTGACCGTTTTGCTGTGAGCTGACACCACATGCCTACCTATGCTTCCCTTTGATCGGGTCTTGATAAAACTTGCAGAAAAGATACTCTCCAGTTCATATAATTGAATGAGGTATCGTTGTGTCCCGAACCAAATGGTGAGTTTCCCATTATGGTAATGATTGAAGGACTAGTTTTTATGGGGTCCTCAGGGACAACAACACATAACATTGACTTGAGAAACACTAATAAAACCTGATTCTCACAGTGACCTAGAGCTGCCTTTTTACATAAACATGAAGTGCACCAATCCTAGAAGTGCTGCAATACTAGGCTGATGCGTTGAGTGGACAGAGCAAGCCCTTGTTCCATCTCCATATTCCAAAAAGCAATTTAATATATGGTCCCCACATAGGGGACATATCAGATATTAAACTGATAAGAACAGATACTACACTTGATCTTAGCCAAAAGGCAGAGAAACGATAAGTGAGAAAACGGGGAAGAAGAACTTGCCCCTCTGCCTGACCTCATTTTAACTAATGGTGCACAATCTTTGATTACTCGGTTGGGGTGGTTTTGTAGATTCTGGCTCACATGGCATACGTTAACGTCACATTAAATCTAAACCTAATGTTCCCCCCAATCCCCCACTCGGGCGCATGGCAAGGCCGGGTCAATCTAAGCTCTCCTATCTCAGGCTTTGAGGCACTTAGTGACATGCCTTCTTCAGCACCCGCATCCTTGTGAAAGCCTTGACAAAATGCTTCAAATGCATACACAGGGCTAGTCTTTAAGCGCACCAAAAATGACCCCACAATTCAATGGTCACCACATGTCCTTAAAGGCTTGCTGGCGTTTTGGTAAACTTGTTGCATATCTGGGAACCTGAAAATGTCCAGCCATCAGATTCTCAACCCAAAGCCTGTTCTGGCTCATTGGTGACCATGTGAAAATGGTTTGTTCAGATTTTGGTCCCAATCGGTCCATGTTAAGTTGCGTAAACTGAGTTAATTGGATGCCATGTCCCTAAATTTTAGTTAAAAAATTGATGGCCCATAAATCTGCATCCTGAGCTCAAAGAGACCCCCTTTTTAAGCCCTAGGCAGGTAGCAGGGTCTATTTTGAACATGCTGCGTCTTTATGGGCCAACCAAGTGGCTTCCCGTCCCCTACTCCACAAAAATGATGGTTCTTCCGGCAAACAGCAGATTTTGGACTTGATTTTAACAGGGATGCTCCTGCAGAAGTCCTGCACACTTTGTGTGGAGCCCCAGCACCCTGGCGCCTTTTTCTAGACCTTCAGGGGGGAGTGGATTCCCCACTGCTCTGCCCAGCAGAGAGCCTCATTATCGGCACAGCCGCTCCCCCTCTCTGCATGATCGACCACATCCGGGGTGACAACCTCCAACTCTCCTCCCAAGAAAAACACACTCTCTTCCGGGCCAACAACCACCACTAGACCTCCTCTCGGAACCTGCACCTCCAGGAGGTCCTGTGGGCCCAGTCTTAAGCACCCCTCCACGGCCTAAACCAAGCAGCACACACCTGCAGGCTGTCTGGATGCCTGGTATGGCAGCATGACTTAAAAAAATTTGAGTGCTCTCGGATCCCTGACATGGAACCTGCACCTCCAGGAGGTCCTGTGGGCCCACTCTTAAACACCCCCCCATGGACTAAACCATGCAGTACACGCCTGCAGGCTTTCTGGGCCCCTGGTATGGCAGCATGACTTCGAAAATTTGAGGGCTCTGTGATCCCTCATGTGGAACCTTGATGCGGCCAAAAAGCTTACAGCACCAGGTATTTCAAGGTGGTCTCCCATCCAAGTACCAAAGGATTCCCCACTGGTCTTCCCAGCAGAGAGCCTCATCATCGGCCCCACTGCTCCCCGTCTCTGCAAGATCCACCATATCTGGGCTGACAACCTCCAACTCTCCTCCCCAGAAAAACACACTTCCCTCCGGGCCAAAAACCACCACTTGACCTCCTCTCGGAACCTGCACCTCCAGGAGGTCGCTTCTCGGCCTTTTGGCTAAGACTGCGATCAACTCCTCTGGGTGGTGAAAGGTTGCCTGTTTGTGGCACTCTTGCCTACAGCTTAAGGAGAGATACTTTGGTTGAAGAAAGCTCTGCATAGTACAGCTGAGTTTTCTTCAGTGTTTTTAACTTCTTTGGTTTTGCACATTTTTTATTCTGTTTTAAAGTATTTATTGTGTTTTAACCTTTTAGCTCTCTTTTAGGTGGTTTTAGCTTGTGGTGCCTCCAACATGTCGGCCAACCATGCCGGCATTCGGAGGCACCACAGCGTGAGATTTTTATTTAAAGAACGGGATGGCCAGGCAACGGTGATGTCCAGACTTGACTTCTCGAGGAAGATGATACAGCAGACCCTGAAGTTTGGCCCGAACGACCTAAACTGCATCCTGACTTTGCCTTTTAACAAAGGTTTTGACGTGAGTTTTTGTTCTGCTGCAATACTACATGATTTTTGGACACGTTTTGAAAATGTTAAGGCCCAGTTTTCTGCATTCACTGTGGAGAAACTGACTGACAATAGCCGTAAAACAGTTATTGTCAGGATGTTAAATGAAACTGTGAATGCAGAGGACATATGTATGTGGTTGGGTAGATTTTGCTCTGTACACAACCCAAATGGAAAAGCTGGTTTTAGAGACTGCACTCCCTATCTGTTTTAATGTATTTATTCACACCCTTTTTAACTGTTTTGGCATGTTGTATTGTGTGTTGATTTGTAGCTGTTTTAGCTGTTATTTTAAATTCATTTGAGATGGCTTTTACCCTTTTAATCGGGACACATGCAACATGTTTTTAAAGCAGATTAAATGATGTGTAAACTGTGAAAGAAATACTGTGGAAATGTAACAATAAAAATTTTTTCGAAAGAAAAAAATCTGTTCTTATCAGTTTAATATCTGATATGTCCCCTATCCGGGGACCATATATTAAATTGCTTTTTGGAATAGGGAGATGGAACAAGGGCTTGCTCTGTCCACTCTACGCATCAGCCTAGTATTGCAGCACTTCTAGGATTGGTGCACTTCATGTTTATGTAAAAAGGCAGCTCCAGGTCACTGTGAGAATCAGGTTTTATTAGTGTTTCTCAAGTCAATGTTATGTGTTGTTGTCCCTGAGGACCCCATAAAAACTTTAGTCCTTCAATCATTACCATAATGGGAAACTCACCATTTGGTTCGGGACACAACGATACCTCATTCAATTATATGAACTGGAGAGTATCTTCTCTGCAAGTTTTATCAAGACCCGATCAAAGGGAAACATAGGTAGGCATGTGGTGTCAGCTCACAGCAAAACGGTCACATTGGAAACACGTTGCTACTGTATCCTGTATAAAGAGGCGGGTTATTTGAGCTCTGTTGGCTTATGGCCATACCGTCCTGAGCACGCCCGATCTCGTCTGATCTCGGAAGCTAAGCAGGGTCGGGCCTGGTTAGTACTTGGATGGGAGACCGCCTGGGAATACCTGGTGCTGTAAGCTTTTTGGCCCCATCAAGGTTCCAAATCAGGGATCACAGGGATCAGGGATCACAGAGCCGAAGTCATACCAGGGGCATGCTGCCATACCAGGGGCCCAGAAAGCCTACAGGCGTGTACTACTTGGTTTTGTCCATGGGGGAGGGGTGCTTAAGAGTGTTCCCACGGGACCTCCTGGAGGCGCAGGTTCTATATTAGGGATCCGAGAGCCCTCAAATTTTCAAAGTCATGCTGCCATACCAGGGGCCCAGACAGCCTACAGGCGTGTACTGCATGGTTTGGTCCGTGGGTTGGTGTTTAAGAGTGGGCCAACAGGACCTCCCGGAGGTGCAGGTTCCCGGAGGAGGTCAAGTGGTGGTTTTTGGTCCGGAGGGAAGTGTGTTTTTCTGGGGAGGAGAGTTGGAGGTTGTCAGCCCGGATATGGTGGATCTTGCAGAGAGGGGGAGAAGTGGGGCCGATGATGAGGCTCTCTGCTGGGAAGACCAGTGGGGAATCCTTTGGTACTTGGATGGGAGACAACCTTGAAATGCCTGGTGCTGTAAGCTTTTTGGCCGCATCAAAGTTCCACATGAGGGATCACAGAGCCCTCAAATTTTCGAAGTCATGCTGCCATACCAGGGGCCCAGACAGCCTGCAGGCGTGTACTGCATGGTTAAGTCCATGGGGGGGTGTTTAAGAGCGAGCCCACAGGACCTCCTGGAGGTGCAGGTTCCATGTCAGGGATCCGAGAGCACTAAATTTTTTTTAAGTCATGCTGCCATACCAGGCGCCCAGAAAGCCTGCAGGTGTGTACTGCTTGGTTTAGGCCGTGGGGGGGTGCTTAAGACTGGGCCCACAGGACCTCCTGGAGGTGCAGGTTCCGAGAGGAGGTCTAGTGGTGGTTGTTGGCCCGGAAGAGAGTGTGTTTTTCTTGGGAGGAGAGTTGGAGGTTGTCACCCCGGATGTGGTCGATCATGCAGAGAGGGGGAGCGGCTGTGCCGATAATGAGGCTCTCTGCTGGGCAGAGCAGTGGGGAATCCACTCCCCCCTGAAGGTCTAGAAAAAGGCGCCAGGGTTATGGGGCTCCACACAAAGTGTGCAGGACTTCTGCAGGAGTATCCCTGTTAAAATCAAGTCAAAAATCTGCTGTTTGCCGGAAGAACCATCATTTTTGTGGAGTAGGGTACGGGAAGCCACTTGGTTGGCCCATAAATACGCAGCATGTTCAAAATAGACCCCGCTACCTGCCTAGGGCTTAAAAAGGGGGTCTCTTTGAGCTCAGGATGCAGATTTATGGGCCATCAATTTTTTAACTAAAATTTAGGGACATGGCATCCAATTAACTCAGTTTACGCAACTTAACATGGACCGATTGGGACCAAAATCTGAACAAACCATTTTCACATGGTCACCAATGAGCCAGAACAGGCTTTGGGTTCATAATCTGATGGCTGGACATTTTCAGGTTCCCAGATATGCAACAAGTTGACCAAAACGCCAGCAAGCCATTAAGGACGCGTGGTGACCATTGAATTGTGGGGTCATTTTTGGTGCGCTTAAAGACTAGCCCTGTGTATGCATTTTAAGCATTTTGTCAAGGCTTTCACAAGGATGCGGGTGCTGAAGAAGGCATGTCACTAAGTGCCTCAAAGCCTGAGATAGGAGAGCTTAGATTGACCCGGCCTTGCCATGCGCCCGAGTGGGGGATGGGGGGAACATTAGGTTTAGATTGAAAGTGACGTTAACGTATGCCATGTGAGCCAAAATCCCCACCACCACCCCAGCCGAGTAATCAAAGATTGTGCACCATTAGTTAAAATGAGGTCAGGCAGAGGGGTAAGTTCTTCTTCCCCGTTTTTTTACTTATCGCTTCTCGGCCTTTTGGCTAAGATCAAGTGTAGTATCTGTTCTTATCTTTTAAACTAGTGGACTGTTTTAGAAGCATGCATCCTGAAGAGGAGGGCTACACCTGGGTCAGTGATGATAGCTCTAAGGCCTCTCACATTGATTACTTCTTCACAAGGGATTTTGCCCTTATCGATGCTAGATTGTCACCGGTTTTCTTTTCCGATCACTTCCTTCTGTCCTGCACGCTCTCACTCCCTATAGGTGCGACGACCGGGAGAGGTCTGTGGAAGCTCAACCGCTCCCTGCTGGAAGACCAGGCTCTGGTCGGCCAGTACCGGGAGCGGTACCGCGAGTGGCAGACCCTCCAAGACCTGTACGAAACACGAGCACAGTGGTGGGAGATGGTGAAAGGTAGGACCCGGACTTTCTTCAGACAAGCAGGAAAAAACAAAAAGAAGAAAGAACAGAGACACACGATGGGGCTGCAGAAACGACTGCATAGGTATTATATTTTAAACCAACACGGAATGGATTTTAATGAAGAAATAAGAGAAGTAAAGAAAGAAATGAGCATTTTAGCAGAAATAAAAAGCAAGGGAGTTATTTTAAGAAGTAGAGAGAGAGAAATAGAAGAAGGAGAAAAATGCACAAGATACTTTTTCAAGAAAATAATAAGTAATCCAAGCTTTATGTCTGAATTAAAGGCAGAAAATGGAAACATAGTATCAAACATTGAAGAAAAGAAAAAAGTGATTGAAAAATTCTATGAAGAACTATACACAGAAAATACAGTTAAAGAAAATATAAATTAAACTTTGGAGTTCCTTGAAAAAAGTTTAAAAGAAACTAGTTTTTTAGAGCAGGATTTTACTCCTTTAGAGCTTTTTAATTCACTGAAGAGTTTGAAAAGAGGAAAATCTCCTGGCTCAGACGGACTCCCTTTAGAATTTTATTTAACCTTTTGGGACATTTTAGCACCTGATTTAATTATTCTTTTTACCGATTTTAGCAAATTAGACACACTTCCAGATAGTTTTAAAACAGGAATAGTTACACTTTTATATAAGGACAAAGACAAAAGAGATCTTAAAAACTGGCGACCCATCACCCTTTTAAACGTTGATTGTAAACTTTTTAGTAAACTTTTAGCAGCCAGGATGCGCCGAGTGCTAGGGGATCTAATCCACCCGGATCAAGCCTGCGCAGTGCCGGGAAGGAGGATCACGGACAGCCTCGTACTGATCCGAGACACCATCTGTTTTGCGAGAGACAGAAACATTCGGCTGATAGTCCTAAACCTAGATTTTGAAAAAGCGTTTGATCGGGTCTCGCACCAGTACCTTTTCCAGGTACTGCAAAAAATGGGTTTTCCTGGAAGGTTCGTAGCGTGGGTGGGACTGTTGTATCGAGACATCTCCAGCAGATTCATGGTTAACGGGTTTCTGACAAAAGCAGTGAAAGTGAACTGCGGTGTCCGTCAGGGTTGTCCGTTATCTGCCCTTCTCTATGTGACCTGCATCGAGCCGCTCACGCAGATCTTGAGAAGGGACCCGTTGATCTCAGGTATAACTATACCGGGGAGTGGAGGGCAGGTGGGGAAATGTCTTTTATATATGGATGATTTTAACATTTTATGTACAGATCTTTTATCAGTAGACAGAGTGTTCCAATTAACAGACTGGTTCGGCAAGGCGTCAGGGTCTAAATTAAATAAAGAAAAAACAAAAGCACAATTTTACGGACCATGGAAAAATAATGAGAAAATAGGACTTCACTTTCAGGTGACCCAAGAAGAACAGAAAATATTAGGAGTTAAATTTGATAAAAATGGCGAAGGAAAATCAAACTGGACAGAAATAACACGAAGAGTAAAACAAAGAATAGGTTTCTGGACTATGAAAAACCTTACAATAGAGGGAAAGATTTTAATAATCAAAGCAGTGATTTTACCAGTGTTTTTACTAACCAGTTCTGTATTTATTCCCCCCAGGAGAGTGATTTTAGAGCTGCAACGGGACATTTTTTATTTCATCTGGGACTCTAAATGGGAAAGAATAAAACGTGAAATTATGACAAAACCCAAAGAAAAAGGAGGGAAAGGAGTCCCAGATCTGTACCTGTTTTTAGGCAGCCATTACACCAGCACTCACTTTAAACAAGCCATGAATATGTCCAATAACACAAAAACAAATGCAATGAATAGATTCTGGTTCGGATCATACCTCAGAAAACTAAAACTTTTAAAGAGTGATTTTAGAAAACCAGTAGCTTTCAACCTCCCAACGGCATACGCTTTTATACAGAAATTTTTACAGCATTTTAAGCTGGAAGGAGAGGAGATCAGGATTTTAACAAACCATCGTTTTATTATTTCTTTTGTGCAGGACCGGGAGCCAGTGACTCCAGTGCGCGGCCTCCAGTCCGGGGACGCCATGACAGTTTGGCGCAATGTGGGCCATCCCGTCCTTTCAAACGGACTCCAGGACCTGTCTTGGATGGTGGCTCATGAGATCCTCCCGGTCAGAGCCGTTATGCACTCCCGCGGCATGTCGACGACATTCATCTGCCCCCAACCCGGTTGTGGCGCGCCGGAGTCGGTGAGGCACCTGCTGTGGGAGTGCAGCGCTGCCAGGGACCTGTGGGCGAAGGCCGGCTCCTTGCAATTCCCATACTTGCCAGCAAGGGAGGTCCTCGATATGCAGCTAATGCTGTACGGGGTGAGCCACCAGAAGTTTGGAAAGAAGGACTTCGCAGAGATGTGGCTCACCCTTGCCACCATCAAAGACGCCATATGGACCTCCAGAAACTTGCTGGTAAGCAGGCGCAGGCAGATGCCCCCCGTGGCTGTGATCCGAATGGCGGCAGCAAGAAGACAAACCATCGGAGCTGCAGGTGGCACGCCAAGGACACAGCCACAAAGAAGAATCGCCTGCGCCTCCATGGACGAAGGAGCCGGAGCTACACTGACGAAGGTCCCAGCAGCGGCAGCCTGGCCCTCCGGGTGAGGCAGGAGGGAAGGAGCAGCAGGGGGGGTTTTCTCCTCTGAGCACCAAACGCCGTTTGGAAGGACGGGACGGCCCCGAACTTTGTAAAGAGTCATCCCGGTCCTGCTCAAACTTTTAACGTACAGAGTTTGGTTTTAACTTCCTTGTTCTTATCTTCTTTTAGCTGAAAAATGTGACAATTTGTATAAATTATTTGTTTAAAAAGAAACGTTCTGTATAAAAGTGTTATGTTATGAAATGTTCTAAGAAAAAATAAAACATTTTTCGAAAGAAAAAATCTGTTCTTATCAGTTTAATATCTGATATGTCCCCTATCCGGGGACCATATATTAAATTGCTTTTTGGAATAGGAAGATGGAACAAGGGCTTGCTCTGTCCACTCTACGCATCAGCCTAGTATTGCAGCACTTCTAGGATTGGTGCACTTCACGTTTATGTAAAAAGGCAGCTCCAGGTCACTGTGAGAATCAGGTTTTATTAGTGTTTCTCAAGTCAATCTGATGTGTTGTGGTCCCTGAGGACCCCATAAAAACTTTAGTCATTCAATCATTACCATAATGGGAAACTCACCATTTGGTTCGGGACACAACGATACCTCATACAATTATATGAACTGGAGAGTATCTTTTCTGCAAGTTTTATCAAGACCCGATCAAAGGGAAGCATAGGTAGGCATGTGGTGTCAGCTCACAGCAAAACAGTCACATCGGAAACACGTTGCTACTGTATCCTGTATAAAGAGGCGGGTTATTTGAGCTCTGGTGGCTTATGGCCATACCGTCCTGAGCACGCCTGATCTCGGAAGCTAAGCAGGGTCGGGCCTGGTTAGTACTTGGATGGGAGACCGCCTGGGAATACCTGGTGCTGTAAGCTTTTTGGCCCCATCAAGGTTCCAAATCAGGGATCACAGAGCCCTCAAATTTTCGAAGTCATGCTGCCATACCAGGGGCCCAGAAAGCCTGCAGGCGTGTACTACTTGGTTTAGTCCGTGGGAGAGGGGTGCTTAAGAGTGTTCCCACGGGACCTCCTGGAGGTGCAGGTTCCATGTCAGGGATCCGAGAGCACTCAAATTTTTTTAAGTCATGCTGCCATGCCAGGGGCCCAGACAGCCTGCAGGCTTGTACTGCATGGTTTAGTCCGTGGGGGGGTGTTTAAGAATGGGCCCACAGGACCTCCTGGAGGTGCAGGTTCCATGTCAGGGATCCGAGAGCACTCACATTTTTTTAAGTCATGCTGCCATACCAGGGGCCCATACAGCCTGCAGGCATGTACTGCATGGTTTAGTCCGTGGGGGGGTGTTTAAGAATGGGCCCACAGGACCTCCTGGAGGTGCAGGTTCCGAGAGGAGGTCTAGTGGTGGTTGTTGGCCCGGAAGAGAGTGTGTTTTTCTTGGGAGGAGAGTTGGAGGTTGTCACCCCGTATGTGGTCGATCATGCAGAGAGGGGGAGCGGCTGTGCCGATAATGAGGATCTCTGCTGGGCAGAGCAGTGGGGAATCCACTCCCCCCTGAAGGTCTAGAAAAAGGCGCCAGGGTGCTGGGGCTCCACACAGAGTGTGCAGGCCTTCTGCAGGAGCATTCCTGTTAAAATCAAGTCCAAAATCTGTTGTTTGCCGGAAGAACCATCATTTTTGTGGATTAGGGGACGGGAAGCCACTTGGTTGGCCCGTAAAGACGCAGCATGTTCAAAATAGACCCAGCTACCTGCCTAGGGCTTAAAAAGGGGGTCTCTTTGAGCTCAGGATGCAGATTTATGGGCCATCAATTTTTTGCCTAAAATTTAGGGACATGGCATCCAATTAACTCAGTTTACGCAACTTAACATGGACCGATTGGGACCAAAATCTGAATAAACCATTTTCACATGGTCACCAATGAGCCAGAACAGGCTTTGGGTTGAGAATCTGATGGCTGGACATTTTCAGGTTCCCACATATGCAACAAGTTTCCCAAAACGCCAGCAAGCCATTAAGGACACGTTGTGACCATTGAATTGTGGGGTCATTTTTGGTGCGCTTAAAGACTAGCCCTGTCTATGCATTTGAATCATTTTGTCAAGGCTTTCACAAGGATGCAGGTGCTGAAGAAGGCATGTCACTAAGTGCCTCAAAGCCTGAGATAGGAGAGCTTAGATTGACCCGGCCTTGCCATGCGCCCGAGTGGGGGATGGGGGGAACATTAGGTTTAGATTGAATGTGACGTTAACGTATGCCATGTGAGCCAGAATCCCCACCACCACCCCAGCCGAGTAATCAAAGATTGTGCACCATTAGTTAAAATGAGGTCAGGCAGAGTGGCAAGTTCTTCTTACCCGTTTTCTCACTTGTCGCTTCTCGGCCTTTTGGCTAAGATCAAGTGTAGTATCTGTTCTTATCAATTTAATATCTGATATGTCCTCTATCCGGGGACCATATATTAAATTGCTCTTTGGAATAGGAAGATGGAACAAGGGCTTGCTCTGTCCACTCTACGCATCAGCCTAGTATTGCAGCACTTCTAGGATTGGTGCACTTCACGTTTATGTAAAAAGGCAGCTCCAGGTCACTGTGAGAATCAGGTTTTATTAGTGTTTCTCAAGTCAATCTGATGTGTTGTGGTCCCTGAGGACCCCATAAAAACTTTAGTCATTCAATCATTACCATAATGGGAAACTCACCATTTGGTTCGGGACACAACGATACCTCATACAATTATATGAACTGGAGAGTATCTTTTCTGCAAGTTTTATCAAGACCCGATCAAAGGGAAGCATAGGTAGGCATGTGGTGTCAGCTCACAGCAAAACAGTCACATCGGAAACACGTTGCTACTGTATCCTGTATAAAGAGGCGGGTTATTTGAGCTCTGGTGGCTTATGGCCATACCGTCCTGAGCACGCCTGATCTCGGAAGCTAAGCAGGGTCGGGCCTGGTTAGTACTTGGATGGGAGACCGCCTGGGAATACCTGGTGCTGTAAGCTTTTTGGCCCCATCAAGGTTCCAAATCAGGGATCACAGAGCCCTCAAATTTTCGAAGTCATGCTGCCATACCAGGGGCCCAGAAAGCCTGCAGGCGTGTACTACTTGGTTTAGTCCGTGGGAGAGGGGTGCTTAAGAGTGTTCCCACGGGACCTCCTGGAGGTGCAGGTTCCATGTCAGGGATCCGAGAGCACTCAAATTTTTTTAAGTCATGCTGCCATGCCAGGGGCCCAGACAGCCTGCAGGCTTGTACTGCATGGTTTAGTCCGTGGGGGGGTGTTTAAGAATGGGCCCACAGGACCTCCTGGAGGTGCAGGTTCCATGTCAGGGATCCGAGAGCACTCACATTTTTTTAAGTCATGCTGCCATACCAGGGGCCCATACAGCCTGCAGGCATGTACTGCATGGTTTAGTCCGTGGGGGGGTGTTTAAGAATGGGCCCACAGGACCTCCTGGAGGTGCAGGTTCCGAGAGGAGGTCTAGTGGTGGTTGTTGGCCCGGAAGAGAGTGTGTTTTTCTTGGGAGGAGAGTTGGAGGTTGTCACCCCGTATGTGGTCGATCATGCAGAGAGGGGGAGCGGCTGTGCCGATAATGAGGATCTCTGCTGGGCAGAGCAGTGGGGAATCCACTCCCCCCTGAAGGTCTAGAAAAAGGCGCCAGGGTGCTGGGGCTCCACACAGAGTGTGCAGGCCTTCTGCAGGAGCATTCCTGTTAAAATCAAGTCCAAAATCTGTTGTTTGCCGGAAGAACCATCATTTTTGTGGATTAGGGGACGGGAAGCCACTTGGTTGGCCCGTAAAGACGCAGCATGTTCAAAATAGACCCAGCTACCTGCCTAGGGCTTAAAAAGGGGGTCTCTTTGAGCTCAGGATGCAGATTTATGGGCCATCAATTTTTTGCCTAAAATTTAGGGACATGGCATCCAATTAACTCAGTTTACGCAACTTAACATGGACCGATTGGGACCAAAATCTGAATAAACCATTTTCACATGGTCACCAATGAGCCAGAACAGGCTTTGGGTTGAGAATCTGATGGCTGGACATTTTCAGGTTCCCACATATGCAACAAGTTTCCCAAAACGCCAGCAAGCCATTAAGGACACGTTGTGACCATTGAATTGTGGGGTCATTTTTGGTGCGCTTAAAGACTAGCCCTGTCTATGCATTTGAATCATTTTGTCAAGGCTTTCACAAGGATGCAGGTGCTGAAGAAGGCATGTCACTAAGTGCCTCAAAGCCTGAGATAGGAGAGCTTAGATTGACCCGGCCTTGCCATGCGCCCGAGTGGGGGATGGGGGGAACATTAGGTTTAGATTGAATGTGACGTTAACGTATGCCATGTGAGCCAGAATCCCCACCACCACCCCAGCCGAGTAATCAAAGATTGTGCACCATTAGTTAAAATGAGGTCAGGCAGAGTGGCAAGTTCTTCTTACCCGTTTTCTCACTTGTCGCTTCTCGGCCTTTTGGCTAAGATCAAGTGTAGTATCTGTTCTTATCAATTTAATATCTGATATGTCCTCTATCCGGGGACCATATATTAAATTGCTTTTTGGAATAGGAAGATGGAACAAGGGCTTGCTCTGTCCACTCTACACATCAGCCTAGTATTGCAGCACTTCTAGGATTGGTGCACTTCACGTTTATGTAAAAAGGCAGCTCCAGGTCACTGTGAGAATCAGGTTTTATTAGTGTTTCTCAAGTCAATGTGATGTGTTGTGGTCCCTGAGGACCCCATAAAAACTTTAGTCCTTCAATCATTACCATAATGGGAAACTCACCATTTGGTTCGGGACACAACGATACCTCATTCAATTATATGAACTGGAGAGTATCTTTTCTGCAAGTTTTATCAAGACCCGATCAAAGGGAAGCATAGGTAGGCATGTGGTGTCAGCTCACAGCAAAACGGTCACATCGGAAACACGTTGCTACTGTATCCTGTATAAAGAGGCGGGTTATTTGAGCTCTGGTGGCTTATGGCCATACCGTCCTGAGCACGCCCGATCTCGTCTGATCTCGGAAGCTAAGCAGGGTCGGGCCTGGTTAGTACTTGGATGGGAGACCGCCTGGGAATACCTGGTGCTGTAAGCTTTTTGGCCCCATCAAGGTTCCAAATCAGGTATCACAGAGCCCTCAAATTTTCGAAGTCATGCTGCCATACCAGGGGCCCAGAAAGCCTGCAGGCGTGTACTACTTGGTTTTGTCCATGGGGGAGGGGTGCTTAAGAGTGTTCCCACGGGACCTCCTGGAGGTGCAGGTTCCATGTCAGGGATCCGAGAGCACTCAAATTTTTTTAAGTCATGCTGCCATACCAGGGGCCCAGACAGCCTGCAGGCGTGTACTGCATGGTTTAGTCCGTGGGGGGGTGTTTAAGAATGGGCCCACAGGACCTCCTGGAGGTGCAGGTTCCATGTCAGGGATCCGAGAGCACTCAAATTCTTTTAAGTCATGCTGCCATACCAGGGGCCCAGACAGCCTGCAGGCGTGTACTGCATGGTTTAGTCCGTGGGGGGGTGTTTAAGAATGGGCCCACAGGACCTCATGGAGGTGCAGGTTCCATGTCAGGGATCCGAGGGCACTCACATTTTTTTAAGTCATGCTGCCATACCAGGGGCCCATACAGCCTGCAGGCGTGTACTGCATGGTTTAGTCCATGGGGGGGTGTTTAAGAATGGGCCCACAGGATCTCCTGGAGGTGCAGGTTCCATGTCAGGGATCCGAGAGCACTCAAATTTTTTTAAGTCAGGCTGCCATACCAGGCGCCCAGACAGCCTGCAGGTGTGTACTGCTTGGTTTAGGCCATGGGGGGGTGCTTAAGACTGGGACCACAGGACCTCCTGGAGGTGCAGGTTCCATGTCAGGGATCCGAGAGCACTCAAATTTTTTAAGTCATGCTGCCATACCAGGGGCCCAGACAGCCTGCAGGCGTGTACTGCATGGTTTAGTCCGTGGGGGGGTGTCTAAGAATGGGCCCACAGGACCTCCTGGAGGTGCAGGTTCCATGTCAGGGATCCGAGAGCACTCAAAGTTTTTTTTAAGTCATGCTGCCATACCAGGGGCCCAGACAGCCTGCAGGCGTGTACTGCATGGTTTAGTCCGTGGGGGGGTGTTTAAGAATGGGCCCACAGGACCTCCTGGAGATGCAGGTTCCATGTCAGGGATCCGAGAGCACTCAAATTTTTTTAAGTCATGCTGCCATACCAGGGGCCCAGACAGCCTGCAGGCATGTACTGCATGGTTTAGTCCGTGGGGGGGTGTTTAAGAATGGGCCCACAGGACCTCCTGGAGGTGCAGGTTCCTTGTCAGGGATCCGAGAGCACTCAAATTTTTTTAAGTCAGGCTGCCATACCAGGCGCCCAGACAGCCTGCAGGTGTGTACTGCTTGGTTTAGGCCGTGGGGGGGTGCTTAAGACTGGGCCCACAGGACCTCCTGGAGGTGCAGGTTCCGAGAGGAGGTCTAGTGGTGGTTGTTGGCCCGGAAGAGAGTGTGTTTTTCTTGGGAGGAGAGTTGGAGGTTGTCACCCCGTATGTGGTCTATCATGCAGAGAGGGGGAGCAGCTGTGCCGATAATGAGGCTCTCTGCTGGGCAGAGCAGTGGGGAATCCACTCCCCCCTGAAGGTCTAGAAAAAGGCGCCAGGGTGCTGGGGCTCCACACAGAGTGTGCAGGCCTTCTGCAGGAGCATTCCTGTTAAAATCAAGTCCAAAATCTGCTGTTTGCCGGAAGAACCATCATTTTTGTGGAGTAGGGGACGGGAAGCCACTTGGTTGGCCCATAAAGACGCAGCATGTTCAAAATAGACCCAGCTACACTATATTGCCAAAAGTATTTGCTCACCTGCCTTGACTCACATATGAGCTTAAGTGACATCCCGTTCCTAATCCATAGGGTTCAATATGACGTCGGTCCACCCTTTGCAGCTAGAACAGCTTCAACTCTTCTGGGAAGGCTGTCCACAAGGTTTAGGAGTGTGTTTATGGGAATTTTTGACCATTCTTCCAGAAGCGCATTTGTGAGGTCGCACACTGATGTTGGACGAGAAGGCCTGGCTCTCAGTCTCCGCTCTAATTCATCCCAAAGGTGTTCTATCGGGTTGAGGTCAGGACTCTGTGCAGGCCAGTCAAGTTCATCCACACCAGACTCTGTCATCCATGTCTTTATGGACCTTGCTTTGTGCACTGGTGCACAGTCATGTTGGAAGAGGAAGGGGCCAGCTCCAAACTGTTCCCACAAAGTTGGGAGCATGGAATTGTCCAAAATGTCTTGGTATGCTGAAGCATTCAGAGTTCCTTTCACTGGAACTAAGGGGCCAAGCCCAGCTCCTGAAAAACAACCCCACACCATAATCCCCCCTCCACCAAACTTTACACTTGGCACAATGCAGTCAGACAAGTACCGTTCTCCTGGCAACCGCCAAACCCAGACCCGTCCATCAGATTGCCAGATGGAGAAGCGCGATTCGTCACTCCAGAGAACGCGTCTCCACTGCTCTAGAGTCCAGTGGCGGCGTGCTTTACACCACCGCATCCGACGCTTTGCATTGCACTTGGTTATGTATGGCTTGGATGCAGCTGCTCGACCATGGAAACCCATTCCATGAAGCTCTCTGCGCACTGTTCTTGAGCTAATCTGAAGGCCACATGAAGTTTGGAGGTCTGTAGTGATTGACTCTGCAGAAAGTTGGCGACCTCTTCGCACTATGCGCTTCAGCATCCGCTGACCCCGCTCCGTCAGTTTACGTGGCCTACCACTTCGTGGCTGAGTTGCTGTCGTTCCCAAACACTTCCATTTTCTTATAATACAGCTGACAGTTGACTGTGGAATATTTAGGAGCGAGGAAATTTCACGACTGGATTTGTTGCACAGGTGGCATCCTATCACAGTTCCACGCTGGAATTCACTGAGCTCCTGAGAGCGACCCATTCTTTCACAAATGTTTGTAAAAACAGTCTGCATGCCTAGGTGCTTGAATTTATACACCTGTGGCCATGGAAGTGATTGGAACACCTGATTCCAATAATTTGGATGGGTGAGCAAATACTTTTGGCAATATAGTGTACCTTCCTAGGACTTAAAAAGGGGGTCTCTTTGAGCTCAGGATGCAGATTTATGGGCCATCAATTTTTTGCCTAAAATTTAGGGACATGGAATCCAATTAACTCAGTTTACGCAACTTAACATGGACCGATTGGGACCAAAATCTGAACAAACCATTTTCACATGGTCACCAATGAGCCAGAACAGGCTTTGGGTTGAGAATCTGATGGCTGGACATTTTCAGGTTCCCACATATGCTACAAGTTTCCCAAAACGCCAGCAAGCCATTAAGGACACGTTGTGACCATTGAATTGTGGGGTCATTTTTGGTGCGCTTAAAGACTAGCCCTGTCTATGCATTTGAAGCATTTTGTCAAGGCTTTCACAAGGATGCGGGTGCTGAAGAAGGCATGTCACTAAGTGCCTCAAAGCCTGAGATAGGAGAGCTTAGATTGACCTGGCCTTGCCATGCGCCCGAGTGGGGGATGGGGGGAACATTAGGTTTAGATTGAATGTGACGTTAACGTATGCCATGTGAGCCAGAATCCCCACCACCACCCCAGCCGAGTAATCAAAGATTGTGCACCATTAGTTAAAATGAGGTCAGGCAGAGTGGCAAGTTCTTCTTACCCGTTTTCTCACTTGTCGCTTCTCGGCCTTTTGGCTAAGACTGCGATCGACTCCTCTGGGTGGTGAAAGGTTGCCTGATTGTGGCACTCTTGCCTACACTTAAAGGAGAAAAAGTTTTATCTTGTGGAAATAACAGCTTGAAGTAGCTGCACATTTCTTCAGGTTTTAAACTTTTACTGTCACACTTTGACTTACTTTTGTTTTTAAGTTACTTTTAGTGGTTTTAGCTTCCTGCTTTTAACTATTTAAATTCTTTTTTAGTGTTTTTAGGTGGTGGTGCCTCCACCATGTCGGCTAGCCATGCCAGCATGCGGAGGCACCACAGTGTTTGCTTTTTATTCAAGGAAAAAGAAGAAGGCCCAATAACCATGTCTAGACTTGATTTCTCCAGGAAACTGATACAGCAGACACTGAGGTTTTCTGCAAACGACCTGAATTGCATCCTGACCCTGCCTTTCAACAAAGGATTTGATGTAAGTTTTTGCACAAGCTCATTACTTAAAGAATTCTGGACACGATTTGAGAATGCTAAACCCCAGCTTTCAGCATTTAACGTTGAGAAACTGACTGACAATACTCTAAAAACAGTTATTGTCAGGATGTTCAATGAAACTGTTAATGCTGAGGATATTTGTATGTGGCTGGGAAGATACTGCACTGTGAAAGGCCAGGCTATGAAGGTGAGGGATGTCGACGGCATTTGGAATTGTGCTTGGAGGGTTCCCATTCAACAATGGGAGGACCCCCAAGGTTTCCAGGGCCTGAGACATCTACCATCAATGATAGTCCTGGGGGAAAACAGAGGCTACATTCACTACCAGGGACAGCCTAAGCTCTGCCGGAGATGTGGGGAGCATGGCCACCTTGTAGAGGCCTGTGAGAAAATCTTTTGTGGCAAATGCAGAGAAGTCGGACATACATTTGAAAATTGTAAGAATGGAAGGAAATGTAATCTTTGTGGATCAGATGACCATTTATTTAGAGACTGTCCAAAGTCATTTGCAAACAAACTTAAAAATAGAAAAGTACCTGAAAATGCCAACCAAACAATTGAGGGAGTTAACGAGCTAACCGAGGCAGCTGGGTGTGAAAATTCAAATTTCCCTCCAAAACCTCAGAGTGGAGGAGAGGAACAGAAGGAGGCGGGAACAGGGGAGGGTCTTGCACCCTCCCACCAAAGTGAACCAACCAGGGAGGAGGACAGACAGGCACAGGAGGAGGTATTATTGGAGGATGAGGAAATGGAGACTGGAGAAACCAGTGAGGATGTCCCCCTACCTGACGCCCAGCTTGCCAAGAGACCAGCATCAGAGTTTTCTCCTGACACATCTATTGTCATGGAGAAAAGGGGAAGACTTGGAAACCTCTCAGAAAACTCATCTGAGGAGGAACCCAGAGTCTTCCCTGACGACTCACCCAATGAGGTCTCTTTTCTGAGTATAGCTCTACAATCAACCCCAAAGGACATTATGCTAAATAGAACTTTGCAGCAGAGGCCAACACCTAGAGTCCGGAAGGGGAATGGAGCTCAACCACCTCCTCTCACATGTGAGTTGAAGGAAGAGCTCCATTCACAAGAAATAACTTAAGTAGAACTTTTTAGCCCCGCTGTTTTGTTTTGTTTTTACTGTTTTTCTATCCTTTCTTTTATACCCTTAAATGCCTTTAAACAGTTTTAAGGCCACAGACCCAGCCATGAATCCAAAAACATGAAGTTCCGGATGGGGTCCTATCTCTTCAGTCTCAAGATTTTATCCCCTGACCATAGAACGCCAGAGTCTTTTAGCTTTCCTACACAGTATTCCTTTATACAGACATTTTTAAGACATTTTAAACTGGAGCAAGAGGGGTTGCAGGTTTTAATTAACCATGATGCTTTTGTCAATTCTGTGCAGGAGCAGGAACCAGAGTGTCCAGTGCGAGGGCTTGCATTCAGTGAGCCTACAGAAGTATGGCATAACGTGAACCACCCCACCCTCTGGAACAGACTCCGGGACCTTTGTTGGATGTTGACTCATGGGTTTCTCCCGGTCAGGTCCGTCATGCACTCCCAGGACATTTTAGCGATCTCATCTTGCCCTCGACCTGGTTGTGGCGCACCTGAGTCGGTGAGGCATCTGCTCTGGGAGTGCAACGCTGCCGTCGGCCTGTGGGCAACAGCCGGCTCCCTGCAATTCCCGAACTTGCCAGCAAGGGAGGTCCTCCCAGCACAGCTGGTGCTCTACAGGGTGAGCAACAAAAGAAAGACACAGAGGAGAGAATGGACAAAGCAGTTGCTCACCCTAGCTGCCACAAAAGACGCCAAATGGACCTCCAGAAACTTGCTGGTAAGGAGGCACAGGCAGAGTCCCCCCGCAGCTGTGATCCGGATGGCTGCAGAAACGGTGAGAGCACTGAAGACTGCAGGCAGCAGGCCAAGGACACAGCTGCAAAGAAGCATCGCTTGCGCCTCATCAGACGTGGGAGCCGAAGCCACACAAGAAAGGTCGAGGCAGCAGCGGCCTGGTTCTCCGGGTGTGGAACAACAGGGTGGAATCCCCTCTGAGCGACCGAAAGGGGTCCCGAGAGACCTACTGTTCTGGAGGGTGGACAAGTGTTCACTGTATTGATAAGGACACCGCCTGCTCTTGCACACAACCCAAATGGAAAAGCTGGTTTTAGAGACTGCACTCCCTATCTGTTTTAATGTATTTATTCACACCCTTTTTAACTGTTTTGGCATGTTGTATTGTGTGTTGATTTGTAGCTGTTTTAGCTGTTATTTTAAATTCATTTGAGATGGCTCTTACCCTTTTAATCGGGACACATGCAACATGTTTTTAAAGCAGATTAAATGATGTGTAAACTGTGAAAGAAATACTGTGGAAATGTAACAATAAAAATTTTTTCGAAAGAAAAAAAAATCTGTTCTTATCAGTTTAATATCTGATATGTCCCCTATCCGGGGACATATCAGACTCCTTGGAGGTGCAGGTTCCATGTCAGGGATCCGAGAGCACTCACATTTTTTTAAGTCATGCTGCCATACCAGGCGCCCAGACAGCCTGCAGGTGTGCACTGCTTGGTTTAGGCCGTGGGGGGGTGCTTAAGACTGGGCCCACAGGACCTCCTGGAGGTGCAGGTTCCATGTCAGGGATCCGAGAGCACTCACATTTTTTTAAGTCATGCTGCCATACCAGGGGCCCATACAGCCTGCAGGCGTGTACTGCATGGTTTAGTCCGTGGGGGGGTGTTTAAGAATGGGCCCACAGGATCTCCTGGAGGTGCAGGTTCCATGTCAGGGATCCGAGAGCACTCACATTTTTTTAAGTCATGCTGCCATACCAGGGGCCCAGACAGCCTGCAGGCGTGTACTGCATGGTTTAGTCCGTGGGGGGGTGTCTAAGAATGGGCCCACAGGAGCTCCTGGAGGTGCAGGTTCCATGTCAGGGATCCGAGAGCACTCAAAGTTTTTTTAAGTCATGCTGCCATACCAGGGGCCCAGACAGCCTGCAGGCGTGTACTGCATGGTTTAGTCCGTGGGGGGGGTGTTTAAGAATGGGCCCACAGGACCTCCTGGAGGTGCAGGTTCCTTGTCAGGGATCCGAGAGCACTCAAATTTTTTTTAAGTCAGGCTGCCATACCAGGCGCCCAGACAGCCTGCAGGTGTGTACTGCTTGGTTTAGGCCATGGGGGGGTGCTTAAGACTGGGACCACAGGACCTCCTGGAGGTGCAGGTTCCATGTCAGGGATCCGAGAGCACTCAATTTTTTTAAGTCATGCTGCCATACCAGGGGCCCAGAGAGCCTGCAGGCGTGTACTGCATGGTTTAGTCCGTGGGGGGGGTTTTAAGAATGGGCCCACAGGACCTCCTAGAGATGCAGGTTCCATGTCAGGGATCCGAGAGCACTCAAATTTTTTTAAGTCATGCTGCCATACCAGGGGCCCAGACAGCCTGCAGGCATGTACTGCATGGTTTAGTCCGTGGGGGGGTGTTTAAGAATGGGCCCACAGGACCTCCTGGAGGTGCAGGTTCCGAGAGGAGGTCTAGTGGTGGTTGTTGGCCCGGAAGAGAGTGTGTTTTTCTTGGGAGGAGAGTTGGAGGTTGTCACCCCGTATGTGGTCGATCATGCAGAGAGGGGGAGCGGCTGTGCCGATAATGAGGCTCTCTGCTGGGCAGAGCAGTGGGGAATCCACTCCCCCCTGAAGGTCTAGAAAAAGGCGCCAGGGTGCTGGGGCTCCACACAGAGTGTGCAGGCCTTCTGCAGGAGCATTCCTGTTAAAATCAAGTCCAAAATCTGCTGTTTGCCGGAAGAACCATCATTTTTGTGGAGTAGGGGACGGGAAGCCACTTGGTTGGCCCATAAAGACGCAGCATGTTCAAAATAGACCCAGCTACCTGCCTAGGGCTTAAAAAGGGGGTCTCTTTGAGCTCAGGATGCAGATTTATGGGCCATCAATTTTTTGCCTAAAATGTAGGGACATGGCATCCAATTAACTCAGTTTACGCAACTTAACATGGACCGATTGGGACCAAAATCTGAACAAACCATTTTCACATGGTCACCAATGAGCCAGAACAGGCTTTGGGTTGAGAATCTGATGGCTGGACATTTTCAGGTTCCCACATATGCAACAAGTTTCCCAAAACGCCAGCAAGCCATTAAGGACACGTTGTGACCATTGAATTGTGGGGTCATTTTTTGGTGCGCTTAAAGACTAGCCCTGTCTATGCATTTGAAGCATTTTGTCAAGGCTTTCACAAGGATGCAGGTGCTGAAGAAGGCATGTCACTAAGTGCCTCAAAGCCTGAGATAGGAGAGCTTAGATTGACCCGGCCTTGCCATGCGCCCGAGTGGGGGATGGGGGGAACATTAGGTTAAGATTGAATGTGACGTTAACGTATGCCATGTGAGCCAGAATCCCCACCACCACCCCAGCCGAGTAATCAAAGATTGTGCACCATTAGTTAAAATGAGGTCACGCAGAGTGGCAAGTTCTTCTTACCCGTTTTCTCACTTGTCGCTTCTCGGCCTTTTGGCTAAGACTGCGATCAACTCCTCTGGGTGGTGAAAGGTTGCCTGTTTGTGGCACTCTTGCCTACACCTTAAGGAGAGATACTTTGGTTGAAGAAAGCTCTGCATAGTACAGCACAGTTTTCTTCAGTCCTTTTAACTTGTTTAGTTTTGCACATTTTTTTTATTCTGTTTTAAAGTATTTATTGTGTTTTAACCTTTTAGCTCTCTTTTAGGTGGTTTTAGCTTGTGGTGCCTCCAACATGTCGGCCAACCATGCCGGCATTCGGAGGCACCACAGCGTGAGATTTTTATTTAAAGAACGGGATGGCCAGGCAACGGTGATGTCCAGACTTGACTTCTCGAGGAAGATGATACAGCAGACCCTGAAGTTTGGCCCGAACGACCTAAACTGCATCCTGACTTTGCCTTTTAACAAAGGTTTTGACGTGAGTTTTTGTTCTGCTGCAATACTACATGATTTTTGGACACGTTTTGAAAATGTTAAGGCCCAGTTTTCTGCATTCACTGTGGAGAAACTGACTGACAATAGCCGTAAAACAGTTATTGTCAGGATGTTCAATGAAACTGTGAATGCAGAGGACATATGTATGTGGTTGGGTAGATTTTGCTCTGTAAAAGGCCAGGCTACCAAGGTTAGGGATGTGGATGGCATCTGGAACTGTGCCTGGAGGGTCCCCATCCAACAATGGCAAGACCCTCAGGGCTTCCAGGGCCTGAAGCACCTACCGTCTATGATAGTTCTGGGTGAAAACAGAGGCTACATACACTACCAAGGCCAGCCCAAGCTCTGCCGCAAGTGTGGTGAGCATGGGCACCTGGTAGAGGCATGCGACAAAGTGTTTTGTGGTAAATGTAGAGAAATTGGGCACACTTTTGAGGAGTGTCCCAATGGCAGGAAGTGCAATCTTTGTGGGGAAACAAACCACCTCTTCAGAGATTGTCCAAGATCGTTTGCTAACAAACTAAGAAATGAAAAAACAAATGCACAGACTGAAAAGGAAAACCAGAGACAAACATTGGAAGAGTTAATTGATGCAGCTGGGCCTGAAAATTCAAATTTCCCGCCAAAACCTGTCATTGGAGGAGAGGAGCAGATGGAGGCGGGAAATGGGGAGGGGCCTGAAATGCCTCCCCAACCTGAAAGTAATGAGGAGAAGGCCATGCAGGCGGAAGGCGGAGCTACATTAAATGATGAGGAAATGGGAAGTAGTGAGGATGCCACCCTCCCCGATGCCCAGCTGGCAAAGAGGCCAGCATCAGAGTTGTCTCCTGACATATCCATAGTCATGGAGAAGAGGGGTAGGCTGGGCAACTTCTCAGAACATTCATCTGAGGAGGAACCCAGAGTCTTCCCCTCCGACTCACCCAATGAGGTCTCTTTTCTTAACATAGCTCTGCAATCAACCCCAAAGGACTTGATGTTAAACAAAACTTTGCAACAGAGGCCAACACCTAGAGTCCGGAAGGGGAATGACGCTCAACCCCCTCCTCTCGAACCATGGGAGTTGAAGGAAGAGCTTCATTCACAAGAAATAACTTGACCTTTCAGCCCATCCTTGGTGGTATTGCCTTTTAGTTACTTGTTTTTAATACCTCTATAAGTTTAAACCTGTTGTTTTTAAAATTGTTGTTTTTAAACATACTCATGGCTCTCACCTTCTCAACAATCAATGTTAGAAGTGTGAAGTCGCGAGTTAGAGCCCAGAGTATTTTATCCTTTTTAAGTTCTGTACAGTCGGACTTGTTTTTACTACAAGAATGTGCCCTCCCGTTTTTAAAAAGTTACACCCGGTGGCAGGAGTTGTGGCCACGGCCGTCCATATGGAGCGGCTCCAATGAAAAAAAAAACGATGGCGTGGCCATTTTAATAAACAACCCACATATTTTAGTTGAGGGGAGCACCGTGGTGAGAGAGGGACGAGCACTTTTAGCAAATCTGACTTTTAACGGACAGGCTTTTAACCTCTTAAACATTTATGGTTTTAATGACAAACACGACAGGTACGACTTTTTAGAGGAACTGCAGCCCCACATGTTAGGAAGAACACCATTAATCATTGGGGGGGATTTTAACTGTGTTTTAACTAGAAAAGACAGAAAAAGGACCGGACAAGATTTTAAGGTTGACAAGACATCGCTTTTATTACAGAGAATCGTTAGGGATTTTAAACTAGTGGACTGTTTTAGAAGCATGCATCCTGGAGAGGAGGGCTACACCTGGGTCAGTGATGATAGCTCTAAGGCCTCTCGCATTGACTACTTCTTCACAAGGGATTGTGCCCTTATCGATGCTAGATTGTCACCGGTTTTCTTTTCCGATCACTTCCTTCTGTCCTGCACGCTCTCACTCCCTATAGGTGCGACGACCGGGAGAGGTCTGTGGAAGCTCAACCGCTCCCTGCTGGAAGACCAGGCTCTGGTCAGCCAGTACCGGGAGCGGTACCGCGAGTGGCAGACCCTCCAAGACCTGTACGAAACACGAGCACAGTGGTGGGAGATGGTGAAAGGTAGGACCCGGACTTTCTTCAGACAAGCAGGAAAAAACAAAAAGAAGAAAGAACAGAGACGCATGATGGGGCTGCAGAAACGACTGCATAGGTATTATATTTTAAACCAACAGGGAATGGATTTTAATAAAGAAATAAGAGAAGTAAAGAAAGAAATGAGCATTTTAGCAGAAATAAAAAGCAAGGGAGTTATTTTAAGAAGTAGAGAGAGAGAAATAGAAGAAGGAGAAAAATGCACAAGATACTTTTTCAAGAAAATAATAAGTAATCCAAGCTTTATGTCTGAATTAAAGGCAGAAAATGGAAACATAGTATCAAACATTGAAGAAAAGAAAAAAGTGATTGAAAAATTCTATGAAGAACTATACACAGAAAATACAGTTAAAGAAAATATAAATGAAACTTTGGAGTTTCTTGAAAAAAGTTTAAAAGAAACTAGTTTTTTAGAGCAGGATTTTACTCCTTTAGAGCTTTTTAATTCACTGAAGAGTTTTAAAAGAGGAAAATCTCCTGGCTCAGAGGGACTCCCTTTAGAATTTTATTTAACCTTTTGGGACATTTTAGCACCTGATTTAATTATTCTTTTTACCGATTTTAGCAAATTAGACACACTTCCAGATAGTTTTAAAACAGGAATAGTTACACTTTTATATAAGGACAAAGACAAAAGAGATCTTAAAAACTGGCGACCCATCACCCTTTTAAACGTTGATTGTAAACTTTTTAGTAAACTTTTAGCAGCCAGGATGCGCCGAGTGCTAGGGGATCTAATCCACCCGGATCAAGCCTGCGCAGTGCCGGGAAGGAGGATCACGGACAGCCTCGTACTGATCCGAGACACCATCTGTTTTGCGAGAGACAGAAACATTCGGCTGATAGTCCTAAACCTAGATTTTGAAAAAGCGTTTGATCGGGTCTCGCACCAGTACCTTTTCCAGGTACTGCAAAAAATGGGTTTTCCTGGAAGGTTCGTAGTGTGGGTGGGACTGTTGTATCGAGACATCTCCAGCAGATTCATGGTTAACGGGTTTCTGACAAAAGCAGTGAAAGTGAACTGCGGTGTCCGTCAGGGTTGTCCGTTATCTGCCCTTCTCTACGTGACCTGCATCGAGCCGCTCGCGCAGATCTTGAGAAGGGACCCGTTGATCTCAGGTATAACTATACCGGGGAGTGGAGGGCAGGTGGGGAAATGTCTTTTATATATGGATGATTTTAACATTTTATGTACAGATCTTTTATCAGTAGATAGAGTGTTCCAATTAACAGACTGGTTCGGTAAGGCGTCAGGGTCTAAATTAAATAAAGAAAAAACAAAAGCACAATTTTATGGACCATGGAAAAATAATGAGAAAATAGGACTTCATTTTCAGGTGACCCAAGAAGAACAGAAAATATTAGGAGTTAAATTTGATAAAAATGGCGAAGGAAAATCAAACTGGACAGAAATAACACGAAGAGTAAAACAAAGAATAGGTTTCTGGACTATGAGAAACCTTACAATAGAGGGAAAGATTTTAATAATCAAAGCTGTGATTTTACCAGTGTTTTTACTAACCAGTTCTGTATTTATTCCCCCCAGGAGAGTGATTTTAGAGCTGCAACGGGACATTTTTTATTTCATCTGGGACTCTAAATGGGAAAGAATAAAACGTGAAATTATGACAAAACCCAAAGAAAAAGGAGGGAAAGGAGTCCCAGATCTGTACCTGTTTTTAGGCAGCCATTACACCAGCACTCACTTTAAACAAGCCATGAATATGTCCAATAACACAAAAACAAATGCAATGAATAGATTCTGGTTCGGATCATACCTCAGAAAACTGAAACTTTTAAAGAGTGATTTTAGAAAACCAGTAGCTTTCAACCTCCCAACGGCATACGCTTTTATACAGAAATTTTTACAGCATTTTAAGCTGGAAGGAGAGGAGATCAGGATTTTAACAAACCATCGTTTTATTATTTCTTTTGTGCAGGACCGGGAGCCAGTGACTCCAGTGCGCGGCCTCCAGTCCGGGGACGCCATGACAGTTTGGCGCAATGTGGGCCATCCCGTCCTTTCAAACGGACTCCAGGACCTGTCTTGGATGGTGGCTCATGAGATCCTCCCGGTCAGAGCCGTTATGCACTCCCGCGGCATGTCGACGACATTCATCTGCCCCCAACCCGGTTGTGGCGCGCCGGAGTCGGTGAGGCACCTGCTGTGGGAGTGCAGCGCTGCCAGGGACCTGTGGGCAAAGGCCGGCTCCTTGCAATTCCCATACTTGCCAGCAAGGGAGGTCCTCGATATGCAGCTAATGCTGTACGGGGTGAGCCACCAGAAGTTTGGAAAGAAGGACTTCGCAGAGATGTGGCTCACCCTTGCCACCATCAAAGACGCCATATGGACCTCCAGAAACTTGCTGGTAAGCAGGCGCAGGCAGATGCCCCCCGTGGCTGTGATCCGAATGGCGGCAGCAAGAAGACAAACCATCGGAGCTGCAGGTGGCACGCCAAGGACACAGCCACAAAGAAGAATCGCCTGCGCCTCCATGGACGAAGGAGCCGGAGCTACACTGACGAAGGTCCCAGCAGCGGCGGCCTGGCCCTCCCGGGTGAGGCAGGAGGGAAGGAGCAGCAGGGGGGGTTTTCTCCTCTGAGCACCAAACGCCGTTTGGAAGGACGGGACGGCCCCGAACTTTGTAAAGAGTCACCCTGGTCCTGCTCAAACTTTTAACATACAGAGTTTGGTTTTAACTTCCTTGTTCTTATCTTCTTTTAGCAGAAAAATGTGACAATTTTCTGTATAAATGTGATATGTTATAAAATGTTCTAAGAAAAAATAAAAAAATTTTTCGAAAGAAAAAAAATCTGTTCTTATCAGTTTAATATCTGATATGTCCCCTATCTGGGGACCATATATTAAATTGCTTTTTGGAATATGGAGATGGAACAAGGGCTTGCTCTGTCCACTCTACGCATCAGCCTAGTATTGCAGCACTTCTAGGATTTTGGTGCACTTCATGTTTATGTAAAAAGGCAGCTCCAGGTCACTGTGAGAATCAGGTTTTATTAGTTTTTCTCAAGTCAATGTGATGTGTTGTGGTCCCTGAGGACCCCATAAAAACTTTAGTCCTTCAATCATTACCATAATGGGAAACTCACCATTTGGTTCGGGACACAACGATACCTCATTCAATTATATGAACTGGAGAGTATCTTTTCTGCAAGTTTTATCAAGACCCGATCAAAGGGAAGCATAGGTAGGCATGTGGTGTCAGCTCACAGCAAAACGGTCACGTCGGAAACACGTTGCAACTGTATCCTGTATAAACAGGCGGGTTATTTGCCGCCTGGGAATGGCTCATGACCCCCCCCGAAGTAGTTATTCTTGATCCTGGAGTTGAGCAAAAACCTGGGGGCTTGCTGGCGTTCTGGGAAACTTGTTGCATATGTGGGAACCTGAAAATGTCTAGCCATCAGATTCTCAACCCAAAGCCTGTTCTGGCTCATTGGTGACCATGTGAAAATGGTTTGTTCAGATTTTGGTCCCAATCGGTCCATGCTAAGTTGCGTAAACTGAGTTAATTGGATGCCATGTCCCTAAATTTTAGGCAAAAAATTGATGGCCCATAAATCTGCATCCTGAGCTCAAAGAGACCCCCTTTTTAAGCCCTAGGCAGGTAGCAGGGTCTATTTTGAACATGCTGCGTCTTTATGGGCCAACCAAGTGTCTTCCCGTCCCCTACTCCACAAAAATGATGGTTCTTCCGGCAAACAGCAGATTTTGGACTTGATTTTAAAAGGGATGCTCCTGCAGAGGGCCTGCACACTCTGTGTGGAGCCCCAGCACCCTGGCGCCTTTTTGTAGACTTTCAGGGGGGAGTGGAATCCCCACTGCTCTGCCCAGCAGAGAGCCTCATTGTCGGCACAGCCGCTCCCCCTCTCTGCATGATCGACCACATCCGGGGTGACAACCTCCTACTCTCCTCCCAAGAAAAACACACTCTCTTCCGGGCCAACAACCACCACTAGACGTCCTCTCGGAACCTGCACCTCCAGGAGGTCCTGTGGGCCCAGTTTTAAGCACCCCCCCCATGGCCTAAACCAAGCAGTACACACCTGCAGGCTGTCTGGGTACCTGTATGGCAGCATGACTTAAAAAAATTTGAGCACTCTCGGATCCCTGACATGGAACCTGCACCTCCAGGAGGTCCTGTGGGCCCACTCTTAAACACCCCCCCACGGACTAAACCATGCAGTACACGCCTGCAGGCTGTCTGGGCCCCTGGTATGGCAGCATGACTTGAAAATTTGAGGGCTCTGTGATCCCTGATGTGGAACCTTAATGCGGCCAAAAAGCTTACAGCACCAGGTATTTCAAGGTGGTCTCCCATCCAAGTACCAAAGGATTCCCCACTGGTCTTCCCAGCAGAGAGCCTCATCATCGGCCCCACTGCTCCCCCTCTCTGCAAGATCCACCATATCCGGGCTGACAACCTCCAACTCTCCTCCACAGAAAAACACACTTCCCTCCGGGCCAAAAACCACCACTTGACCTCCTCTGGGAACCTGCACCTCCGGGAGGTCCTGTGGGCCCACTCTTAAACACCAACCCACGGACCAAACCATGCAGTACACGCCTGTAGGCTGTCTGGGCCCCTGGTATGGCAGCATGACTTTGAAAATTTGAGGGCTCTCGGATCCCTAATATAGAACCTGCACCTCCAGGAGGTCCCGTGGGAACACTCTTAAGCACCCCTCCCCCATGGACAAAACCAAGTAGTACACCCCTGCAGGCTTTCTGGGCCCCTGGTATGGCAGCATGACTTCGAAAATTTGCGGAGTCTCGGATCCCTGATTTGGAACCTTGATGGGGCCAAAAAGCTTACAGCACCAGGTATTCCCAGGCGGTCTCCCATCCAAGTACTAACCAGGCCCAACCCTGCTTAGCTTCCAAGATCAGACAAGATCGGGCGTGCTCAGGACGGTATGGCCGTAAGCCACCAGAGCTAAAATAACCCGCCTGTTTATAAAGGATACAGTATCAACGTGTTTCCGATGTGACCGTTTTGCTGTGAGCTGACACCACATGCCTACCTATGCTTCCCTTTGATTGGGTCTTGATAAAACTTGCAGAAAAGATACTCTCCAGTTCATATAATTGAATGAGGTATCGTTGTGTCCCGAACCAAATGGTGAGTTTCCCATTATGGTAATGATTGAATGACTAAAGTTTTTATGGGGTCCTCAGGGACCACAACACATCACATTGACTTGAGAAACACTAATAAAACCTGATTCTCACAGTGACCTGGAGCTGCCCTTTTACATAAACGTGAAGTGCACCAAAATCCTAGAAGTGCTGCAATACTAGGCTGATGCGTAGAGTGGACAGAGCAAGCCCTTGTTCCATCTCCATATTCCAAAAGGCAATTTAATATATGGTACCCAGATAGGGGACATATCAGATATTAAACTGATAAGAACATATTTTTTTTTTCTTTCGAAAAATGTTTTATTTTTTCTTAGAACATTTTATGACATATCACATTTACACAGAAAATTGTCACATTTTTCAGCTAAAAGAAGATAAGAACAAGGAAGTTAAAACCAAACTCTGTATGTTAAAAGTTTGAGCAGGACCGGGGTGACTCTTTACAAAGTTCGGGGCCGTCCCGTCCTTCCAAACGGCGTTTGGTGCTCAGAGGAGAAAACCCCCCCTGCTGCTCCTGCCCTCCTGCCTCACCCGGAGGGCCAGGCCGCCGCTGCTGGGACCTTCGTCAGTGTAGCTCCGGCTCCTTCGTCCATGGAGGCGCAGGCGATTCTTCTTTGTGGCTGTGTCCTTGGCGTGCCACCTGCAGCTCCGATGGTTTGTCTTCTTGCTGCCGCCATTCGGATCACAGCCACGGGGGGCATCTGCCTGCGCCTGCTTACCAGCAAGTTTCTGGAGGTCCATATGGCGTCTTTGATGGTGGCGAGGGTGAGCCACATCTCTGTGAAGTCCTTCTTTCCAAACTTCTGGTGGCTCACCCCGTACAGCATTAGCTGCATATCGAGGACCTCCCTTGCTGGCAAGTATGGGAATTGCAAGGAGCCGGCCTTTGCCCACAGGTCCCTGGCAGCGCTGCACTCCCACAGCAGGTGCCTCACCGACTCCGGCGCGCCACAACCGGGTTGGGGGCAGATGGATGTCGCCGACATGCCGCGGGAGTGCATAACGGCTCTGACCGGGAGGATCTCATGAGCCACCATCCATGACAGGTCCTGGAGTCCGTTTGAAAGGACGGGATGGCCCACATTGCGCCAAACTGTAATGGCATCCCCGAATTGGAGGCCGCGCACTGGAGTCACTGGCTCCCGGTCCTGCACAAAAGAGATAATAAAACGATGGTTTGTTAAAATCCTGATCTCCTCTTCTTCCAGCTTAAAATGCTGTAAAAATTTCTGTATAAAAGCGTATGCCGTTGGGAGGTTAAAAGCTACTGGTTTTCTAAAATCACTCTTTAAAAGTTTCAGTTTTCTCAGGTATGATCCAAACCAGAATCTATTCATTGCATTTGTTTTTGAATTATTGGACATATTCATGGCTTGTTTAAAGTGAGTGCTTGTGTAATGGCTGCCTAAAAACAGGTACAGATCTGGGACTCCTTTCCCTCCTTTTTCTTTGGGTTTTGTCATGATTTCACGTTTTATTCTTTCCCATTTAGAGTCCCAGATGAAATAAAAAATGTCCCGTTGCAGCTCTAAAATCACTCTCCTGGGGGGAATAAAAACAGAACTGGTTAGTAAAAACACTGGTAAAATCACTGCTTTGATTATTAAAATCTTTCCCTCTATTGTAAGGTTTCTCATTGTCCAGAAACCTATTCTTTGTTTTACTCTTCGTGTTATTTCTGTCCAGTTTGATTTTCCATCGCCATTTTTATCAAATTTTACTCCTAATATTTTCTGTTCTTCTTGGGTCACCTGAAACTGAAGTCCTATTTTTCTCATTATTTTTCCATGGTCCGTAAAATTGTGCTTTTGTTTTTTCTTTATTTAATTTAGACCCTGACGCCTTACCAAACCAGTCTGTTAATTGGAACACTCTGTCTACTGATAAAAGATCTGTACATAAAATGTTAAAATCATCCATATATAAAAGACATTTCCCCACCTGCCCTCCACTCCCCGGTATAGTTATACCTGAGTTCAACGGGTCCCTTCTCAAGATCTGCGCGAGCGGCTCGATGCAGGTCACGTAGAGAAGGGCAGATAACGGACAACCCTGACGGACACCGCAGTTCACTTTCACTGCTTTTGTCAGAAACCCGTTAACCATGAATCTGCTGGAGATGTCTCGATACAACAGTCCCACCCACGCTACGAACCTTCCAGGAAAACCCATTTTTTGCAGTACCTGGAAAAGGTACTGGTGCGAGACCCGATCAAACGCTTTTTCAAAATCTAGGTTTAGGACTATCAGCCGAATGTTTCTGTCTCTCGCAAAACAGATGGTGTCTCGGATCAGTACGAGGCTGTCCGTGATCCTCCTTCCCGGCACTGCGCAGGCTTGATCCGGGTGGATTAGATCCCCTAGCACTCGGCGCATCCTGGCTGCTAAAAGTTTACTAAAAAGTTTACAATCAACGTTTAAAAGGGTGATGGGTCGCCAGTTTTTAAGATCTCTTTTGTCTTTGTCCTTATATAAAAGTGTAACTATTCCTGTTTTAAAACTATCTGGAAGTGTGTCTAATTTGCTAAAATCGGTAAAAAGAATAATTAAATCAGGTGCTAAAATGTCCCAAAAGGTTAAATAAAATTCTAAAGGGAGTCCGTCTGAGCCAGGAGATTTTCCTCTTTTAAAACTCTTCAGTGAATTAAAAAGCTCTAAAGGAGTAAAATCCTGCTCTAAAAAACTAGTTTCTTTTAAACTTTTTTCAAGAAACTCCAAAGTTTCATTTATATTTTCTTTAACTGTATTTTCTGTGTATAGTTCTTCATAGAATTTTTCAATCACTTTTTTCTTTTCTTCAATGTTTGATACTATGTTTCCATTTTCTGCCTTTAATTCAGACATAAAGCTTGGATTACTTATTATTTTCTTGAAAAAGTATCTTGTGCATTTTTCTCCTTCTTCTATTTCTCTCTCTCTACTTCTTAAAATAACTCCCTTGCTTTTTATTTCTGCTAAAATGCTCATTTCTTTCTTTACTTCTCTTATTTCTTTATTAAAATCCATTCCCTGTTGGTTTAAAATATAATACCTATGCAGTCGTTTCTGCAGCCCTGTTCTTTCTTCTTTTTGTTTTTTCCTGCTTGTCTGAAGAAAGTCCTGGTCCTACCTTTCACCATCTCCCACCACTGTGCTCGTGTTTCGTACAGGTCTTGGAGGGTCTGCCACTCGCGGTACCGCTCCCGGTACTGGCCGACCAGAGCCTGGTCTTCCAGCAGGGAGCGGTTGAGCTTCCACAGACCTCTCCCGGTCGTCGCACCTATAGGGAGTGAGAGCGTGCAGGACAGAAGGAAGTGATCGGAAAAGAAAACCGGTGACAATCTAGCATCGATAAGGGCACATTCCCTTGTGAAGAAGTAGTCAATGCGAGAGGCCTTAGAGCTATCATCACTGACCCAGGTGTAGCCCTCCTCTCCAGGATGCATGCTTCTAAAACAGTCCACTAGTTTAAAATCCCTAACGATTCTCTGTAATAAAAGCGATGTCTTGTCAACCTTAAAATCTTGTCCGGTCCTTTTTCTGTCTTTTCTAGTTAAAACACAGTTAAAATCCCCCCCAATGATTAAAGGTGTTCTTCCTAACATGTGGGGCTGCAGTTCCTCTAAGAAGTCGTACCTGTCGTGTTTGTCATTAAAACCATAAATGTTTAAGAGGTTAAAAGCCTGTCCGTTAAAAGTCAGATTTGCTAAAAGTGCTCGTCCCTCTCTCACCACGGTGCTCCCCTCAACTAAAATATGTGGGTTGTTTATTAAAATGGCCACGCCGTCGTTTTTATTTCATCTGGGACTCTAAATGGGAAAGAATAAAACGTGAAATCATGACAAAACCCAAAGAAAAAGGAGGGAAAGGAGTCCCAGATCTGTACCTGTTTTTAGGCAGCCATTACACAAGCACTCACTTTAAACAAGCCATGAATATGTCCAATAACACAAAAACAAATGCAATGAATAGATTCTGGTTCGGATCATACCTCAGAAAACTGAAACTTTTAAAGAGTGATTTTAGAAAACCAGTAGCTTTCAACCTCCCAACGGCATACGCTTTTATACAGAAATTTTTAAATCATTTTAAGCTGGAAGGAGAGGAGATCAGGATTTTAACAAACCATCGTTTTATTATCTCTTTTGTGCAGGACCGGGAGCCAGTGACTCCAGTGCGCGGCGCATAATACTTTTTTTTTTGAATACATGATTGAAATCCAAGGATTGATTTAGAATCCAGCCCTACTTTCTGTAAGATGGTGTGAAAATCTTTCTGTGTCCAAAAAATAAAGTCAAAGGTTAATTCCAAACTTCTCATTGCTAAAAGTGCTTCTTACAAAGGTGGTGTGATAGGGGGGAGATTTCTGAGTTGATACTGTTTAGAAAGAAAAATATCAGAATGTAAGACAAACATCTTGTTTATTAATTTGTTCATTTTCTTAATATGTAAAAAAAATGCTTCTAAAACAAATTGTTGCGCTCTCATTCAGATTCTATGGACTGAAAACATGTTCCTATTAGCTTGCGTAAACTTTTTTATTTCAACAACTTAATAAAACAAAAATGTATCCTATGACCGCTTGGCAGGGAGGATAGAGCTGAATCTTATTGAGAGAGAGACAAGTCAGGAGATAACATGACTTTCCCCCATGTTTGTATCAAAGCATTGGTCCTTCCTAGTTTTTATTAATTAGAATTTAACGAAGCTCTGAAGCAAAGATCCTACCAACTAGTGAAACATTTTATAGACCACCACAACAAAATAATTAGTTGTTGATCGATGACTGAGAATAAATCAATTGTCAGTGCCTAAATTCTGAGTCATTAGTAAAGATTTTACGGTAGAAAGAGTAAGAATATGTTTTTGGGAGATAAGGAATAACGGTTAGATTTAAACAAAAGAACAAACAAAAAGTGTTTCATTAGATATACACTTTAACAAATTCTAAATTATTCCTATCTTTTGTCTGACAAGACAACAAAGTTTGACTAAAATTAGAATTTGAAACTGGCCCCGATTCATCTATAGTTCTAGTTGTAATAACAATGGTTTGCCTAATGTTAGCACAAAACATTTTCTTAGGTTTTAGACAAAATTTTTTGGGTAATAGGAGAAATGAAAAGGATGATTTTTTTTTTTAGACTAAAGCAGTAGAGAGGTATTTGACTAAACTCTTGCATATGGTTTTATGATTGAGTAACTCGAGATGACCGTAGCCTCGTTCATTTCTAGCATTAAAAACAGCCACATTACCAGGAAACTAACTGTTCATCTTATAGCTCTGTGTTCCTGGTCCAACCTAAAGAGCTTTGTGAAACAGCTGATTTTCCTGCCCGTGGCTGAATAGCCCAGATTCAGGACCGGTAGGTTTAAGGTGAGCCCAAATTATTTCTATAGTACCTTTCAGTTAAAGTTTAGTACATAAACAAAACACAAAAAACAAAAATGCAGTCAAACTTAAACTAATGGTATTTATCCTACAGTTGAATTAACTCGGCCAAGGGCCAATCTAAAGAAAAATAGAGTTTAAACCTTAATTCAAGGCAATGTACATTCCTTGAAATACGGCCCGGATAGTTTCTCCATGTTTAGTCAGGGGGTATGCAGATCAGTCTGGAGCCTGAAGATGAACCAAAGTGAACAACCAGTGAGGAGATACGGTAGAGGTGGGGGGTTGGGTTTTATGAGAAACAGCACACAATGTAGGGTAAAAGTTCTTCCCAGAATTATTCTTGTTTATGAAAGGACTCTTAATGGGGAAAAAAAGGATTTCTCGTAATACTACTGACTATTGATTGTGAGATGTAATTTTACCTAAAGGGCGTAATATCATTCTTTGTAAAATACTGTAAAATTTATAATCTAGAATGTTTACTGATCCGACACACCTGAAATTCTGATCCTGTAGGTTTTTTGACATGGTTTTATCTTCTGCAGACCGATATAGTTCTGACTAAAGAGTCAGGCAGAGTGGTTATATCATGTTTAAGGGTTAAATGCCTACAGGGTTGAAAACAGAATTGCATTAAAGAGTACAGACATGATGGTTTCATTGTAAAAAAATAAATAGCCCAACTAATTCAATTAAAAACATTATATTCATATGACTATACTAGTTAGTTATACAAAGAAATTATTGTATGATCACTGAAAGTGTAGATGTTTAAGACTACTTAGAGGTTGGTTTGAATCTTGTTGCATTCATGATATGGAATCTCTTCATAAAAAGAAAAAAAAAAGACAGACAAGCAAAAACATAAAGTAGCAGATCTAAAACAACTAATTTTGATGAGGAAAAAAATAACAGCAGTAGAAGCTGAGCAGTTTACATTTTAACCATACAGCGAATATCACCCTAATCTGCTCCTAAAATGTTTTTGTAAGTTTTTACAGCTTAAATAATAGTGGGTCATGCTTTGTTTTTGTTACATGTTCAGTCAACAGATGTTTGATTTAGACACCATTGGATAATTCTGTAATCGATTGCTTCTCCTTTAGATTTGCATCAGTAAAAAAAAAAGAAAAACCTATTACCTTCCCTTGTGTAACTCTTATTTCCATGTTATACTAGTAGGTCTACTATAGAATGAGTCAACAGAGTAATGCCTTTATCTAAAAATTTTATTTTGTGCTTGTTTGTATTGAGAAAAGTTAGGGAAATAAAAAAAGTAGCTGTTTATAAAAAGTGGTAGAAAAATAGGTTCTCCGGAAAAGATATATATAAAAAAATATATAGATAATTTTTTTCATGGTCAAATGATGAAAACAGAGATATTGATTATCTAAAATGCTAAATACTTTCCGTCATTTTGTAGTTAGAAAGATCTTGCAAAATGCTTGATTCATCATGTCATACAGCTACAGTTATGAGCATATAATGTGGTTTTGCCAACATAAGCATTTTTAAACAAGTTCTAGGAGAAACGGTCTGTAATGTGAGTTTTTGCTTGTTTATAATTCACTATCTTTCAAGGCACAAACTTTCCTCTAAGTGTGATACTAATACCAGAACGTTTATTTGATTGTTCTTTTGTTTGGTTACAGGAGTATGGTGGATACATAGGACAAGGATATTTGAGGATAAGGAGACAATATTATTGACTTTTATACTGTGAATAACCTAAAATTTCTACTTAAATGGGATTTTAGTAAAGACTGAAATATAAATATATTTTTTTCCAAAATAAAGCAAAGGTTATAGACAGATTACGTTACTGCAAAATGAGGGTTGTAAACTGCAATTTTGTTTTTAAAAATATGCAATGAAGTAGCAACTAGCACTTTCTGCTGCCTGCATTTCTTGTAATGACACATAAAGACAGGAACTCACTCTACAACAAAACTGACGGAGAAGCTGGTAGGGTATAGAAAACAGATAACTGGGTGGAAAATATTCAATAGTTTAAGTTCTGCTCCTCAGACGGTCTGCTAAAAAGATGACTGCTACAAGTCCCAGAAGGCTGAGGCCAACAAATAATTGGAGAAGGATTATTTGCAAAAACTTAAAGGGTTTACTTACAAACGTATCATGAAGCTCAAACCCCTGCTTCAAAATGATGACGCTAGATAGAGCAAAAGTTCTAATTGCTAGATGGCTCCATCAAATTTGCACTTAAAATGTCCTCCCGTTTTACAGAAATCTGACAAGGGTGCTTCTTAAAAAAAAAAAAAAAGAAAAAAAAAAAGATAAACAGGAATAGAAATTTTCAGATTTTTTTAAGCTCTTTTCACATAATTACTAAGAAGACAGTAGCTACATTTGGAGGTTGAGATGTGTTAAAACTGCTTGGTCTTGGCAAACTAAAAATTATAGGCAGAATACTGTATACAATTACTTTTTTTTTAAATCTATGCTATTTGAGCATCTGTGGGTTCTCTCCAGGTACTCCAGCTTCCTCACACAGTCCAAAAACATGACTGTTAGGTTAATTAGCATTGTCAATCAGTAATAAAAGTGAAATTACCATATAGCTGATATATCTGTTAAAATCTATGTTAACAAGGTTCAGGTGCTTTTACATAAAGTGTTTCTCTGATTTCTGTTCAGGAAAGGGATAAGCAATTTATCAGTTTGCCACAATATCAAATCTATTATTAGAATTACAAAAAAATCTAGGGATAGATTAAAAAAGATTAATGATTCAGTAGAGAAATAATTGTTTGAAGAAATTAAGAGATTAATACAAAAAATTATTAAAAAAAGAGAACAATTTTGTTTTAACAAGCTATAGTTTTCCCAATCAGTTGGTTTTAAATTAAGAATATAATCAAACATATGGATAGATAAGGCTTTAGATACGAATATCACTATCCAGTTATTGATACCATTTTAGTAGAGCTGAAAAACCGCTCTGTCAAAGTTGCTCTCTGTGGACAGCAGAGAAAAGCAGAAAATCTTTCCTCAGGCAGCAGAACGCTACAAAACATTTGCAATCCATAGACTGTCATCTATCAGGTTTGTACGATAGATATTTCCATCAATGACTGAATAGTGAAAAGAAAAAAAAGGATTCTGTCTATTCAAAAAACCCAGGCAGTGAATTGAGTGAACAAAAACTAACTTTAAACATATTGTGTTTCAGACGCTTTGTGGCTCAGATCGTGACGGTGTGGCTCCACCTTATCAGCTGATCGAATCAGGATTTGCCAAAGACAGATACCGCGACTTTTGAATGTATATAATGCTACGCCACGCTGTTCCCAAATCTAATAAAGACGCTGACACATCCTCTTCCGTATGAAAAGAAATCTGATTCAAACCATGGTCAGGAAATCCGCAAAGAGTCTCTCATCTTTTTCTAAGTGGTGTATTTTTTACCCCCTCCCAAGGTCCAAGCCCCTCATGGTGGACACTGTCGCCTTTGTATAGAATGCCCCGGTCAGCCGTCATTAAGTCACCCATCTTAAATGTTTCCTGAGTGAGAACAGGTCTATCGAATTAGATAACACTGTGGCGTGGTCCGAGCTCCTCATTGGTGCAAGCCCTTTACATCAGGAGACCCTTAAGACGGACACTGACGCTTTTGTATAGAATGCCCTGGTCAGCCGTCACTAAGTCACCCATCCTTGCTGGAGAAAGGTTGGGTTCACACAGCAGCCTAAAGTGACCCAGATCTTTTCCACTGCAACCTGCGTCTGAGCGAGCACAGAAGCGGCTAGAAACACAACAACCATGGTGGATGATAATGTAGGGGAGCATTTTATTTATTTATTTTTTCTAACCATCTTAAAAAGATTGTGTTTCTAAGTTTGAGAAAGACTGCTAGATGCGACCTAAACCTTCCCTCGGCTTGTGACGTTATTGAAGTCTCTACTGCGCATATGGGACGCTTAAACCGTATGAATGGACAAAATTACACATTTGGTTTTTTAATAGACCGATAAATATACATGTGCATCATGATTGGTTGTATATATATCTACATATATATATATATATATATATATATATATATATATATATATATATATATATATATATATATATATATATATATATATATATATATATATATTTAGATATATAGATATATGGATCCTAGTCAGTGAGGCAGAGGGCCACATAGAAAGGCACAGGGCAGAGTGAGGGGGCCGCAGCCGCTGCAGCGAGGGGTTGGGGGTGGGGGTTGGTGGGATGGCTGCACTGTGTGAGTGTGAGTGAGTTGAGATCACAAAGCTGCTCCAGCTGCTGCTGCAGGCAGAGGCTGAATGCTAACAGTGATTATATAAGAAATCAATACAAATACTTAAAAATAATAATTTAATCATCATAACTGTTATTAAAATAACATAGTTAATTTTTATATACATTTTATATAAATTTTATATAAATTTTATATTAATTTTATATTAACTTTATATTAACTTTATATTAATTTTATATAAATTGAGGCGGGACTTCCGGCTGTCACTTTGGAATGTGCGCGTGGTTTTCGTGATTTGATGAAAGGTAGTGTATATTCTTTTTTATGGGCTCTGGTTTAAAACCGGCTCTGGTTTATAAAGGGTTCTGGTTTATAAAGGGCTTTGGTTTTCTAATGGGCTCTGGTTCATAACGGGCTTTGGTTTTGTAACGGGCTCTGGTTCATAACGGGCTTTGGTTTATAAAAAGCTCTCGTTCATAAAAAGCTCTGGTTTATAACCGGCTTTGGTTTATAAAGGGCTTTGGTTTATAACAGGCACTGTTATATAAAGGTCTTTGCTTTCTAAAGGGCTTTGCA